>RWGZ01000111.1:1455637-1516488 GCA_009725065.1 Utricularia reniformis
AGTCTATTAAAGCAAGTCTGAACCCGAAAAAATCAAGTTCGACTTGTGGGGTAGTGTTTAAATATTGTCACACATCGCTTGAGAAAATATAATTTTTCAAATTTATAAGGAAGTTAATTCATAAATAATTGGTTTGTCTAGCATTTCAATATAATTCATTTCTTTTATACACTGAACTACATACACTCTATCAATTTATTGAATCCTGAATTTCTACAAATAATACAATAATAAATTTAATGTATATTATACAAATATATTAAATTAATTTAGGAAATTATAGATCATATAAATTAACATGCCAATTTTTTCTCAGTCACACGGATGAGCAAAATGATTTTTATTTCTCATTCTGAAAAATAGAATTGATGTATAACGTAGAATGAAAAATATGTTAAGTGTGGGGATCGGTATTGGTATCGATCGGTAACACTTGGATGACGATCGGCAATGTGGCCGATCGGGGCACACATGGAAGACGGGATGGTCGGTATTGGTACCGATCGGTCGAGGACCGAAGTACGCAATACCGAATGTAACAAAGAGGACCGAAGCAATCGGTAGAGGACCGATGGCACGTGACCCGAAGATATGAGATTGAGGCAATCGGTCGAGGACCGAACTGAGATATGGTGGGGCTCATTAGTCAAAGATATCGGCAGTTATGGAAAGAGATATTGAAGGAAATAATATCATATCAAATCAGTATATATAGACGCACATATATGATTTGATTATGGATAATCATATATAGAGATATGATCAAATATTAGAAATATTTGTTTGTTACCTTAATATCTCAACCACCTCATCTATATAAAGGAGTCTTATGGTTAATTGTTATGTACTTTAATACTCTTGTATTCCGAGTTTTCCTCTGTGTGTGTGTGTGTTGTAATCTTATCTAGTGATAGTGAATTTGGCCATTTCCGCCGGTCATGTGGTTTTTTTCCCTTTCCGGGTTTCCACGTTAATTTCTTGTGTCGTTGTTTTCTCTTTGCTTTAATTCTCGGGTTCTACTTAATCTATCGAGATTGTTCGCACACGTGTTCAATCCCAACAAAATAACAAGTAATGTTCATTTTTATTCTCATTCGTATTTCCAATCTCAGATATAAATGTCTCTAATAAGCTTAGGCGAATTTTTTTATATCTGCTTATAATTCTATTCCATTCCATTCCGAGTTAGTGCCAAATTTATTTTTTTATTATAATAAAATAATTAGAATCCTGGAATCCGACTCTAGAACCCTATTGTTGTAATTCCTTTTTACGGGTTCAAACAATTACCGGATCTTAGCAAAATTATTGACTAAAAAAACCGATTTTAAATTTTATATTGTTGTGGAGACAGCTTACGTCGAAAGCCAAATAAAATACACATATATTTTACGTGGAAAACTACAAAGAACGGTAAAAAACTATGGTGACGAGTAGAAAACTCATCAACCAATGCACTATTAAAATACGCAAGATTACAGATAAATAAAAAGGATCAAAGGATAGCGAGGGTACCAACATAAAAAGGGTGAGTTAGCCAAAAATAGGGAACGTTGGCCCTTCACACACACTTGTCATAACAGACAACAATTTTCTTAAAACTCGGGTGGTCCGTTGAATATGTCGAGATGCTCTGAAGACATATGGACCAATCATATCCAAAGCAGCGTACATGACCGATCAGTCACGGGGATCGCTCCATCACATCCTGATTATATCCGAAATGTGGTCTTGGCGCGACCCACTTCATTTTGGGCAGGATTGAATATTGGGCTGGACTCATTCCTTGATACCCGCTCCAGTGGTCCCCTTCACTTATATCGAGCGATACAAGACAAAATATCAATGATGTCCAATATTTCACGTATCAAACTTATGGGAACTATAGGACCGGGTACCACGGAACGGCCGCAACCCATGCAAATAGGTCGGCCCAAAGTCAAAAAGCGAGCCCAAAGCCCGACTAAATCGAGCCCAACCTCGATTGAATATGCTAAGTGTTGAATAGGTCCCCAGGACCGGTACATCACTCCATCCTGGATCGATCCTGTCACTTGAAGGTCGGTTGAAAATGGAGGGAAATAACCGTTGGAGGTTACAAAATAAATTTCAGAGGTTATGAAGATAAATGATGTTCCTCATCTATTAAGGAGGAGGGATTTATGGCTAGAAAAAAGTTGGATCATCATCTGTTCTAGAACCCTTCCGCGGTTGTTCTTCGTTCTTTTGGTCATTATTGCCATTGTTCTTCATTTTCCAGCCCCTTCATCATTGTATTGCTTATAAGTTGCTTAATGGATCAGTTAAGAGGAATTCTCTCTTGACATAGTGATTTTTTTCCCTTTTGTTTAGGGGTTTTCCACGTTAAAATACAATATACTCTATATATATTTGTATATATATATATACATATGCTCTAGATAAATTAATCATTTATCTTTTTTCCATGTTAAAATCACAGTGTTGCCTACATTTCTTTAATTTCCAAAGTTGTCTCTAGAAACATCAAATCAAAAGTATGATATAGTTTACAAATTGTGATCGTAATTCGGTGACTGTTGGTACTCCTAAAAAGGGGTCACAACACCTACTAGTATAATAACATGAGTTTAGAGTATTGATACTATTTACCCCCAAAATAATTTTTGAGAAATATCGATTGAAATTATGTGTTCATTTTATAATTTTGAATTTTTTTATTTATATTGTCCTAGAGTAATATATTTAACATATTTAGAATTAAAAATAAGCACATGTGTTATTCTGCTATATTTTGTTTTTTTGCCAATTTTTTATTTTGTATGGAATAAAAGTAAACTAACGAATTTCATAATATCAAAAAGTGAAGGGTTAATAGTCAAATAAAACACGTAAAATTATCTCCATGCACGCCTAATCATTTGTATTTTTCCTTTGAAGTCAACAAGTCCAAAAACATTAGGAAAGTAATTAACCAATTATTGTAATTTGTGATTAATAAAATTTCTGAGTTTATTAAAATTTGTAATATATCATAATTTAATAGGTGTAATACTGAAATATGTTCAGAATATTATTCCAAATGGGTTGTGAAAATATAAATGTAATTTATAAGTATAGTTATATCATGAGTAATTGATTTGATATAACATTTTTAATGTGATTTACTACTCTTATGGATTGAGTTATACACATATTCTCACGATTCATTAAATCATGAATTTCTATATGATATCAGAGCTACATGGTGGGTTTGGGATAGTCTGTACCGATTTAGAGAAATAAAACTATTGTAGAAAAGCGCATCAGACATAAACGATAAAAATATATCAACATATAACTCGAGCACTATCAAGTTAATTGAAGAAAATATGAACCATACCAATGTCAGTTAGATTTGAGAGTAAGTGTTGAGAATATTGTCTTATATAGGTTGTGGAAACATAAATGTTGTAGTTTATAAGATAAATGATATAATGAGTAATTTGTTTGACTTAGTTTTGTCAATATGATTCACTTCTACCATGAACTGGGTTGCACAGATACTCTTCCGACCTATTGAATCCTGAATTTCTACAAAATATATTTTTAAACCATGAGAAAACTATATTTTTCTTATATTGTAGTATTTATATAATATAATAATATATATTTTTCTCTAAAAAATTAATGCAATCTAAATTATCTTATGGTTAAATTAAATCAAAATTGGCTGGCTGAGAATATTTTGTTTTCTGTCATTGACTCTTCTCATTATGGATGGCTGGAGCACTCCCAAATCGCTGTACACTATTAAAATTGAAAAGTATCATAATCCATTAAATAAAATATATATAATCCATGTCAATATTTAAATTCTCGTATATAATATTATATTACAATATAATTTACTCTTCTTTTATAAACTGCACTACTTGAATACTCATTCTACTTATTATTTTTTACATTGAATCAATTGTGTCACCGTGATTTGAATAAATGACTTATTTAGTATTACTTCTAATAACTAAATATGAATATTAGTATTTCTAAATAAATCACGATTATAACGCCAAATATTTTACAAATTTACAATTATCTTTCAAGACTTTATCATACCTAACTTTATTAATAGTTATTCCAAAAAAACACATTATTTGTTAATTGTCTACTATAAATATCTTACGGAATTCATTCTCCAGAATCATCAAGAAATACCAATTTGAAATGGCTTATGTTTCCGGTTTTCTTGCAATTCTCCTGCTTGTAATAACACTGGGAAACGCACAGTTATCTCCAAATTTCTATGATTCCACATGCCCACAAGCTTTATCCATTATCGGAACCGCTGTTACCGAAGCTGTTAATCAAGAAGCTCGAATGGGAGCATCGTTGCTTCGTCTTCATTTCCATGATTGCTTCGTAAATGTAAGAAAACTCTATTTTTCTTCATTCTTCTATCATATGTGTTGAAATACGACATTGTCCCACATTGGAAAATGAATGTGCTTTGGATTGGTTTATAAGAGGGAAGAGATATCATAGTAAATGATTTGTTGAGTGTGATTTCCTTCTCTTATACGTCATATCTGTGTACACTCCTATCTTAATTTCGATCAGATTCTATAATTCCAACAATATGTTTATGTTATGTGAACCTAAAATAGGGATGCGATGGATCGGTGTTACTCGACGATACTTCGACGTTTACAGGAGAGAAAACGGCAGCTCCAAACAATAGATCGTTGAGAGGGTTTGAGGTTATTGATACGATTAAAGCTCAGCTTGAA
The DNA here is from genome assembly GCA_009725065.1 of Utricularia reniformis. Lineage (NCBI taxonomy): Eukaryota > Viridiplantae > Streptophyta > Magnoliopsida > Lamiales > Lentibulariaceae > Utricularia > Utricularia reniformis. The sequence goes on from RWGZ01000111.1 coordinate 1,460,386, forward strand.
ATGGCTTGTCCTGGTGTTGTTTCTTGTGCTGATATTCTTGCTGTTGCTGCACGAGATGGAACTGTTGCAGTGAGTGTTTTGCTGAAATATGTGTTTTGTTGGTTCGGTTTATATGTTATATTCGTGTGTATTTAGGTTAATGGGCCAAGCTGGACGTTGCCTCTTGGAAGAAGGGATTCCATCACAGCAAGTTTTGCTACCGCTAATAACGATCTCCCGGCACAATTTTCGGATCTCCCGGACCTCGTTTCTTCGTTCTCCAACAAGGGGTTCACAGTTAGTGAAATGGTAGCACTTTCTGGTAAGTATAGGATAACTTAAAATTTAGGATAAAATGATGCAGAGAATGTTTATATAACTTATATAAAAATATTAATATATTTTTATATATAAAAAATAATAAATATAAACATATTATAATTATTAAAATTAAAAATTAATTAGTCATTTTTTAAATCGTGATAATGTCACAACTTGTTTTAGCAGCGGTGATAAAATCATAATTTTTTAGTTATGAACGATGCACATTTTTACTTTTATTTTATGTATGTTAAAAAAATAACGATTTGAAAATCTCACCGCACCTCACCGCTATTCTAATTGGAGAACCAAAAAAACCCGTTATTTTAACACTTTCCTGAAGTCTAAACTGGAGTTTATTCGGTTCAGATTTGGTTCAATATGTTCTATAGTACATGGGTCATATATCAATCTATTTTTATTGCTCAAGTTCAATGCAATTTCTATTAAATTTAGGGTAGACCAAGTTAATTACTTGTGAGATATGTAATTTAACATTCCCTTAGCTCTAAACTTGAGTTCTACAGGATCACACACAATTGGACAAGCAAGATGCACCACTTTCAGGATGAGAATCTACAACGACATCGACATCGACAGTGAGTACGCAACATCATTGCAAGACAATTGCCCGAACACAAACGGTGTGAACGATGATAACTTAGCGCCTCTAGACGTGGTTTCACCGAATAATTTCAACAACGATTACTACCAAAATTTGTTGGAGCAAAGAGGATTGCTCCACTCCGATCAGCAGTTGTTGAACAGCACCGCAACGACACAACAAGTGACTGCTTACGCTTCGGTTTCGTCTTCATTTTTCAATGATTTTGCCGATGCGATGGTTAAGATGTCGAACCTTGGGCCAATCACGGGAACTCAGGGACAGATTAGGACGAATTGCAGGAGAGTTAATTAAAGGTTATGAAAGTTTGGTTTAATAAGAGAGAATTGTAATGGTTTCTCTTGCTCTTGTATGGTTTTGGTGATGTTACATTGTGAAAGTTCATTGAATATCAATGTTTTTAAAACTGGATCGTAATCCAACAGTTTTCATGAAAAGTTTAATATTAGAGGTCGAATCAGAGGTCGAACAGTTGTTAAACCATTTTACTATTGTTGTAGAAGCGTGATGTTGTTATACTATTGAATAAATAAATACGAATAAAAACACCAGAATTTAACGAGGTTCGGCAAAAGTATGTCTACTTCCTCGGACACTACCAAAGTGTAATATTCTTCTATGATCAAGAAAATATTACAATCCGAGAAAAAAGAAATCAAAACAAAATTCAATTGATAATGAGAGAGTTATCCAATTGCAAGTCTTTTGCTATAATTTTGGAATTATTTCCAATGAAGATGATCACGCCTATTTATAGGCAAATTGTCAATTATAACACATGTGTGAACATACAAATCAATCTTTGATTTTTCTTTCTAATATCATTAAACCATTAGATTAATTATTTAATTTCTCATGTGTTGATTTGTTAAATTTAATCATCTTCAATTCTTATTAGCCAATATTTCAACTATACGTCAAAAACTCAGAAATATATAAATATAAAATATAGTGATGTTTGTCACTAGCCCACAATCTTTATAATAGTGTAAAAACGGTACCCCCAAAGTTTGAAAATTGCATGCAAAGTCCCCAAAATTGATATAATGTGCAGTTGGCCCCCAACTTTTAAAAGTGGTAAACACCATACCCTCAAAATTTAAGAATTACGTGATTGACCATTGAACTTCCAAAACCGTTTATATTTGACAATAATACTCGTTAATATTTTAAATATATAATGATTATATCTCCAAATTTTGAAAATTTTAAGAATAACGCATAAATTATCAAAACCACTCATACGAAAAAAATGAAAACCACTACTATTCACTCCATGGTATTCTTGAAAGGTTTTGAAATTTCAAGAGTTTCTAATGCAATTTACAAAATTTGAGGGCATCGTCTTTACACAATGTCGCAATTTATAAACATTAGATGTCAATGTCGTAATTTTCTCATAAACGTAAGTTAAACAAAATTAAATAGAATACAATAACAATATTAAACATAAACACAAAAAATAATAAATTACTTAGACACAAATAATTGAACACAAATCTTAGATATCATTCGAAAAAACACTGAGAAAAACTCATTTGATGCTTTATACACCAATATTGAGTTCCTGAAATACAATTAAAGAAGTAATAATGTTGGTATTTTCGTTTAGGTTAAGTTGGGATCCTCGAATATCAATGTTTGACTATAGATATTAGATTAATATGACATTTGTGTCATCAAATCTACACGCCTAATCCAAGGCTTAAGGCTCAGTCCAATTGTTAGTTTTGCTAAATAAACTACGTTTTTTAGATCTGGTTTTTTTATTTTTTAGGCGTTTGAACCGCGATTTAATGTTTTAACCGTAAAATGCAAAATCATACCGATTTAACTAGTTGGTTCACAGTCCAACCGACCAGTTCAACCGACCAGTTTGGTTCGGTTTTAAGAACATTGTTAAATACTACTTTGATTGAATTTTTTAAACATATTAATGATTTATTATATATAAGGATAAGTTATTACATTCAACTAATATTTATATTTAATCTATCATCGTTCACCGTTTTATTTATTGATGTTGAATTTGTCCTAGATTGCTTAGAGAAGTGAGATTGATTAAATTTATAAGGGTGAGGAATGTTATCAAATAATGACTTGATCAAGTATTTTAAATGTGTGACATCCTGCCATTAATCTCGTTCGTTCACTCTCTTCCGTCGTAATTTCGACCAGATTTTATAATTTCAACAATTGATATTGGGATTGTGCGGTGACATTTTTCAATCGTGATTTTTAACGGACACAAATAAAAACAAAATTGCAGGTGTGTTTATTGCTAAAAGAATCCCGATTTTACTAGTAGTGCTAAAACCAATTATAATATCATTACGATTTGAGAGATGACTAATTTACCTTTATTTCTAATAAGTAAAATATGATTATTTTTATAATTCTTTTATATATAAAAATATATTAATATTTTTATATAAATGACAATTATTAATAGATATATTTAAAAATTTACGATTATGGGCACCACAATTGATTATATCTCAATTTTAAAAATTCAATTAAAACAAATTGATTGTAATTTAAAATGACTTGGCCCCTACTATAGGTCATACACATATTTTCATTAAATAATAAAACAGTGATCTTTAGAATAAAACTTATTTTTGTAATAAAATAAAATAAATGAAAAGAGAAAATTGTGAAATTAGGGATTTGAATCCGGGCGTAGTTTAAGTTTCCCCCATTTGTAACGGCTATCATTCAAGATCACCTGAGCAACTGCCATTCGTCTTCTTTTACTGCTAGCGGCTGCCGGAATTAAAACAGATCGGGCGAATCTATGCAGATGGCGCCGCCGCTAAACAAGAAGCCGGTGTTGACGCTTATTCTCCGATCGGCAAGAAATCGTGTAATCAGGATCAAATTTTCGAGAATCGTTCCAGTCTACGAGATTCTCCGTTTCTCGATTCGGCTTAAAATCCGTTCATTGCTTCTGGAAATCAAATACGAACCAGATTCTTCTGCAAACCGAGCGTCTCTATTACTCTATATCCTAAAATTAGTGAAGAAATTCAGACTCAAAAGTCGCCACAGGAAGCAGTATTGGAGTTGCTCGCGTATTCGAAAGGTAATCCTTCATGATTCTTTTACTGTTTCGGTCTGGTCGATTCACTTTTGTCCTTCGTTTTTGTTTTCTAGTTAATTCCGATCTCGGCATTCAAGAGTTGCTTCCATGGAAGAAGTAGAAGACGAAGAGGAAGAAAAGGAACGATTCATCTTTGGGCTTTGCTCTTCGCTGTGGTAGGCTTCGTTACAATCCTTGCCCTAGGGAAAATGCACTGTAACGGCGTCGTATTCCAAGTTTCTCAGGTTTATTTTTTGATTTATTGGTGGTTATATAAATTATTTTGTTTCTTTTTCCCATTGCTTATTTAGTTAAAAATTAAATATTCATATCGTAGTTTTAAGTAAGTAGCTCCCAAATAGATTTAACGTATTAAGTTTTAATTTTGAGTTTGGGTTGGAATTTATTTATTATATATGTTATATAAAATATTGAACTTTTTATAGTGTCAAATTTCGTTGGAATCGTATACAGACTTTCATTTATTTGTCGAATTTTCCTGCGTTAATGGAAATTCCTTGAAATTTATGACATATTTGAGTTATCTGCTCGCTTTTTGTTTGTTTTGTGAGAAAATCTGCCAAAGGAATAAGGAAAGAGATACGAGGAAATGGAAGGCCAAAAGATTGTGTTCTTTCGATAAGACTAAAGTGAGGCCCAAAAAGTTTTGGGTGGGCTATCGCATGAAGAGTTCAGAGGTCAAGGTCCAGATAAAGATCGTTAACTTAATGAATTATTTACCTCCATTGGAGTGACGAATGATGCACGTTTGAAGGTTTCGTTAATCCACCGCCATTGACTGATGTTAAGATCCAGCCTTCATTTCATATTCGATTTACTCTGCCGTTTTTGTCGACTGAGTTATTTTTCTTTGTTTCAGCGATCTTGATTTCGGCGTGGATCCCAAGCTTTGGGTCGAACTTCAATTGGAAATAGTTTCTGAAAAATGAGGTTGTGAGGATTATAGAGAAAGATAAGGAAAACTAGGGTTTGCTAGCGCACAATGAATAAAGATTGGGCTTTTGTTTCATTTTTTATTGTTCTATTAGTTTCTGGTACCTGCGACGCTTCTGCGCTTCATCATCTCCGGGAATTGACAGCAAATGAAACGAATAATGTTTCTGTATCTCATCAGGTTAATTTGTTTGCTTTTTTATCGTTTTTGTTACCCTTTAAGTTATACTTTCAAACATAAGGTAATCTTTGTTTAAATGTAATTGATTTGTAGGTTTCGCCAATTCCAAGTTCAGATATTAAACCGAATACAGATTTCTTGAAAGCAGGCGAATTGGATACCGGGAAGAACAATAGGACTGGTTCGAGTAATGGGACATTGTCCGCTGATCCTGTAGTATCAAAGAAAAATGAGACACTTAAAGATGATTCTAGTTCTCTTCTTTCTGCTAGTGAGAAGAATGCTACCGTTGTCTTTGAAAATGTAAAAGAACCTAATCATGTTGATGCAGAAAATAGTCAGAATTCATCTCCAAAAACGGACAAATTTGCCTCCAATTCAACAGCAACGGTAATGGACGACATGGGAAGTTGCAATAGTTCACTGACGGATTGCAGTGACCAGGGATTATATGCTTGCATAGAAGCCTTAAGAGAAAGTGGTACTTCACAACATTTTTTTTTCTGTTCAGCTTGTTATTTTCTGTTATGAGATCCGATAAGAAAAGACTAACTTCTGCTAATTTTTCTTGTAAGGATCCAAGCAATTTTTCCTTGCGATAAAGAATCGAAACGAAAAAATCATGAAAGTCAAGGTCAGATTTTCTGCCCACATGATCGATTCAATTCCAGAACTGGAAGTTGCAGCAGGCAAAGCTAGAAAGGTACTTCAATATTTTTGAAGTTATTTTTGGTAGTCTTTTTTTTCTGAAATTTAGAACAAGCAGAAGTACTTGAGAATGCTCGTGTTATTGCACTAAATTTTATTTTGCTACGACTCTGCTTTCAGATGGACATATCATCAAAAATAGCTAATAGTAGTACTGTAGTGCTGACTTCCGGAAATTCGAAGTGTGTGCTTCAATTGGCTCGTCCCGATTCTGCATTCAGTGTTATGCAACAGATTTCTTTTCATTATATTCAAGCTACCCCAATATTTGCTGTGTACGCCGCTGGTGTCGTAGCATTAGTACTTGGAGGTATATTGACTTACTGCATGATAAGAAGGAGAAAAAAGCAGAATGAAATTCCTTACCAAGAGCTCGAAATGGGGTTACCGGAATCATCCACAAGTATCCCTGTTAATGCCACGGAAGGTTGGGATGATGATTGGGACAACGATGATTGGAACGAAGACAATGCTGTACGATCACCCTTTGCTCAAAGCAGACCTGCAAATGGTATAACCTCTAGGTCTTCTGCAAAAGAAGGTTGGGAAACTGGATGGGAAGATTAGTTTCTCATTTTCAGATGCATGTATAGAACAAGAAATCAAAAGCCAGACACATTTCAACGAAGAGAAGCATTGACAGAATGATGAAAAACTCTTGCTAGAAAATGAACGTCACCTTCATTTATAAAACTTCTGTGCTGTTTCTGCTGCATGATTCTCCAGCAACTACTGTAAGTACCAATGGTGAATTCACATTTTTGCTCTCCAAACATGAAGCAAGGTTATGTTTTTCTTTTAATTAAGTCTTCGAAAGTTGTTTTATAGGATTTTATTATGGTTTGGTAACTAAATGTGTTTGTGTAGCTCAATTTTTTCATGTGCATTGTATCTTTTGATTGAGAGATTGAATATTTGATATTGATATATATAACGATTGATTGTTTTCGGCAATTCGACACTATTTTTTGTAAGTAGGGAGTTTGATGAAGACGAGCAACCATCAAGTCATGGGTGCAATGCAGAACTTTCCAACCTGCAGAAGCTATTCTTCTACTTCTTTGTTTTACATGTGAACAATTGATCATTTGCAGAACCCTCATGACCTCTTCCATATCCGGCCGGTTGGAGGGGACCTGAGAGGCACAAACCAACCCGAGTTTTACCACAGAAATCACTTCATCCAATGGATATTTGCCTTCGAGTTTACTGTCAACACATTCATCAAATCTTGATGAATACTGAACAGCACAGCACAATCACATCGTCTTCCAAGTACTCCACTGGTTTTCTACTGGAAACTACTTCCAGAATCAATATGCTGAACCCGTAGATATCGCATTTTTCTGTAATTTTCACTGTTTGGCATGCATATTCAGGTGCCATGTATCCTAGTGCACTCTGTATTTTGCTGCTCAGAAGGTAATGGTCCAATGCTGGTAGTATTCTAGCCAAGCCAAAATATCCCACCTTTGGTTCGCCTGACGAATCAATAAGTACATTTTTCGACTTGATGTTGTAATGTATAATATTGATCTTGTGGAGATGAGCAAGTGCTTTCGCTATATCGACGAGTATTCTAAATCTTTGTTGCCATCTTACGCAGGTACGGGAGTCGACACCGTGAAGAAGTTGATCTAAACTACCAGCTGGAACATATTCATTGATTAGGAGCTGTAAAGATGGAGTCCAGTAGTACCCTTCAAGTGCCACCAGATCCTGCTGTCTAATTTTCCCAAGGTACTTCACTTCCTTCTCAAAATGTTGCTGACTTTTCACCAGGCTTGTGGAGTTGCTCTTTTTTATGGCAACAAATCTCCCTGCTCAAACCTCCGTCTTGTAAACTGATCCAAAACCTCCGTACCCCAGTTCACAGTTCTTGTTGAGATGAAACTGAGCTCTTCCAGTATCAAATCCAGCATCACCGGAAAACATGACGAGCTTGCCATAGTTAGCTTCTGTGCCATGGGATGGACTAAGTTCGGAGGCGAGTGAAGCAGCCGACCGTGCCTTAGAACTCATCGCATTCATGTTGAGAATGCAGATCGAGACAACCCCGAGAGTGATAAATACAGCTGCACCAATAGTTACAAGTGAAGAGATGCTGAGTACTAATTGCTTATGGTTGAGAATCTGAATAACAGGAACATGACCATGTTTTGTGACAGATGAATTCGGGTTGAGTACCAGAGGCTTTGGATGAACAGAGAGACAGGAATGCTTGACTATAGATCCACAAAGTAATGGATTACCAGTAACTGATGATGAAGGTATAATGTTGAATATTCCTCCTACCGGTAGTTCACCTTCGAAGCGATTAAACGAGGCATTGAATAACGAAAGTTGAGAAAGGTTAGCCATTTCTCTTGGTATACTTCCTGAAAAATTGTTGAATGACAAATCCAATAGCTTGAGTTTTGAAAGATTTGATATTTCAACAGGTACACCACCAGAGAGATTATTATGAGATATAAACCTACAGAGGAAAAAACTTCGTCACGAAACAAGATTCGTAAAACCGGGTCGATCCATTTCATTCACAGAGAACTTACAACGAAGCCAGAGAACTGCAGTTTCCAATGTTCACTGGAATCTCTCCACTCAATGTATTGTTCTCCAATCTCAGTTCCTGCAATGTGATCAATTTCCCAATCTCCAAAGGCATGTTCCCATTTAATCTATTATGACTTAGATCAAGAACAAAAGCAGATTTAAATTCAAAAACAGTCCTTGGGATCGGACCGATTAACCCGTTCCTCGATACATTCAAACTTTTTAAGCGACTAAAATTTGCAATAGCTAATGGAATTTCACCTGATAATGCATTCTTTGACAGGTCTAAAACTTGAAGGCTTTCATAAGAAGGCAACCATGTAAAAGGAAGTGCATCGCTTCCATCAAACTTGTTAGCAGAAAGACGAAGCGTCTCCAAAGATTCCCAGTAAGCATATTCTCACTCAAATCCAAAACTCTAAGGTTCATGCAATTCTCTAAAGAAAAAGGCAAGCTTTCTGTAAACTCATTACTTGATAAATTTACTTCTTTTAAGTACTGAAGATCACCTAATGAATTTGCTATTGTACCAGAAAATCTATTAGATGAAAGATCCAAAAACTCTAAGCTTCTCATTTCCCCTATCCAATCAGGTAACTCTCCAGTCAAAAAGTTCCCTTTTAGATCAATATATCTACAGAAACTTAGCTTATTCATTGCAGGTAAATAATTCATACTGAAATCAACACATTTCAGATTCAAACATCTTCCTATATATTCAGGTAACTTACCCACAAACTTGTTCTTGCCTAAATTCACTGTTTTCATCTTTTGCAAACTTTGCATCCCATTTACAATCTTACCCTCCAACAGATTATCAGATAAATCAAGTGAATGAAGTTAATGACCAAAATTCATAAGCTAATTCACCTGAAAAACTATTAGATGACAAGTTAAGACTCTCTAAACTCAAACATGAGCTTAAAGAACGGGTGATATTTGCCCACTGCCTTCAATTCACGGGTTGAGTAAAGAGCATGTCTTTCAAGTTACGAAATTGCAAATATGTTATACTTTTTGAGGGAAAATATATATTTATAGTCATCTAACTTCAATTAAATACAAATAAGACATCTTAAATTTTATACACAATTGTCCAACATTAAGGGTAGTTTTTGTATAATTTTTTAAATAGGTCTTATTTATGTGTTTTGTGATTGAGTTTTTAAACGATTTTTAACTTACGGAAAACAGTTTGTTAGAATGTTCGGGGTGTTATTCTTGTAATTTCGTAAGTTGGATGATCGAGTTCTAATTATGTAATTTTATCTTTAAAGAACCAGGTATTCTCCCGTTGAAACTGTTCTTAGCTAAGTTAGCTTGCTTTAAATTCCCACATTGTTGAAATAGCTCTTGAGGTATCAAACCAGAGAAACTGTTGTGGATTAAATGGATTATTTTCAAGCTAGGGATTTGTCCGAGAATTGGGTTTATCCTACCTGAAAAAGTGTTATTCGAAAGACGAAGAACAGTAAGGGTATGCAATTTTACAAGAATTTTTCCTACATGACCAGATAATGAAGACCCACTACATTTTTAAGGGCTGGTATTGTTGTAATTCAGAAGTAGAAGATCTGTAACTTGTTATTCGATGGAATTGAAGAAATGGGATTGTAAATTGCGGTAAAAAGTAACAGAAGATGGATGGGGATGAGCATTAGGCTTGCTGTATCGGCGCCGGTTTGGGCGTCACATCGGCGTCCAACGTTACATGGGCGCCGATGTGCGTCCGTATGAATAAAGGGCGCGGACAGGGACTTGGGCGCCCCTGCCTGCGGAAATGATATTTTATTTTCATTTTTTTTTTTTTTTTTTNAGGCGCGGCCATACTTTCAACAGATCCTCTTTGGGGACTGTTATCCACACATAGCAGGCCTCCCACGCATGGAAAGATTCTTCTTTATCTACAATTGCGCACTCTTTGGTGCGCACCGCTATATAATACAACTTACGGCAACCTAACAGACCCTTCCCCTTTCGGGATCCTACCAAGAACAGGTTAAAGAAGTGTTCTAGGGTCGGGGCCCGATTCTGTTGGTAACAATAAAAAATGAACGCTATTATATACACATAACTGCCCGGGAACAACGCAAAAGTGGGGCAGTGAATCTCCTTAAGCACGGCCACTACAAAGGAATGTAGCGGAAAACGAAGCCCGCACTTTAGAGAGGCGTAACTCACCGGAATGGCCGATGCCGGCACATTCATTTCAGATAGAAGGAAACAGAGAATATCTTCCCGTCCCTTCCAGATAGAGTAATGTGCCGGAATTGAAAACCTAGACCTAAACTCCTCAATGTCCAACTCAGACATAGAAGGGTAGCGCATTTTGTGAGGAGCCATGAGTGTATACCTTTGGAAAAACAGATTGAAAGAGGGTTGGACGTAAAATCGATTGAGGGCACAGAGAGCTTGCTGCAATTTCTCCTTCGCGATAATGACGGTGAGGAGAAACAGTGCCCAGAATCCCGATTTAAATATTAATCTCCCAGCCAATGGTGTGCCGTCACGTAATGCTGCCCAAGACAGCGACAGTACGGAGCGCACTCATCATGCCTCTTGAACTATCGAATGTGAAAAAGCGCGGGTCGAGATATTAATATTTAAAGAATAACAAAGATAAAAATATAACTTAAATATACGTTATTAAGTTTCAAATGTAATTGGCTCATACACTAAGGGAAAGATCGGTCCCATGGACTCTCACTATCTACAGGTACGGTCCCTTGTTCTCATGAATGTGCAAACATCATGTGATCGGCCTTGTATCACCTCTGCGATTGGCAATCAAGCCCGAGAGGCTAGTGATGAGAACTTTAGGATCGGGTACCTTGTGATAGGTAAGGCCCAACAACCGTTGGGCCATTCAAATAGTGAAAACGAATTCCTACAGCTCATTTACACACTTAAGGAAGAGCGGCCCGATGTTCAATGAGAGGACCGAAGATAACCTTAACGAAATAAAGTGTTTTCTGTCAGCTGGCTCCTGGGTTCGGTCCGAACGGTTACAGAACGGTTACAAACTCACGTTTTTCACGCTTCGGGCCTTCCCACGCTTCGGGCCCGGTCACGCAGACCACGCCTCGGTCCCAACCTCGTTTTACATCCCGCGATAACAACCTCTAACAAACCTGTCAGAGGCGGTTACATAGCGTGATTTACACACGCTATAAACTTTATAAATACAGGGCAAGACGACTGAAATAGAGGACCCTTTGGACGCGTAAGAACAGGCCGTTACCCTGCCGGAGTTCTTACTGCTTTCTTTTCATTGTCATTTCATTAAGCCTCTGTTGTATTCCTTACGGATTATTTGATTAAGTGAACAGGCTAAGAGTATAATATATTCTTAGTCAAGTGGTTTTCACCCCAATTCCTGGGGTTTGTACTATACATCGATGTGCCATCGTTTATTTCTAGCTTTTAATCGTTTCCCGCAACAAAAACAAATCAGAAGCGAGTTCGTTTGTTAAACGAATCGGACGACTGTTGGTACCCCCTAAAAAGGGACCATAACATTATCCTTTTTAAATAACTTTCTTCGATACATAGATGCCGCCGACGATAGAAGGCTTTTGGATGAATACAAAAATAAAGATAGAAATAATGTGAACACAAGTGATGAAATCATCGATGCTGATGACTTGGTTAAAGAATATCGGGATGACACAATGCAAATCATGCGTGATAATATTACTGAGCAAATATGTCGTAATCTACATTGCGGAACTGGGTCATCATCTCGATGATAATCTTGTTGAATATTATATTTTGTGCCAATAAGATGGAGTTTCGATTAATCAATTACTATTGAATTAAGTCTAACGGTACAAAAGTAATTTGGTTAATTCATAAATTATCATTATATTTATACAATATAAAACTTCATAATTTCTATACATTATTTATACATTCTAAAAATATTACAGAATATTTCATAATTTATATTTCTATTTACGTTTCTGTTTCTATTTCTCTTTCTATATAAATTAATTTTTACAATTTGTACAGAACGCACCCTAAATCTTAAATTCTGAAAGTGGAAGTATGATAAACTTAAAAAAATTAGATTTTCGTTCGTTTATATTAAAAAATATTAATATTTAAATTTTAAAAATATCAAGACATGAACAAAAAGTTCAAATTCAAATGTAATATTTCATCCAAATATTTTTCACCTCATTAATATTTCGGATACAAGAAAAAATAATTAAAAGAGTTAGATTCTCTTATGCCTTCTCCTAGTTCATCTATGTAACATCAAGATAAATATGTTTAATTTAGATAAAAAATTAAAACGCTGAATTTCATATGTTAATTAAAATAAAAATGTTCAGTACACATATTTATAATATATCTCCTTTTATTATCGATCTTGGCGATTTCGCGAACCTCTCGAGTTGACCCGGTCAAGGTTTGAGTTCGAGATTTCGAGCTGAGTTCGGTTCGAATTTGAATTCCTAACGAACCAAATTTCGAATCTAAAATTTCTAACGAACTAAACCGAACCCGTTTGCGAGTTATATTTTTATATATTAATAATATAATATATATATTAAAATATACTTTTAATTAATTCGAACCGAACCTCGAATCATAGATTTTTTGGTTTTCGAACCTGAACCGATCATTGTACATTTCAACTAGGTTTTGTTCGTTTATACCCCTGATTCATATAGGGTTCATGTATTAATAATATATATATTATTTATTTTAAATATTTATATAATTTAAAAAACAATAATTAATTTTGTTTTTTGAACATGTGATCTATCTAAGTTTGATTTTTAAGATACTCAAAATACATTTTAGATTGATTACTTTTGGAATAAGATAATTAATTATTTTTTTAATAATCAAGATGGGTTATTGGGTAATCCGAAAACCCAATCTAATGACTTATACCGGTGGTACGATGGCATTATACACACTCTAATGCATATTATTTGAGAGAAAATAATGATGTCGTTTAGACAAAAATTCTGTAAGTAAATAAAATTGAAAATTATATGTGTTATTTAAATGAGTACAATTTTTTCAATGTTTTGAATTGTATTAGATAAAATAATTCTATTAAATATATAGTTTTATTTTGTCTCATATTAATGGGATTAAATGTGGTATTATATAAAAATAATTATATTAATTGATTTGTTGATGATGTTTTTGTTATTAGAGAGATATAAGATATTTGTTGTACAAGTACATTTCTTTGCAATTATTATTTTTACGGAATAATTAATTAAAATTAAATGATTTTTTAATAAATGGAATAAGAAAACGAAAAACTGCGTCTTCAAATTGGTTAACGTCTCTCAAAATTGAATTCGAATTCGAATTCATTCTATTTAAAATGCCGCCGATGAAAGAACCGTTTGTAGTAGCGCACCGCGGCTCTTCTCAGTATGTTTCCTTATGCTTGATTTTTAACGTTCGTGATTTCATCTTTGTTTTCGGTTTAGTGAAGAAATTCTGTGCGGATTCACCGAAATACATGTTGATTTTCATCATTCTTTTCGGTTTCAATGTAAAATTATGCACCGATTTACTGGTATATTGCCTTCTGTGATTCACTTCAATGTAATTGACTATGTTTATGATTCATTCTTGAATTTTTGGCGATCTGATTTCATATTTGTTTCAGTACAGAAATCTGCGCCGATTAACCAGAATACAGTCATTTGTGCTTCAGTTTTGTGTTTGTAGATCCGACCTCTGTTCTTCAATGTTGATTGACTATGTTATGATTCATGCTTGAGTTTTTTTGGCCTGCGTCGATTAACCAGAATATAGTCTCTGTGTTTCAGTTGTGTTTTTCATTTTTTATTCCCGTTCTCGATCTTCAATGTTAATTGGCTATGTTTATGATTCATGCTTCAGTTTTTTTTGGCGATCGTGGTTACATATATATTTTAGTGCAAAAATCTGCAACGATTCACCAGAATACATCCTTCTGTGTTTCAGTTTCGTTTTTGTAGATTCCAAAGCTAGTGTGTGAAAGTGATACGTTGTGGTACGATAGGGTTTAGTTTTTTTGTACGCAATTATTTTATTGCTATAGTAAAGATCTCCACTTTTTCTTCGATTTTTGTTCTATGAATCCGCATACTTCATTGAACCCAAATATATTTTTTATTTACTCGACTTTAAAAAATCCATTATTTATGTCGTCACAATTTCGCGATTTTTTCTGGGTATAAAAATCTGGCTTGAGAATCAAGCTGTTCTGTATTCTATGATCCCTGAATGACACCATGAACTCTTTATTCTGCGACTAAAATCACTGTTTTCTCTTCCCCGTTATCGAATTATCCGGTGGAAAGAAAGAGTTGGGTTTTGAGGGGTAATGGGGAATAAGATCGCACGGACGACACAGGCCTCAGCGACGGAGTATTACCTGCATGATTTGCCATCTTCATATAATTTAGTGCTGAAGGAAGTTCTAGGCAGGGACCGATTTCTTAAATCTATACTTTGCAAGCACGATGAGGGTTTGGTACTGGTTAAAGTATACTTTAAGCGTGGTGACTCCGTTGGTTTGGGAGAATACGCCCGTCGTCTCGCTCGTATTCGTGATATTTTCTTAAAGCTTGATCATTCCCATGTTTGGCCTTTCCAGGTTAATTTATATCTTCTTCAGTTCTTTTTTTTTGTTTGTTTCGGTACGAAGGCAAGTTTTCAAATTGTCTGAATTTTGTGGTTTCAAATTGATTACTTGATTATCAAAAGATAGTATTTTGTACTCGTTTTAAAGCTGTAAATTTACATTTGAATTTTTAGGTTTTAGCTCTGTACTGGAATTGTTAAATCTAATGTTTTAGTTTAATTTTGGTTTGTTCAGTTTGATTTCTAGTTTTGAGCAGCTTTATTGGATGCTATTTTTGGGTTCATTTTGCAGTTTTGGCTTGAAACAGATAAGGCTGCTTATCTAGTGAGGCAATTCTTCTTCAATAACCTCCATGATCGGTTGAGTACTCGACCTTTTCTCACTGTTGTTGAAAAGAAATGGCTTGCTTTTCAGGTTCTTGGTTACGTCTACTCCATCTTGTTTATTTTTGGGCGTATTTGATCGCGAGGAGAAAAATTGATTATCATTTACTTTGTTATTGCAGTTACTTTATGCAGTGAAGCAGTGCCATGAGCATGGAGTATGTCATGGTGAGATTGCCTAGAAATAAGTTGGCCTCTATCTACTTTTTCTCCTTTTGATTTATACATAAATTGTTGCAGGTGACATCAAATGTGAAAATGTGTTGGTTACATCATGGAACTGGCTATATCTTGCTGATTTTGCATCATTTAAACCGACCTACATCCCGTATGATGATCCTTCTGATTTTTCATTCTTCTTTGATACTGGTGGAAGAAGAAGGTGTTATGTCGCACCAGAGGTTTTACTTTTTTGTCATTTTACTTCTATCCTCCTTCTTTTCGATTCTCTAACAGGGCACCTGAAATATTACAGAGGTTCTATGAGCATGGAGGTGAAATGCAAATATCTCAAGATGCACCCTTGAAGCCCTCTATGGACATATTTTCAATAGGGTGAGATTTCAATCAAGATTATGCTTTATATTTTTCTTCTGGAAATTCAGCTATTATCACGATGCTGTTCCTATGCTATTTCATATAAAATGTTGCCACCTCGGCGATGGACCTTCTTGCTCTGAGATTGCCTTGTTTCTGTCATTTGAGTATTACAAATTTATCTCTCAGGTGTGTTATCAGTGAGCTTTTTCTGGAAGGTCAACCATTATTTGAACTGTCTCAGTTACTTGCATATCGGAGAGGACAGTGTGATCCTTCTCTTCTTCTGGAAAAGGTATAGCCGTATAAGGAAAATTGGAAGTGTACCTCTCTCATTTGTTCTGTTTGCCGGCTTTATATGCTCTTACATGTAGTCTAGGTCCTATTTAATATATTAAGTTCTCAGTATGTTGCTCTACTTTGTGTCTTGACTGCAGATTCCAGATGCAGGAATCCGCAAGATGGTTCTTCATATGATTCAATTAGACCCAGACTCAAGAAGTTCTGCTGAAAGCTACCTGCAGAATTATGCTGATGTCGTGTTTCCAAGTTATTTCTCCCCTTTTCTCCATAAGTTTTATTCATTGCTAAATCCTCTGAGTTCTGATGCCAGGGTGAGGAAATTTGAATTTTTTACCTTTAGTTTTGGTGCATGAAGTATTCATCTTTGTATGTTACTATAATTTACTCGCTGCTGCAGGTTCTTGCATGTGAGACTTCTTTCCAAAAAATACTAAAAAAAGTGATGGTTGAGAAGTCAAGCAATGATATTATCCCAGACATAAAAGACTGTTCGGACAATACATGCAAGCTGTCTCAAGAACAGGATGTTTCTTTTGGCAAAGGAGATTCTGCAGGTAGTGACTCGGCTAATGAACCATATGAACGTCCTTGCGATGTCGATTCCCAGGTTGTTGATGGGACTGAAAAAAATGGCAAAAAGGATGGTTTAACAAAACTTATGAATTCTAAGAATCAGAAGCAACAATATTCTGGAGATCTGATTCAAAATATTCCCAGTTTATCCCAGAGAAGCAACCATTCTTTCTTGAAGAAAATAACTTTGGCTGATCTTACTGCTTCAAAGATGAATCATGGCAATCTTTCTGATGCTTTAGGATTACCCTTTTTGCTGCTACCAAAAAATAATATGAAATCTGAGGGTATGGTTTTGATTGCATCACTTCTTTGTTCCTGCATTCGGAATGTGAAGATTCCTTTTATAAGGAGAGCAGCCGTTCTCCTTCTCAAGTCTTGTGCAATTTACATCAGTGATGATGACCGACTTCAGCGTATCCTTCCGTATGTTGTATCTGTTCTTTCAGATCAGTCTGCGATTGTTCGTTGTGCTGCCTTGGAGACATTATGTGACATTCTTTCTCTTGTCCATGATTTTCCTCCCAGCGATGCCAAAATATTTCCAGAGTATATTCTTCCTATGCTTTCCATGCTTCCTGATGACCCGGAAGAGAGTGTCAGGATATGCTACGCTAGTAATATACCTAAGCTGGCATTGACAGCCTATGGTTTCTTACTTCGTTCAATGAACTTGACTGAGGCAGGCATTCTCAGCGAGCCAAATTTATCTCAGGAGTTTTCAAAGCCTACAACTGATGCTTCTGAAGAGGGACTTAGGCAAAAATTTGATGTACAGCTTGCACATTTACAAAAGTCCATTGCAGAGGTCATTCAAGAGCTTGTAATGGGTCAGAAACAAACACCGAAAGTAAGGCGAGCACTCTTACAGGATATTGTCAGTCTTTGTTGGTTCTTGGGACACAAGCAGAGCAATGATTTTTTGCTCCCCATTCTGCCTGCATTTTTAAATGATCAAGACGAGCAGCTTCGTGCAGTCTTTTATGAGAAAATAATATATGTATGCGTTTCTGTGGGTCAGCGAAGTGTGGAGGAATATCTTTTGCCTTACATTGAACAAGCACTCAATGACACAACTGAATCAGTGATTGTCAATGCATTAGATTGCTTGACAAATCTTTGCAGAAGCAATTTCCTGCGTAAGAGAATCCTCCTTGAGATGATTGAACATGCATACACTTTGTTATGGCATCCCACGATGTGTCTGAGGAAGTCGACTGTCGCCTTTATTGCAGCTAGTAGTGAGTCCTTAGGTGCTGTGGATTCTTATGTATTTTTGGGGCCACTCTTACGTCCATTCCTACGTCGACAGCCATCATCTTTAGCCTCGGAAGAGGCACTTCTTGCTTGTCTGAAGCCTCCTGTTGCTAAAGAACTATATTATGAAGCTTTACGAACTGCTAAAAGTCCAGGAATGCTTGATAGACAGTACAGTGCTTCATTGCATTCAAAACAATTTGAAGGGCTAGATTTATTGCAGAAGACGGCGATTGAGCTTGATCCCATAAAATGCTGGCCCGAAGGGAAAAATGAAAACAGTAACTTTATTGGTGGTAGCGGTGAGCAGACGGGCATCAACAATTTGCATGGTACTGAAAGTAAATTCAAGTCGATGGGGATTTTAACTCCCAGCACTTCAACTTTGGAAGAAGTTCATGATAATGTCACCCCTGAAAAATCTCAGTTATCTGGATTTATGTCTCCTCAAATGAGTTGCATGAACAGCTTTGTGGATAAATCCTCTGAAAGCATACCTTTGTATCACTTTAAGGTTGACAATAGACGAACTTCCGGTGCTGCTCCAGCCACATCCGATTCTTCATTACCTTATAATTCTGTAGGCTTGAGTTCTTCTTCTCTGCCATGGATAGATCCAGTTAATAAATCAGTCAATTTAAGCAGTTCAGTTTCTGCTCCTAGGCTGATGTCTGGATCAATCTTTGTCAATAATATCCCTTCACAACTGAGGAGAGTCATACATGAAGCAGACAACATGGAAAATGATGAAGCAAGTTATACGAGTCAACGCCTTTTTGATATGGGAGTTTCTGAGAGGAGTAATGAGAGTTCTGGTACAAAAGATGACTCCTCCTTTTCTTCCGAGACAACAGAAGTACCGTTATTAGCATGGCAATCCACGATTCCCGATTCAGGTTGGAGACCTCGTGGAGTGCTGGTTGCACATCTTCAGGAACATAAAGGTGCCGTGAATGATATTTCCATCTCAATGGACCAGAATTTTTTCATCAGTGCTTCTGATGATTCTTCTGTAAAGATATGGGATTGCAAGAGGCTAGAAAAGGATATTTCATTCCGATCCAGGCTCACGTATACATTGGATGGATCTAGAGCATTATGTGTTGCTGTTCTACAAGGTGTCTCTCAAATTGTCGTCGGAGCAAGTGACGGGACTATACATTTGTTTTCCATCGATTATGTCTCCAGAGGACAAGGTAATGTAGTTGAAAATTACTCCGGAATCGCAGATGTTAAGAAAAGTAGTTCTAATGAAGGTGCGGTATTAAGCCTCTTGAACTACACTGGAGAAAGCAAAGTGATTCTATATAGCACACAAAATTGTGGGATTCATCTCTGGGATACAAGGACAAATTCAAATGCTTGGTTTACAAAAGTTTCCCCTGAAAAAGGTTATATATCATCTCTAGTTATAGATCCTTGTGGTAATTGGTTCATCTCCGGATCATCGAGAGGCGTTCTTTCTCTATGGGATCTTAGATTCTGCATTCCTGTTAATACATGGCAATGCCCTTCTTCTTGTCCTGTCGAAAAAATGTGTCATTTTGTTCCTCCTTCCGGAACACCCATGTCGATTACCACAAGACCATTAGTGTACGTAGCTGCGGGTTGCGACCAAGTCTCTCTTTGGAATGCAGAAAATGGAAGTTGCCATCAGGTATTCATTCATTCGCATTCCTTTTCGGTATTACCATTTCGCCTTCAGTCTTTACATTTGTTGTAAAACTTTAGGTGTTGAGGATCACGAACCCCGAACGTGATACCGAGTGTTCTGAGCTTCCTTGGGACTTGAAGAGATCATCTGGAAAAGCTAACTGTAAACTAGACTCCAGAAAAAACTCCAAATACAGAGTTGATGAGCTGAATGAACCACCCCCTCGACTTCCCGGCATCCGTTCTCTACTTCCGTTACCCGGCGGAGATCTATTAACCGGTGGTACCGACTTGAAGATACGAAGATGGGATCATTGCAGGTATTCTCAACTTATCGAACTTGTGTCGTTTTCAACTCTTTAATGTAACACCGCAACATGTACGTACGCAGTCCCGATCGAAGCTACTGCGTTTGTGGACCATCTATCAAAGGAGTTTCCAATGATGAATACTATGAAACAAAGTCTAGCTTTGGAGTGCAAGTTGTTCAGGTAATATGTATTCAATTTGTCCACACATTGGTGGGTAAACTAGGATTGATTAGGTTTATAAGGGTGATCACATAATGGTTTGATCAAGTCTTTTAAATGTGTGGTTTCCTCCCTTTAATCCCGTTCGTTCATGGTCCCCCATCGTAATTTTGGCCCAACTGTATAATTACAACATGGTATCGGAACTAGTTCAATTCATTTCAATTCACAAGTGTAAACCTTATGGTTGGACTTGATGGCAATATTGAATTTGTCCCACCTTAGTTGGAGAAGGGTAAATGATTAGGTTTATAAAGGCAAGGAATGTAATAAAGTAACGTTTGATCAAGCCTTTTAAATGTGCTACTTCTTCTCTTTAAACTTGTTCGTTCACGCTCCCAACATAATTTCTTCTAGATTCTATAATTCCAATAATATGATAACATTATCTTAATTTGATGTTCCTAATACCTCGGCTTTTTTGAAGCAGGAATCGAAAAGAAGACCTTCGACTACCCGGCTGACCGGAAAAGCGATACTGGCTTCGGCAGCCGTAGATTCTGCGGGTTGTCATCATGATTGTATACTCTCTTTGGCATCAGTTAAGTTGAATCAGAGATTGCTTATATCCAGCGGTAGAGATGGAGCCATTAAGGTATGGAAATGAACATAAATTTACATAAACTTAGCTTGTACAGAGATAGATATCTAGGAATGGAATGGGAGCAGAGCAGGTACGTTTGAATCTGCTTAAATACTTTATTTGTATTATTTTTATATATTAAAGGTCAATTTTTTATGAATATCTATTAAAAATATATGCATTAGGTATATTATGCAATTTTTTGTGGATTCATAGTTAAAATATCATAATTTTATCATATTGGTTAAAATTAGTTATATTGTGTTTTTTGTTTAATTTTAAAAAATTGAGATATACACGATGGTGAGATGTTTTGGATGAGGTGAGGTGTTAATTTTTGAATATGTTTCTTAAATTATGGTATTATTATCGTTATTTATATAAAATTATTAATATATTCTAATATATAAATCAAATAGTATTAGAATTATTAGAACTAAATATAAGTTAGTTATTATGGAACAATTGTGTGACCAGATTGGACGAGCAACCTGATGAATCTAAGATTGTTGAAACATAATAATAGCCTTTTAAATCACGATGATTTCTAGTATTAGTAGTTATGATGAAAACATAATTTTGTAGCAATGAATGCATTACAAATTTTATTAAATTGTTTGTATATGTATCTCATCGTACTTTTAATCACTAAAACAAACATAACTATTATTATAATTTAAAAAATGATTAATTTAATTTTGTTATAATATAATTATATTTATTATTTTTATATATAAAGATATATTAATATTATTAGATAAATATATATTTTTTAAGGAAAAATATAATTTAAAAAATCAATATTTGTTATTGATTTCCTCTTTCTTTTTTCGGGTAAAAAAAGTTAGGTATTTGGTGGGATTCTTGCATTGAGAAAACTGAATGAACTTTTTGGTGAAAACTTAAAATGAGAGATTTTGGGGTGGCAGCAAACCAGAAAAGAATCCATCTTTGAGACTGAGTCTCGATTGGGTAGATGCTTAAGCCCTAATTTGGAAAGTGAATCAAGTGTAGAGAAGAGAATCCGTGAAGTGTAAAGAGTTTATCCCAAATATGAATAGTTTCTGTTTGAAATGGTAAGAATTTGGACGCTTTTCCGGGCTTTTCGCAGTGGGTATTATTCATTTTGTAATGTCAATTCTTTTCGTTCGTTCTTGTCCCTCCAATATTGTGCTTCGACTGCACAAAGTTCCTTGGTTGGAATCATTCTTTTCAAGGCTCTTAATGCTTGCTGTTGTTCCGGAGAAGTTGGGATTATGATGAAGGCAATGCGTTTCATGGTTAAGTCTCTTAGTTGCTTTTGTTCTCGAAGATGGATTGAACCATCCAGAATTCAAGGCCCTTCCACACCCGCAAGATGTTCGATGTAAGTTCTGTGAGGAATATGATATGGGAAATTCGAGTGAGGCCGTTGATGAAATTATGAAGAATGAAGCAGCACCTTCGTTGTCCCTATCTCAACATATGGATACTGTATCGGATCATGCTGAACCAGGGGCTTCCAAGAAAGAAAATCATGTTACAGGTATACTCAAAAGTCAAATCCAGTTAATGTAATGCTTTGTATCAGAATGTTGAAAAGGGCATATTTTGAACCGTTTGTCAATTGTTTTAGATATGGAGTTGATGAAGGAGAGATTTGTTAAGCTTCTTCTTGGAGAAGATATGTCTGGTGGTGGAAAGGGTGTTTCCTCAGCTCTCGCATTGTCCAATGCCATAACGAATATCGCCGGTAATTCTCACCTCTTCCTCTTCCGGCACGATTAATATATATTATGTTTGCTTCGCTCTTCAATCATAGTAACGATTCAATGTGGTACAAATGTTATTTGTATGCCATTTTTTTCATTCATCGTTGTTCATTTTTTTGCGATACGATCATCACACTGTTTTTTGTTATCATAGTACCAACCAAAATGTCATTATCATGTCATTTTATTTGATCGTAAATGTGACGGGATGCCAATAAATCTAACGACATGCATTGCAGCTTCTGTTTTCGGAGAACAGGAGAAGTTAGAACCGATGGGAGCCGAGAGAAAGGCAAGGTGGAAAAAAGAGACTGATTGGCTTTTATCAGTTACAGATTACATTGTTGAATTTGTTCCTTCTCAACAGAAAGCAAAGGATGGATCAAACATGGAGGTAAGTACCTAATCATTTGGATAATTCGAACTTTTTAATCGTTGCAATATCGAATCGTGTTTCTTTATAGATAATGGTGACGCAACAACGAAGAGATCTGTTCATGAATATTCCCGCATTGCGCAAGCTCGACATGATGCTTCTTGTACGAATCTACTTGCTCTTATTATGATTAAGTTTCTTCATTAGATCATTACAATTTGTAATGACAATTGACAGGCTACCCTCGATAACTTCGGAAGTGAACAAGAATTCAAATATGTATCGAAGCATGCCGATGATTCTGAAAAAGGGGTTCAAAGAAATGATAAATGGTGGCTACCGACTGTGAAGGTTCCTTCGAACGGCCTCTCGGAAGAGGCACGACAGTTTTTACAGAAGCAAAAAGAAGCAGTGAATCAAGTCTTAAAAGCTTCCATGGCTATAAATGCTCAAATACTTTCAGATATGGATATTCCTGATGGTTACATTGAAACACTTCCAAAGGTACAAGGTTATAAAATACGAAAATACGATTTCTTCGTCTTTTTCCGAAAGTATTAGTGATGCAGTTAGCTTTGATTTATTGTCCATTCTTGCAGAATGGTAGATCGAGCTTGGGAGACTCGATATATAGAAGCATTACTGTCGATTTTTTCGATCCACTTCAGTTCCTTTCGTCTATGGATTTATCAACCGAGCACAAAGTTCTTGATCTAAAGGATAGAATTGAGGCATCAATTGTGATATGGAAAAGGAAAATGAACCAAAAAGATGGTAAATCTTCATGGAGTTCTGCTATAAGTATAGAGAAGAGAGAACTTTTCGAGGAACGAGCAGAGACGATTTTACTTCATATCAAGCAACAATTCCCTGGGATTCCTCAATCGTCTCTCGAGATTAACAAGATACAATACAACAGAGTACGAATTCGACACCGATTTTACGTCTTCTTGAACTAACATTTCACTTTCTCTGTAGGATGTTGGCTTAGCCGTTCTAGAAAGCTATTCAAGAGTATTAGAAACGCTCGCCAACACTGTAATGTCTCGTATTCAAGACGTTTTGTACGCTGATTCTCTCGCTCAAGATCCATCACTTGCATTATCAACACGATCACCGACATTAAACAGCTTCTTAGCTCCCGGAGACGAGCCGGAAAGGTTGAGTTCTACTACAAACACACCTACTTCAATGACATTATCCGATTTCATGGGATGGAACTTAGAGCCACCCGAAACAGATATAAAGAAAAGTCATTCAGTCATGAATTTAGTCGAAGCTGAGAGTAAGCCGGAAGACGAAAAATTCTTCTCTAAACTTGCTAATATCAACATCAGAAAATTTTCTTACATGGACAAGATTGATTCCGGAGGGGTTAAAAGCCCGACAGCTCGCCATTAACAGTACGAGATGAGGGATCGATGAATTGTATAGATAGTGAAACTTATCATCTTCATTTGCTTGTAAAAACATGACATTTTTATGCTTCAAGCTTCATCTTCATTCATTTATATCTGAAAATCTAGTGTATAAGCTCCAAATTCTTCTGCAGCTTGGATTTGAGGAAGTATAGAAGAATACTTTCCCTCGAATTTCCTCGAATTCCGAGGAATCATCAAGCTTCGTATTACATTCATGTTCGATTCTTCGACTTTTTTCTTGTTCTGTACACTTGAATTTCCTTGATCTTTGATCGACTCTGTCGTGGAAAAAAATAGACGAGATTCTATTAGCTTTTTACCGTTCGTTACGATGCTACGAGTACAACAAAGCCATTTTCTTTGATCCTCTCTTTCGACTTCTGATGCAATAGGAATGTGCCAGTGGCCTTGATTAGATTCCTGTTTTTGTCACAACATCGTATTGTAATAATGAAATTTGTGAATGAATGCACAAATTTGGACAGTAAATTTTACCTGTATGACAACAGAATATGGAGGTGGCATATGGAACACTGGCCCTGTTTCATCGAAGCTGAAATGAACCTACAACACGAAAAAACATGCCCCCGAGCGTATAAATAATCCTAACATCTAACCACTAACTTACGATTAAAAAAACTCGAAACCAGCAAAGTTTCTCCGATCCCAGATTTTACTTTTCGATAAGAAAATGGAATATCGATGCAAAACGTTAGTAACTTGTTAAATTTCTAGAGTCGGGTCAAGTTTATATGGGAAGTATGCTCGGATATAACGTATAAGAAAATGAGACCACACTGTAAAAAACTTGAATAAGTCATTTACAATGGTCCACAATCCCTCTTATAATCACTTCCGATGCGGGACAATTGTTCATATTTCAACATAACTCGAGAGATGAAAAACACCACTTACTTGATGCCTTTCTTTCCATTTAGGGAAGAAATCATCACCCAAAAGTTGAAAAAGATGATCCCTCATCTCATCATTTGTTACTATTAAACTTCTCATCTTTATAGCTGCATAAAGCCAATACCTGAAGAACAAATACAGTAATAGATTCGTAACCAGATATATATATATATGAGAATATTACGACGATAGCCCTAATGTTTAAACTAGTGTAAAGACAATGCCCCAAAAGTTTGTAAATTGCATGCAAACCTCCCGAAATTTCAAAACCGTTCAAGAATTACCTTTGAGTGAATAGTAACGGTTTTCATCTTCTTTCGTGTAAGTGGTTTTGACAATTTATACGTTATTTTTAAAATTTTCAAAGTTTGAAGACATAGTCAATTCATCTTTTCAAGGTTAAGGGGTCAAATACAAAATATAGATGTATTTTAAAATATCAACGAGTGTTAGAGTTAATACAAACGGTTTTGGAACTTCACTGACCAATCATGCAATTCATAAACTTTGAAGGCATGACATTTACAACTTTTAAAAGTTGAGGGTCAATAACACATATTATATCAACTTCGGAGGATTTACATGCAATTTACAAACTTTAGGGCACCGTCTTTACACTATTTTAAAGTTCAGGGCTACTCACAAGCACCACTCATATATATATATAATCGATGCTTACCAATCATCATTCGATCCGGTTGGTGTTGCATATATAGCATCCACATTTTTCCACTTCTCTATCAAAGATTTATTGAAAGGTTGATGCTCCATTTTTCCACCCGAAATACGCCTATTGTGAACAACAATAAGTGGCCATTTTCGAGACGGAAGCATTTGACGAATCCCATTCACAGTTGCATTAACCTAATGATAGAGTTCCAAGTATAAGCAAAGAAAGCTTTATACGTAGTTCGAATCCCATAAAATAACTCACTTTCGAAGGTCGAAATTTTCGATTGTTGTTAAGGCCAACATTTGCAGCATCTACAACAGCTTCAAAAGGTCCATAATAATCAAGCCATTTCTGCAAAAAAAACTCACTTTTCATTGCACTAAAACTACAAAGGAATAAAGAGAACAAATTAACATACTTGGAACTTCTCAAAGCTAGAGTTTTTCTCCCTTTTTGAAGCTATAGCCGCAACCGAATCCGCAAACTTCTCGGTTTCGATTGGATCAAGATCAATATTAACTAGCTTTTCTCCACAAGCATTACATAAACCAGATGAACTTATAAAAGATTGACAAACAATCCATTTTCCCTTCCCTAACCATCCTTTTCCATGCCACCCTCCTCCTCCATTCGAGCTTGCTTCGTTTATAACCTTCGAATCCCATTTTTTCTTACCGATTCTCGAACCGAATTCACTACAAAACCAACTCTCTATAACTTCTAAAGTAGCTTGTGTAACCTTTCTCACTCTTTCTCTTAGCTTATGCAAAATATAATAAACTTTGTCACTATCTCTTGTTTCTATACTAACTTTAAGAAGAGCTCGTAGTTGTGGTTCCTCTAGTTGCACATTGTGCTTCATCATATGATTCTCGACCTTAAACACGTTAACTATATCGCGATTACTGCAAAAAATTGAAAGAGCAGGGATATATGATCTTAATCTAGGTACTATACCACAAGCTTTCATTTTCTTAACTATTTCAAATGCTAAATCACCATCATCTAAAGCCATAGCCATTCGAGCAGCCGAAGTGTAAATCGCTTCGTTCATCGGTATTTTTTTCATGAGCATTTCATTGTATATCTCTAATCCTTTATCAATTGCAATTCTCTTCATATCTTCATTCACTTGAATTTCAACTCTTTTTTCTCCTTTACCATTCTTCTTCATGTCTTGTACAAATTCATCTAAAGTTTGTGGATAAATCCCGTTTTCTTCAACTGGAAAAACATCAAAATATTCAATTTTTTCAACTGGTTTTAATCTCTTGTTCCCACTCTTTGCAGGCTTAACAATTCCAGTAGCTGCAGAAGAACAAAGATAAAGAAGAACAGCAAAATGGTACTGATTCATCTTAATACCTTCATTTTTTGCTAAATCGTAAAGCTTGAGAGCACCCATGAAATCACCCTTTTTAGAACATAAATCCAATCCACCTTTGAGAATATCACCAGATGAATTACATTCACTTTTTTTCTTCCCCAATTCCAAACCATCAGCCCTTCGCAATCGCAATCGCAATCTCCCATTAAATTTCGTACGAGAATCTTCGTGTAATTTTACCATTTTTGTCTCAGAATCAGTAGGATTTGTACCTCGGCCTGAAAACCCAGAATGAAAATCGACATCTTCGTGAGTAATAACACTGTTTATAGAAAAATGGAGTGGTTTAGCTTGACGAGCAGCGCATTTTCTGCGTTGAACCTGTAGTGGAGGGAAGAAGGTGACAGAATCAAAAGAGGGGTATATTGGGGACGAATACTTACAGTAGAAAAAAGTGAAAATGTGAAGCTGAGCTCCTCGCATGGGTTTACAAGAGAAGGAAGAAGAAGAAGAATACATATCCATGCTACCAGCTTCACCGCAAGCTACCTTATCCTTATCATTCCTACGTGCGATCTCTGGGTTGGGTTGTCTGAAAAACAAATAAAATAAACTGTAGAGGTATGCAAACTCGAATTATTAAATAAAGTTAAAATGTAAAAATAATTCTTAGAATTTATTCTAATTTAAATAAATTCTAAATTTAGCAAAAAATAAATTCTAAATTTAAATATATGATATTTATCAATTTATTCTATAAAAAAATTTAAATTATAAAAAATAAGTATAGTTCGTCGTTCTACCATCTCCCCAAAAAGAATAACTTTCCAGTTCATCATCGATTGTATGAATAATTCACAGATAGATCGATTACATAATAAAGTCGTGAAAATACATAAGTTATGTTTCCGATGAAGAAAAAAATCGAATTAAAGAAAAAAATCAAGACGACCTCATTGTGATTTTGAAAAAGATTAATTTACTATTAATTATATTAATTATAATAAAATTATATTTATTATTATTATATATATAAGGGTATATTAATATTTTTATGTAAATCGTGATCATAATATCACAATTTTACCAAACATATTTAAATAGGATACTTCACACCACACGCAATTTAAAAAAGTATACCAAATAAACAGAATGTGTTCCGATCTTTCTTTCACGAATGGTGAATCACCATACAATGATTTGAAAATCGAAGGGTACGGGCATGGCGGTGGACTGGAGTTGGACAGTGCTACGGCACAAAAAGCTATGGCCTATGGGGGCTTTTAGAAGTTCTTTTTAATCTCTTATTTATGACACACACCTGTCTTCATCGCCCATGTCGTTGTCCATTCAATTCCCGTTTTTCTTCTACATAACTCCGCGGGCAGATGATTATGTTAATTACCCTCTCGGGAAAAGAAAGTGTTGAAATAACAAATTCTAATTGCCATCGGTAAATGACCCATCTTCCATTCTTGCTCTTTGTTTTCAGTAAAGGTGATCTGGGTAAGATTCGGATTTAGAATATATAACTGTTGGCTGTTTGATATAGTTATATGCTCACGTTTTTGCAATTATCGTCAAGAATTAAATTGGCAATCTGGGAAGTCAGAATTAGGAAAGTATTGACAAAGATTTTCGATATTTTTTAAATTTTGACAAGTTCTTGAAGCACAAAGAAGCATTATATATGTCGCATGTATATTTGCCTGTTAAGAAATTGGAGAACTCGTTGTGTTTATGAGACTCTGTGTCACTGACAAAACATGGATTTTTAAATGTTGATAGTTTAAAGAGACAACAATGTTTCTAGAGAATATCCGAGGTTTGCATAGAATTTTACCAAGGCGTAAGCAAGCTATGGTGTCAATTGATTCAGTTAATTCTAGGGAAGTTAAAGATAACACAGGTGAATCATAACCTTGTTTTCACTTCATCTATTTCTTTAAATAATACTCATTTAATTATATTCAGGCCAAGATAATGCAATTTCAGACTGGAGGCTGTCGTTTCCGCATGTCATTGTAGCTTCTATTGTCCCCTTCTTGTTTGGCTATCACTTGGGGTTAGTAAAGCAAATATTTGTTTTTTTAAGCATTTATAAATTGAGTGTTTTTTTGTATTTGAACAGAGTTGTGAATGAACCACTTGAAATAATATCAAGGGATCTTGGTTTTAATGGAAATACGATGCGGGAAGGTGAAATTTGTAACTAATTTCGTATGGATTCGGTGTTTTTGTATTAACTTTTTCGTATACAGGCTTGGTTGTTAGCACATGTCTTGCAGGTGCCTTTGCTGGATCAATGTTGAGTGGTTGGATTGCTGATGAACTTGGACGTCGTAGAGCCTTCCAGCTTTATTCTTTGCCCATGATCGTCGGGGCTTCCTTTTGGTACCGTAAACTCATTTGATCAAATTATTCGATTAATATATCATTAAAAAACATTTAAAATATGCACAAGGAATATGAATTTTGTGTTTGTTTTTAATATTGGAAGTTGATTTGCAGTGCAACTTCTAAAACATTCACTGCCATGCTCGTTGGACGATTTTTAGTCGGTATTGGTTTAGGCATCGGTCCTCCTGTTGCATCTCTATATATAATTGAGGTAAATCAACTCNGCACATCCTGTAAGCACGGAACATTATAGTGATGCTTCCGTCAAGAGAGCTCGACGGGCACGGACAGAATTTGAGCAAGGCCGGAAGTGATTAGATGCTCGATAGGTCCGAGGCACATGGTCAAGCATGAGAAGCTATCATATCATGAATGTCTAGGGTAGATCGTAAGGACCAAGCGGAGACATAGGCAAGGTTCTTTGGCAGAATAATAGAATATGTATTTATAAATTAGTCACTTATGTTTAATGATTCAAGGTAGAGTTTTTACTGAGAAAATTATCGTATAAAATTATTACTTTATTTAGAGATGTAGATCCATGAGGATGATGGCGGTTGCTGAGTGATAGCATGTGGGGTCTAATTAGAAAATAATAATATTATTATGTTGTCTAGTTATTTATCTTGTTTCTTGTGATGTAATTGGAGTGTGATTAACTCTTTAAGTTAGGTTATGAAATTGTAATCTTTTGATTTAAATGCTCCTTCTGTACATGAGGTTGCGTGTGCCTGAGCAATCAATTCCAGCTGTCAAATTAATCATAAGGTACATGTCGTAATGGTTAAAGTGGTATTAGAGCCTTGTTTGCTCGTAGGAAGAACGAAGAAGCATGGGTACTCTCTATGTTATACGGGTGCATGTTAGATGCTTGGGTGAGCGGATTCACACACTCTCACACATATTTTTTAAAAAAATTGGGTTAATGAGAGTTGGATAAGAAGGTGCGCATAAACTCTTGTGGGTGGGGAAAAGAACTGTACATGTGACTAAAAAGCGGTGAGAACAATAAGCTAACAAAGGTGAATACAAAATTTCATACTTCATTCGAAAATTGTTTAGAAACTCCTAACTTTACAGGTTTATGTATTTTTATAATTTCAAATATTTATATTGATTATTTATTATCTTGAATTTGATGCAGCCTAAATCGAATACTTCTAAAATCGCCGCATCTCGTACCTCACACCTCGCACTAGTATCCCCGTAGGCGTGCAACGTAGGTTACTCCAC
Organism: Utricularia reniformis; assembly: GCA_009725065.1. Lineage (NCBI taxonomy): Eukaryota > Viridiplantae > Streptophyta > Magnoliopsida > Lamiales > Lentibulariaceae > Utricularia > Utricularia reniformis. The sequence goes on from RWGZ01000111.1 coordinate 1,491,308, forward strand.
ACAACGTCTCGTCTCGAAAAATAGAATGCATATATTAATAAGGGTATGTTAGTGTTAATAGTAACATTTTAGGGTGCTCTTTCTTGTAATGAGGATAGAATGGGGAGGACTATGAATAGCGCAACAAGTTCTGAATGGGGCGACCCATTCATACTCGAGTGTTGGCTGAACGAGTAGGTATAGAAGGACAAGAGGTTAAAGCGAAGTATGTCATTAGGACATCGGGAGGAGTGTTATTAGGGTGTGAGGTAGGGTATAAATAGGTTCTGGTCCGTATAAGAAATGAGATACTAATAGGAAATTTACTCAACATTGATATTATGGAGTTTGATATAATTATAGTATAGATTGGTTAAGCCAACATAAAACTAGTATAGATTACTTGAATTGACAAATGCAGTTTGAAAGATTCGATGAATCTTAATGGATCTATGACACATGGAATATATGACCGAAGGTCAAGACACAAGTGAATAAGACAAGTAATGAGTATTATGTAGCTTTGATCACATTTTCCGTAGAAGAAAGAGGGATACATGATTTAGAAGTTGTCTACGATTATTTGGATGTTTTTATAAAGAAACTTCTCGGTAAAATGCAGGAACTGAAGTGGATTTTCAAATAGAGCTCGAATTGGGGGCATCACCTATATCCAAGCAACCACATTGTATGGCCCTGCTGAGATGGGAGAATTAAAACTTCAATTACATAACTTGTTAGAGAAGGGTTTTGAACAACCCAATACCACTTAAGGAGTCGTACATGTCGAAATTTACGGTACATCCAGGGAACACAAAAAGTTATTGAGATCTAAATGAATGATTTTGGTGCATGAAATGAAAGGAGATATGGCAACTTATGTAACGAGATACCCGATTTGTCATAAAGTAAAGGTAGAACATCAACGTTCAACCAAACTACTTCAACCATTGAGTATTTTGGTATGGAAATAGGAACACATTACAATGGATTTTGTATTATGATTACCCCAAACACAGGGACACAATGATGCAATATGAGTAGTAGTGGATAGACTTACCAAAACATCACACTTTTTACCTATTCAAACAACGTGGGGAATGATGCAATTGACGAAGGTGTACATGAAAGGAATTGTCCAATTGCATGGAGTGTCAAATTTGTTTCACACTTTTGGAAAATTTTACAAGAGGGTTTGAGAACCAATTTACTTGTGATAAGTGCCATCACTCTCAAAACCGATGGACAAACAAGCGAATATATGTTGCGAGCATGTATGCTTGAATGGAAAGGGAATTGAGAAAATATTTCTTATATTTAGTGGAATTCACATATAAAAATAATCATTCAAGTTTGGGAATGATCCCGTACCATGCCTTGTATGAGCATAAGATCATGACTCCATTACACTGGGATTAAGTAGGAGAACGAAAATTATATGAGGTAATTGAAAAAGTGATTATCAAAGAAAGTACAAGTGGCCTAGGATTGGCTAGAAGAGTTGGAAAATAAAAGGTGACGACCTCTAGAGTTTAATATTGGGGATGGAGCATATCTGAGAGTGTGCCCGACCAAGGGAATCAGTCGAGTGAAAGGAGCAACCATACTAGGGTCTAGATTTGTTGGACCCTATGAAATCATAGAGATGATTGGATTATTGGAGTCAACGATTGTTTTTAGATGCGGATTGTCACGATCTCAAATCTCGACTACGAAGTTTATGGGCTTTAAACCATTAGATATTAGATCTTATTTATTATTTAGTTGTATGGATCTAGCCCAATTAATACGAGTATAAAACCCGAGTTGTATTTCGTTATCGGATATCGAATCATAATATCAATTTTAGTTTATCTCTATAAGGATTACTCTCCACCTTCTCTCTTGGTCTCTTCCCCTCACCTCACGTTGTCTTCCCCCTCATTATTCTTCAGTCTAAATTCCCTCATTTCTACCCATCTTATTAATCTTTTCTCACCGTTACGATCCAAGATCGTGACAAAGTGTTTCTTCTTCCATTCTTGTCGAAACAAGAGCCAAAGGCTAGGCTCGATTCGACTGTTTTATTTTGGTAAAAAAAAATTACTTTTCGTTAGAGATTTTAGTACTTTAAAGAAGACTAAAACCACCGAGAAAAAGTATAACTCTTTTGACATATAGATCAGTTTCTTTGTTTCCAATGTTCCGAAAAAACCCTAAATACCGAAAACGTTTATTTCTTACCCGAGACATGCTTTTGTTTATCAAAAAATTATTATCAAGAATCCTAAAGTTTTGGCATGTTCTAGTTTTTTCGGTATTCCTCAAATTTCGAGATAAAGTTTTGTTTCAACATTTCCTTTTAATGTTGTTTAAACTTCTAAATTGTCGGTAGAGGTATTTTCGAATACCGTAAACCCACTTTGTAAGTAGATAAAATAAACATAAAGATAAACTAAAAACTTGAATTAAACTTTCATACATTAGCTAACCCCAACACTCTCGTTAAGGGTTAAAGATTAGTCACGAGTTGATTTAATTCTAGAAAACCTACCGATGATTCAAGAAGTTCAAATTGCAGCAGCAATAGTGAGTATTGGAATTGCTGCTGGGCCGAATGTTTGATTGGACTTTGAAGATTATGTAATGACTTTTATGACCCAAAATATGTATTTAAATATACGTGTTTCGATCTTATTTCCACTGCGTTTTTGGGTCTCGTAGCTTAATAAATGGCTACTAGACCACCACCAAAACCCATAATCTAATTCTCACGTAAAAACTCATTTCAATAGTCTATTAACTAAACAAAAGTCTTTTTTTCTATTTCTGCATACTCACAAAATTATTCCATTTAAGCCTTCAATTGGTTTTGGGGTTGTTAATTTTTAGTTGAAACAATAAAGAAAATTATAAATGTATTTTGTGAAAATCGTTGGATGATTTTGGTGTGCTTTGTGCCGTTGTCTATAATGTTTTATGATTTTGATAAATTTAGTATTCAAACTTTAAGTTAGGATTCATATTTCTCATATTTTGATCATTTTGACCAAACACAATCTCCAAAGTTTATCCAATTTAACAAATTCGATTAGCATATGATAAAACTAGTCTACAAACTTTAATAACAAATTTTACAATTTAAATTTTGAATGCTGATTTTGCTAAAATTTATCAAGTATGATAAATAATTTTACCAAAATATCAAAATAAAATGACTAATTTTACCTTTAAAAAAATTCTAATGCTAAATTTGTCAAAATTAAAAGCATTGTTGATCAAATTTATCACATTATACACAATATGGAGACCTTAAATGACATCCAACCAAAAAAACTTGAGATTGAATAAGCCAACCGGGAGCCAAAAAGATGCGTTCATAAAAATGCAGCACCAAGCCCACATCTCATTTATGTACATCATCGCCAACCCCTTTACATTCATTCAAATTACAACAAACAATTAGTGTTATTGTAGCATCACAAATCCCATCATCAACATCAACATCAACATCAACATCAACATCAAGGAGTGCATGTGGGAGAATCTGCAGCTTGAACTTGAACTACTGTACAGAGAATGAGCCCCAACAAGATGCACAGAACCAGTGATTTCGTCTTTCAGTTCAATGCTCGACGAGCCTAACAAGTTGAATCACAATTGTAACTTCCTTGCTATTTCAAATCATGTCAAGATACTTACAGTTATACTCTGTCCATCCGATCGTTTGTTTTTCGAGATCATACACAACCAGCTTATTTGAAAGGACTAAATCTGCCAAAAGTTCGACAATGTGACAAAAACAAACAACGGTACTCAGAAAGACAGGCCAAAAATAATACGAGAAAACGATAGTAAGAAAAATGACACACCTCCTAAAAGAGTAATGTTCATTTTATCTGGGGAGCTCAAGCCACTGCTTTGCCAGCCAATACAAATCAAATCTTCCTGCGAACAAAGAAAATAACATGATAACGAATTTAGACATGACGACAAGAAGTAGGACAAAAAGGTAAAATATATTACTAAAGTATACATGAATACAGGATTATACATACAAAAGGAAATAGATACTCATGAGGATAAACAGTCAAAGAGAGCGAATTCTCAAAATGAAGAGTAACTGATGGAAATCCCTCGTCAACACTGCAAAAGTAGAGACAAAGTAAATCGTGTGTCGCAAGGGAATAATGTACATAAAAACTATCTAAAAAATAGATTGGCTGTCCATTAGCTAACATAGAAGGATAGCATTCCATTTAATTTGATTGAAGATCTCATAGATTCCATTCTTGTCATACAGCACATGAAAATGGATATCGAGAATATCCGGGACTAAAATCATATTCTGTTAAACCATTGGAAATTAAAAAATAGGAGCAGTCAATCTTCTTTCAAAAGCAAGCTAAAGCAGACAACGCATGGCTGTGGCTTAGAGTAGACAGCGTAACAAATTAAAAGCACTAAATACAAAAAAGAAGAAGAAAAAAACAGATGAAAAATAGGTCTATTCAACAAAGCATGAAACAATGTATACACTTACCTTCCAGAATATTCAAAGCAAGAGTATTCATCATGAAGAGTTTGTAACTTTAAATCTATCTGCCTGGAAAGAATCTGAATAGTACAAAAACACGCCAAATGGTAAGATTACTTATCTTGAAGGATGATATCAAAGGAAACTTAATTGAAAGAAGGAAAACATTAGACCTTTTTCACTAAGGGGTCATAAAGAAATTGGGGCAGATATGCCAGTGTAGTACCGCTGTCAATTATCGCCCCAATCTTCTCATAAATAGTTAAATTTTCTCTGGTCATATTCAGAAAATCACTACCAACTTGAACTCCGGTCAAATTGACATTGTAATGGGGCCTGTGTCACAAAAATGTAATATTTTTGAGGATATACTAATAAAACCACACTACATTTCATCAAATATATCCATCTGCTTATTGGCATGGCATTATAAAATGATTTTCTCAGTCAAATGATCATAAACGGCAAAATATCATATAAATAAAAACAGCAGTATGATAACATTCTCCCAAAATATTGTGCTAATGGAACATTTCATATGTGCTCATAGAAAAATAGAAGGGTTTCAAACTAATTTTCGACCTAAAGCAACCCTCTCCCTTTTTCGGCATTAGTGACCAGGAAAGTGAAGTTAAAAATCTAATGAAATTTGAAACAAGAGAAGAATTATATTTAGCACAGCAATAGTTAACCGAAGCAAGAAAAAGCTCACAGTCAGCAGGTAAGAAAAAAATTTGCCTACTTAAAATCAAAGAATTGTTTGAGTAATCATACTGGTCTGGCAACAATCGTGTTGTGTTCACTTGTGGTTGAACAACATGCCCAATAGCAAAAATGCCTCCACCGTTGACACCATCTAAGCAATGTGCAAACATCTTTCTCACTTTTCCAGTGGAAGCTAGTTGTGAAAGCATTGATGCGTTTGATTTTCCAAAACCCAATATCCCATCGAGTGCATCATCTGAAGACCCCAGATCTCCAGACTGCCTTACACTGCATCTGCATAAAATGGTCAACAAATATATGACTTACGATCATTTATATAGCATAAATGGAACACACACAAAGCAAAGTGATCCCTTGCATGTAAAAAACTGATAGCAACCAATATCCAAAATGAGACCAACCAAACAAAGTCAACATCAACATCCAAACTACCCAACTAAATAATTTCAAATCATCTCACTCATGCATGAAAGTCATTTCACAATGACATGGTCATCCAATGAATTTAAAAGATTCAAGCATGATTTTCCCTTGGTATCAATCACGGGTTGGTTTTCCAAAAAAATAAATTGACCCTTCATGAAGAAGGTAAATAACTCAGTATTTTTTTCAGGTTAACGTACGAGAACAATGCTGTAGATGAAACAGAGTCATTGTAATCCAATCAACATAATAAAAGAATTACATGACAGATGCAAATAGACACCCTGCAGAAGCAAATACATGCGGAGGTGCATGAGGTAATACCATCAGTATGGGACATACCCGAAAATAACACTTCCATTTCCTGAATTGGTTTTCAGATCACCAGAGACAAGATCATATTGGACAAAATCCTCAACAAAGTATCCCATATTATAACTTCCATCACCATAAATCTCAGCATATATGCATGATACATTAGGAGAGCAACGTGATAAGCCTCCCCCAATTGCTTTGCAGAAAGTTCGATTACATGAAACAAGCTCACCAGTAAGAGAATTACTAGGATCGTATAAATTAAGTTCTATCTGAAAAAGAAAAAAAGGCAACATAAATTCAATACATGACCACTGTAGAAAAAACCAAATGTTAATCCATTTTTATAAAAGCACGAGAACTCATCCCTGTACTCAGAAATCAAACAAATATTTAATGAGGGTCATACACCACGGTATCCTTTACGGGGACATTGTTGGCACTGAATGCAGTTAACCCATGTTATGTCACTCCCAGTGTCAACTTGAACGTAATAGTCCTTAGAGGGTGTTCCAATGCCTATTCTAGCATAGTAAAGCCTGCACAGTACAATAGAAAATTTCATTGTGTGCTGATTCATGTGACTGCAACAGATTTCCAATTATTGAAAGAACAAAAATATATGAACTTTAATCTCCAGAGCTTACAAAAATACAGAATGTTTTATTAAACAACTGAAGGGCAGCCCAGTTAGCATCTGTACATGAATGCAATACTCCTATTCCTTAAACTATAAAAATGCCTCTGGGCTGCATTACAGAAACCAATGGGTCTAATTCTAGTTGTCAATCATGTGTTTTTTTTTCTGCCGTTTCTTTCGCTCCAAAATCCCTGAATTGAGAAATACCCATACAAGACTGCCACTATCACACAATAAAAACAGTTTTGGAAAAATATTCACAGATGGAGACTCTATGTATCACTCTATTCAGATCTGGATTTCATTTACTTTCAATTATGATGAGTCATTGTTCATTCAACAATGCTTAAAAGCCACATCAGTCAACAGAGATTGAACACCAATTTACAATTCCAATAATACCCAAACAAAAAAAACTCAATGCCCAAAAATCCCAATATCCCATAATAAACAAAATAACAAGCGACGCTCACCCAACGGCTTCGGGGCGGCCAATCCCGCCAAGTGGGAGATCAACACCCGCAAGAATTGCGAGGTGGCGAATGTCATCGTGGGCTCTTAGAGCACTGAGAGTTGGGTCAGAACCTGCAAACTTGTAATTGACTTTGATCACTCCGGTGCCCCCACTAACATCGGCGCCAATGGAAGCGGCGAAATTGAGTATCCATATAAGGAGTATCATAAACAAGAAGCAAGGCGACGCCATTCTCTTAAATTGCATCAAGTTGCCGGTGAGAAGGTGAAGACCAGCAGCATCCATATATCAAGCGTCGACGGTAGGACTCTGACTATTTGTCTATCCACAAATTCAAATTTTGATTCTTCTTTAAATCATTACTATTTCTTATGAATAATTGCAATTCGTTTTTGCTGATAAAAGATATCATATTTAATATTTTTCGAGGCGCATCATTATTTCGAAATATATTTTTAAAAAACGAAATCGCTAGAAAACTAATTTTTGGGTAATGAATGAGAAAGCCCTATAACGATCGTCGAGTCCCAACTCCCAACTTGAGTTCCCATTTCCATTTTCCCCATAATCGGTCGGGAACTTACTGTAGAAAATCTCACAAGTTTAGGTTCTGTTTGATCTCCAACAGTTGTATTATTGAGCTTTTTGTGCCTTGAATCGGTTTTAGTTAAACATGGATGAAGAATACGACGTGATTGTCCTGGGGACGGGTCTCAAGGAATGCATCCTGAGCGGTCTTCTTTCTGTGGATGGCTTAAAGGTTAGTTCCCATCTTATTCATTTTAGCTCCTGTGAAATGTTCGGATTTCTTTGGTCTATTCGTTCTGAGGCAATCTAAAATGTGGGATTTTTTCGTTTATCTACTTGATCTGCAATTCTTGTTCTTCTTCTTTTTTGGTGGGTCGAGGATTTGGATCTCGCTTCTGAAATTATTAAGATTTATGCTTTAAATAATTCTCCCTGATTGTCGATCTTTAAGATTTCTGGTTTTTAGTTTTTTGGTAATTTGGATGGGAAACAGAAATCAACACTTATCTGAGATTTTGAGCCACGGGATTGGGAACAACATTTTTTATTTGCTATTTTAAGATTTGAACTTTTGGAATTTGTTCAATATTGTTCATATAGTGAAGCATTTTTATCAACTGATTGCTTTCCACATCACGTTTCCATTCTTAATAGGTTCTGCACATGGATCGCAATGATTATTATGGTGGGGAGTCTACTTCACTCAATCTCATTCAGGTATCCTTTTTTTCGATTTAGGAAGCTTAGTTTAATGTTTCTTTAATTATATATCTGGCATGCTTTTGTTTGAATAACTCAGCTTTGGAAGAGATTCCGGGGTAGTGATCAGCCTCCAGCTCACTTGGGTTCTAGCCGAGATTATAATGTTGACATGATCCCTAAGGTTCTTAGATTTCTTATGTTAGTAGATCTGTAAAAAACTATATTTTTTGCTTATAATGTAATTATGTGTCTATACTTCCTTTAGTTCATTATGGCAAATGGTGAGCTCGTGAGAGTCCTTATTCATACTGATGTTACTAAATATTTGTATTTTAAAGCTGTGGATGGAAGCTTTGTGTACAATAAGGGGAAGGTACTATCTTTTTAGTGGTTTGTTTGTTCTTTGGTAACATTGTCACTGAGGTACCATCCGTTTAATTGTATATTCTGTTGTAACTTCACTGGAGCAGATTCACAAGGTTCCTGCAAATGACATGGAGGCCCTCAGGTCTCCTCTTATGGGCATCTTTGAAAAGAGGCGTGCCCGGAAATTTTTCATTTATGTTCAAGATTATAACGAGAGTGATCCTAAAACTCACGAAGGCATAGATTTGACGTCAATAACAACCAGGGAACTTATAAAGTATGGAAAAGGCCTACCCTTTGTGTAATTTTGTTGGGATTATTCGTGATGTTTACATAGTTTATTGCCCCTTTTATAAGCATGCTTATTTGTGAATGCTTCACTTTTGGGCGCTCATAAGTGACTTTGTAGTCTTTTATTTATTTATGGATTTAATGGTTTTCAAGAATCTGGTTCTGTTTCTTTCTTTGCAATATAAAGGTGCTTTCACTAGGAAACATTGAAGCACGTTTGCTTATAAAATTTATCTTTCCATGGATGTCACTCATTTTCTTTGTTTTATACATTCTTATGTTTGAGCTCACTATAAGTCCAATATATGGGAGAAGGGAAATCGATATTCCTGCCAATGCGACTTGTATCAACTTCATTTGATCTTTTGCAACAATATCGATCTATATTTTTTTATATGTGCCCACTGGATATTTCATATTTCAAAATCCTAACAGGAAGTATGATCTTGATGACAACACTGTGGACTTCATCGGCCATGCGTTGGCCCTTCACAGAGATGATCGGTACTTAGATGAACCAGCATTGGACACTGTCAAAAGGATGAAGGTTTGTCTTATTATTCATGATCAAGGCACTTTGTTTTTGTCTCTCTTGAAATTGTCTAACAACAATAGTTTATTCATCTTAGCTTTATGCTGAGTCCTTGATACGCTTTGCTGGATTATCTCCATACATCTATCCTTTGTATGGCCTTGGAGAATTGCCTCAGGTTTTCTTCTATCCTTTGTTGCCGTTCACCCACTCGTACAAGCTTATTTGCATCATATACTCATTTTTATTGACTGTATTCTGAACAATTGGACAACAGGCTTTCGCTCGTTTAAGTGCCGTCTATGGTGGGACATACATGTTGAATAAACCTGAGTGCAAGGTGCAGAACTAAAAACTGCAATAGATTAAATTTGATGGTTGAAATAGGAAGAATCTTGATCTAATTTTTAATTGGTCAACATGGATGTTGGTATGGAAATGCTTTTATTTATCAACTATTTCTGACCCATATGCTGATTGTGATTCCATGGTGATTTATGCTATTTTTCCATTAAAAGTTTAGACGAAAAAGTCAAATTTATATTAGATTTCAGACAGGAAGAACAATTTTTAGTTGTCTTAATTATTTTCGTAGATGAGTTGTGGTATTCTTGCATAATTATTTATTCCCCGACACACAGGTTGAGTTTGATGAGGAAGGCAAGGCTTTTGGAGTTACATCAGAAGGCGAAACAGCAAGGTGCAAGAAAGTTGTATGCGATCCATCATACCTTCCTAACAAGGTAACACATCATCCCATCTGAAATGTAAAGTTTCCATCGTTTATCCCTGATTTTTTTCAATAAAAGATGGCTTACTAAGCAAAGCATTTTACAGGTTAGGAAGGTGAGCAAAGTTGCTAGGGCTATTGCTATTATGAGTCACCCGATTCCAAACACCAGTGAGGCTCAATCCGCACAAGTCATCCTCCCACAGAAGCAGTTAGGACGCAGATCAGATATGTGAGTAAATTTTCTGAACTTTAGGTTTTAAAGAGAAGTATTTTAATCATGAACCATTGTAGATATAAATTTATGATTTGGGATTATTTCTTTGTATCAATATGATTCACATTGTCACATTATGGATGGGAAATGTACATTGTTATGTGTCAATGTTGTTTTGCAGGTACCTGTTTTGCTCTTCTTATTCTCATAATGTTGCCCCCAAAGGGAAATATATCGCTTTTGTCTCTACTGAAGCGGAAACTGATGACCCTGCAACTGAACTGAAGCCAGGTGTTGATCTCCTAGGGCCTGTTGATGAGATATTCTTTGAGAGTTATGACAGATTTGAGCCTGTGAATGAGCATTCCCTTGACAATTGCTTCATATCTACCGTAAGTTTAAGGGATTGATTTGAATTGTAGTAAATAAAGTGACATGTTTTTGCAACAGAGTTACGATGCATCCACTCACTTCGAATCCACAGTTGTCAATGTACTTAACATGTACACTTTGATCACTGGAAAGGTGAGTTTGGTTGCTGTTTTAGCCGTTTGAATTAGCAGAATATTTTTATAATTCCTGTTTAGCCCTTCTTCTCAAGAAACTGGGCCAAACTAGTTTGTGCATAATGACAGATTTATTTATGTCCTTACCAGGTTCTGGATTTGAACGTGGATTTAAGTGCTGCCAGCGCAGCTGAAGAATGAGAGCATGGTTTGCACAAGTTTCTCTGTAAAAAAAAGCTTTTCCCGCTTTATCATCCCATCCTTTAGTTTTACCTTTACTGTATTTCTAAAAACTCTTTCTTCTGTTGATACTAGATGTGGGGCAGGGATCATAATATTATTATTCACAAAATTAACTCTCAAATAGTTGTTCATCGACTGCTGATTTTCCGTTATTTATATAATTCTATGATGAAGAGGGGTTAATTATAAATTAATGAAAATTTAGAATCATCTTGTTATACTTTTTTGAATTATATATAATTTAGAAGAATGTTGTTATATTTTTTAATGTGGATCAATTTGAGGGATTTAATTTTGCAAAGAGAGGCATATATTTATATTATTTTAAAGTTTAATTGTGTCTAATACAAATAAGGAAAAAATATGCTATTATTATGGATGATGATAACATTATTTAACTACTTTCTTATTTATTTCATTAATCATTAAAAATATTTTTATATGTAAGTTTTATAGCTTGTTCGATCAATTTAAGAGAATGACAAAAAAGTAGTTAAATGAATATTTCAAGTCCACTTAAATTTTATGAAATTAAATATGAAATACTCTTTATATATAATTGCATTATTTATATTAAAAATAAGGGTTAAATATATGTATTAGATGATGATTAAAGAAGTAATCAATTGATGAATAAATATATATTAGATAGGTAATTTTGAAAGAATGATATGGAAATGAGTAATCCTGACAAGGATCCCAACTCCATATTTATTTTCATACAACTTTTTAAAGTAAAGATTCCGGGTTCACTTACAATACCATTTTTCGTTTTTTACTATCAATTGACAAACAAGTCAAAAGCAATCGTGACTTCAAATCCATCTCTTTTCCATGTGCCTTGTACTCCTTCTTTTACAATTATCCATTTATATTCCTTTTTTTTTTAAATTCACCTAAAACCTAAAATCTATGATATTTAAATTAAATTATTATAAACTAAAAGATTATATTATTTTTTGACTAATTAATTTATCTTTTGATTAGTGATTCTGAAATGTAGATGAAATTTGAATTGTTTTATGTCATTTTTTTTCAAACTCTCAAAGTTTTCTAACATTATAATAACTTGAAAATATTTGAATATAAGATTTAATATTTACTGGTTGGTATTAGGCAAAGTTGTCACACGTGTTCGATGAAAGGCCAAGCGGCTGAGGCACTAAAGTTTGAATGAGATTCGAGAAAAACAAGCTTTTGTAATTCTCCAGTGGCGCCCCAGTCTAACGCGGGTTTAGAGTCCGCGTTTCCTTTCTTTAAGGCTAAGATTCAGAAATCAACAACAATCTCGTGTACGAGTCTTTGAATCTGGCTATTTTTCTATCTGCTGTTGATTTTTAGTAAATATTGATTGGGTTTGTTTTTTTTCCCATCTTTTGGTGGTATAGTGAGTCAGTTTGAGGATGGTGAAAGAGACGGAGTATTACGATGTGCTGGGTGTCAAAGCTACGGCTACCGAGGCTGAAATCAAGAAGGCTTATTATATAAAGGTGTGATCTCTTATATTCAACTGCGTTTTGATTCAACGACAGATGTGTCACTTTTCTTAACTTTTCCAACATTCCTTTGGTATTCTTATTCATCATTCTCCTTGGATGCTAGAGTGATGCATACAAATTTCCCAAAGTTTTACATTGGGGATTCATCAGAATTTGTGGTTTGAATAGGAGAATTTAGATGAAATCTGAGAGGGGAAGCTTAATCTTTACATATTGATGATGAGTTATTTTTCCTTATTCTGGAAAAGTAATGGAATAAATCTTGCTTTTGCGATGAGAATGTTGGAAAAAAATGCTAACTTTTTTCCTCAGATTTGGTTTGACTCATCTCTTTTCATTGTTCTTAGACAGTTTAACTTTTTATAAGTTTGTTCCTTCTATTGGGGCTAGTTCAATCAATATTTTTTTTCTTGTACTTAGATGGGTTTGGTTGATGATTTGTAGGCTAGGCAAGTTCATCCAGATAAAAACCCAAATGATCCATCAGCAGCACAGAATTTTCAGGTCAGATCCCTACATTTTGTTTGTTTAGTGTTTTTTTCTGCACTTGTCGAAAGAAGTAAATACATTTCCAATTTTTTTACCAAGTGTAACAACTGAAACCCTTTGAGAAACAGAACACATACCCCTTCCAAAAGGAAATCGGCTCTGTGATTTATGTCCATTTATCATGAACCTTATTTTGATTACTTTTTGAATGTAATCCTTGTATAGGACTTGTTTAATGTTAAAGATTGGAGTTACATGTAACTCAGGGCGGAAATGTAGTTTTCCATACATAATAAATTTCTTAGAACATATGAAAATCAAATATAGTGGCACATTGTTTTTTAGAAGTTTTAAATTTTTTGGAATTACCTCTTGCTATAAGATGCTACAGTCCTTTCTATTGCTTGAAGAGTTCTCTCTCTCTCGCTTACATTGATGCTTAAAGTGCAGAAAAATTGTTTCATGTACTCACGCCTTTTTTGGAATTTGAACTGTTTTTGATTCCTGCATTTTCAATCAGATATTGGGTGAGGCTTATCAAGTGCTGAGTGATCCAGCAAAAAGGCGGGCTTATGATGATAATGGAAAAACGGGAATTTCAACGTTAGATCATTTTGATCTACTTATATCATATTTTTATTTTATGCATTCTCTATGTTATTTTATGAGGCCTGATTTTGCTGTTGATTCCATCTAGAGATTCAATTATTGACCCAGCTGCAATCTTTGCTATGCTGTTTGGAAGTGAGCTCTTTGAGGATTACATTGGCCAGCTTGCAATGGCATCCATGGCTTCAATGGATGTTTTTTCAGAAGGAGAGGAGTTTGACACTAAAAAGTTGCAGGAGAAAATGCGGGTAATCTTCCTATACTTCATGGATAAAACATTCCTTGCATGTGTACTAGATTTCTTGGGTAGGTTTAATATGACGCATTGACAAATGATACCAAAGTTATTCTGATTATATCCCTGATTTTTTATAGTTTTATGATGGATTGTAGTTACTACTTGGACTCTTTACCTCGAGTGAGCTATGACAAAATGATGTATTTCGGCAAATTAATGCTTTTTCTCAAAATTTAATTATTAGGTAATCATAATTTGTGAACCGTAGGCGGAGATTGTCATGATTCATATTTTAAGAATGCACATCACAGGATTTTGAAATAAAATAGTGATGTGCTTCTGTATGTTAAATGTTTGGATTTATCCAAAAGTATTTGTCGTATTTGTGTATATGGGTATTTATACTGATTTCAGAGTTTCAGGCTTTTGTTGTTGCCCGTGAAAATATATATGCACATGTAAGGGAATTCCGTGCCACTTGACTTTTTTTTAACTGTAGACTATTCAGAAGGAAAGGGAAGAGAAGCTTGCTGCCATTCTTATAGATAAACTTCATCTGTATGTGCATGGAAATAGAGAGGAATTTATTCATTATTCCGAGGCAGAAGTATCTAGGCTTTCTAATGCTGGTAAGATATACTTTATTTTTTGTATGCTGGTAAGATATACTTTATAGATGTTTCGCTTTTCAATCTTGAATGTGTTGTTTTCAATCACCTTTATGTGCCCCAAAATAGGTGAATTGGTTTTCATTATCTATAGTGTTGTGCGCATTCATGTAGAATAAAATAAATGTGTCTCCTTTCATCTCGAAACATCTTTAGTCACACATGCATTAATACTGTTGTATCTGGTTTATTTTGTTAGCTCATTGAAAGATCTCTCTTACATTGATGGTATTTTGCAACAGCTTATGGTGTCGATATGCTTAGTACCATCGGCTATATATATTCAAGGCAGGCAGCAAAAGAGCTAGGGAAAAAGGTCATGTACTTGGGGGTTCCATTTGTTGCCGAGTGGTTTAGAACTACAGGGCATTTCATCAAATCCCATGTAACAGCTGCAACAGGTTAGTTTCTCTTTGTTTTATTTTGTGTGCACCGTGAGTTCATAAAATGTGTTTGATGCTCTTTTCCGGTCATACATGTTTGTGAAAAAATTACTTTTTGTTCGTAGGCGCAATTGCTTTGATTCAACTGCAAGAAGAGATGAAGAAGCAACTCAATGCCTCAGGAAACTACACCGAGGAAGAGCTTGAACAGTACATACAATCACACAAGAAATTGATGACCGACTCTCTCTGGAAGCTAAATGTGGCAGATATTGAAACTACACTCACTCATGTTTGCCAGATGGTACACCCTGCATATATATATATTTTTTATTTTTATCTTGTCGTTACATCCTCTTTTTTATTTAGATCCTTCAAGATAACTCTGTGAAGAAAGAAGAACTCCGGTTGCGCGGAAAGGGTCTAAAAACCCTTGGTAAAATATTTCAGGTATCATGGATTGGTAGAATTATTTGGCTATGTTGTGTAGTGTTTGCTAATTGAGCATTGTTGCTTCAGAGTGTAAAATCAGTTAATGGGAATGAAGGTGATGGGATATTTGGCGATCCTACGATTAAGTTGTCTGGAAATGAGAACAACAAAAATGGTGCTCCTTCAGGCACATCGACTAGATCTATAAACAACCAAGAGTCTTCACCGACAATCCAGGTCCCTCTAATTCCCCATTGCCACAGTATTTTTGTGATGTTAATATCCATCCCCATTGCCTGGTATTTCATTGCAGAGCCCGTATGTGGAGGCGCCACAGTTTGCGGGTGCTCATCTAAGCTTCCCAATACCGACTGCACCACGAGGTGCTCATGGACAGCCGTGATGAAGGGTATTGGATTGTTTGTTAATGAATCACTTCACTGGTATGCGTTTTATCTTCCCAGTTGGTATTTTGCTTAATGTGTGTACATATATCTGTAGAATTGACACCAACCAATACAGAGATTGATTGATAAATGACTTCATTAGGAATTGTTTTCTATACTTCCAATTCTTCTTTCCGAGGTTCAGTTCTGTTTGCAAAATTGAGCTCATAGTGGAGCATTGATTCGAACCGGTTAAATTGACTCGTGAAATCAATTCATTTGCAGTGCAGTGCAATGCAAAAAAACCAGCAATTAATTTAGTTTGTGGTATTTTGCATTAGGTCTACTATCACCTTTTCAATAAAAAACGTGTTTATTAATCTTGATCCGTGAAATATTGACTAGGTGTGTGTTCTACACAAATTATATAATGTATAATTAGAATGCAGAATCAGAATGTATAATTAGAATCTGTGTAGTGTTTTGTGTAAACATATAATGAATTATAAAATGTAAAAACGTTCTGTAAAAATATATAATGTGAATTGATTTATAATATAAAAAATAATTATATCTGAAATTGTAATTCTAAACTAAAATAATATTTGTGATGAGAACTCTAGGATCGGGTACCTTGTGATGTGTAAGGTTCAGCAATGGTTGGGCCAATTCAAATAGCGAAAATGAATTCCTACAACTCATTTACGCACTTAAGAAAGAGTGGCTCGATGTTCAGCGAGAAGACCGAAGCTAACCTTAACGAAATAAAGCGTTTTCTGCCAGCTGGCACCTGGGTTCTGTCCGAGCGGTTACAGAACGGTTACAACTCACGTTTACCACGCTTCGGGCCTTCCCACGTTTACCACGCATCGGGCCCGATCACGCAGACCACGCCTCGGTCCCAACCTCGTTTTACATCCCGCGATAACAACCTCTAACAAACCTGTCAGAGGCAGTTACATAGTGTGATTTACACACGCTATGAACTTTATAAATACATGGCAAGACGACGGAAATAGCAGGGCCCTTTGGACGCGGAAGAATATGCCGTTACCCTGCCGGAATTCTTACCGCTTTCTTTTCCTTGTCATTTTCTTTAGCCTCTGCTGTATTAACTATGAGTTATTTGATTAGTGAACAGGCTAAGAGCATAATCTGCTCTTAGTTAAGTGGTTTTCACTCAATTCTCGAGGTTTCCACTATACATCGCCGTGCACTTATTTATTTCCAGTTTTTAATCGTCTTCCACATATAAAACAAATCAGAATCGAGTTCGTTTGTTGAACGAACCGGACGACTGTTGGTACCCCTAAAAAGGGACCATAACAATTTGTAAATACAAAATAAATTAGTAATATTTTTTTATTAAAAAATCTTATAATAAAATTAAAACAAAAATATTGAAAACGATATTATCGAGTAAGAAACTAAACAAATGATATATAAATATTAAATTATAGAAAAACATAATTTATTATTATGAAAAAGATAAATATTTGATTTGAAAATAAAATATATATATATGAAAAATAAAATGTTGTTTGTCACTAGTCACCAAACTTTTAATAATTTAAAAACATTGTTCCAAAATTTGTAAACAGTATACAAAACCTCCGAAGTTGATATAATGCGTGATGTTAACCATAAACTTTTAAATATTGTAAATATAATATCCTTAAAGTTTAAGAATTGTGTGGTTGACCTCAAACTTCTAGAACCGTTTATATTGAACTCTAATACTCGTTAATATTTAAGTTGACCCCCCAATCAATAGTTTGTATTGATCAATTAACCTTAAAAATATGAAATGACTAAATCTTTAATCTTTGAAAAATTTAAAAATAATGTATAAATTATCAAAATTATTTATACGAAAAAGATGAAAAACTGATATTATTCACTAGATAGTCATTCTTGAATGACTTTGAAACTTCGAAAGCTTCTCATGTAATTTACAAACTTTGGGAGCATAGTATTTACATTATTTTAAACATTGGGGACTAATACCGTAATTTTATCGTGAAAAATAATAAGCAGAATGCATAATACATTTTTAGAATCAAGTTTAAACTTGATTATGCATTATAGTTGAAATAGAAGAATGCCGTAATTTCTCGTGAAAAATAATAAGCAGA
This sequence comes from Utricularia reniformis, assembly GCA_009725065.1. Taxonomy (NCBI): domain Eukaryota; kingdom Viridiplantae; phylum Streptophyta; class Magnoliopsida; order Lamiales; family Lentibulariaceae; genus Utricularia; species Utricularia reniformis. Next base: position 1,509,336 of record RWGZ01000111.1, read on the forward strand.
ATGCATAATGTATTTTTAGAATCAAGTTTAAACTTAATTATGCATTATAATTGAAATAGAAGAATGCATTATGATGATAATTTATAATCAGAATTTAAAATGGATACTGTTCTGTATCAAAAAAACAGATTATGCATTCTATAATGCATAATTCATTTTCATAATTTATGCAGAATACAGTTTAGTTTTTATAGATGAAATTAACAAAATCTAGATTTGAAAATAAAACTATTTTTTTTTATTAAAGTTATAAATACGATATTTTATAATAAGAGGATTTTCCGAAATAAAAAAGGTACCTGCGAGTTCGTCAAGTCTTGTGCGTCGGACTGCGACTGAAGGAGATGAGTTTAACGCTGCTGCAAGGTTACTCTTCCGACGAGGAAGAAGACGCCGCTCTGCAGCAAGACGATGACTTAACCGATTTCGACGCGGAGGACGTCGTTCTAATGACCAGAAACTCCTACAAACCCTTGCTCCATCCCAATCCCCCGTCTTCCTCGTTGTTACCCTCAGCTTTTGACGCATTCTCCGAAGTATATTTCCCAATTACTTTAAATATCTCAATTTTGGGTATTTTTGTAGATTATGTGTTTTTTTGCTCGATATTGTTATTGAATTTAGTGGTGGATTTTTTGTCGGAGGTTTCAGGGCCTCCCCAGTTTCTGAACAATTCTGGTCAGGATAATGCTGCTAAGGAAGATGGGGAACAGTGGAAGCATTCTAGAAGAAACCTCAAAGATAAGAAGGATTTGCCCCCAGGTGAATTTGGTAGATGCCACCAGTTATTTCCTCAAAAATGTAATTTGTATGAAACTTTCAGTTTTTTGTCCCATTTTTCTTCCTGACAATCATTTAACATCTTCAGTATTAGGGCACAGTTGTGCCTTTCGTGTTTAAGGATTCAAGGGCTTTTGATTGTGTGATTATTACAGAATCGAAGTATTCCATTGTTATAATGTTTTACTAGAATGTGCTATGCCATGGAATCCTGATATCGAGGAGCAATAGGAGTGAAGAGGGACAAAAATGGGATGTTGATGAAACGGGATATACTTGTTTTGATTTGCGTGTCTCTGTGTCATTCTAGGTGTTGTAGTTGAGTCCAAAGCTCAACTAGTTGGCATCCATGAGCGAGTAAGAAGTGATATTGGAAAGGAAACTTCACAAGGCCAATCGAATGGTTCTGCAGTTGCCACAGCACAAGGGGTGAAGCGATTGATAACTGCTCAAAACCCGAGTGCTGAAGATGCTGCAGAACTCTTGAGGTCGTTCATTCCATTTCCTTTGCTTAATGTTGAGTTACATTGGGCAATATAAATTGACAATATTTTGTTGAGATCATATATTTCCATGCATATGTGTGTGGATTGTTTTGGTATGAATATTCATATATATCGACTTATGCTTTCTGCACAACGGTTGCAGGATGTGTGTGCAATGTGGTGTTCCAAAGACCTTCTCTCATGGTAAAGGAATAGTGTGCCCTGTCTGTAACGACAGGCCGGTGGAGTTGGATACAGGCCTTGTGAAGAAGAAGGGTTCCTTAATTAAAGACAAAGAGAAGAACAAGAGGATGAAGGGGCAATCTTCACATGCAACATGGAAAAGTGAGACGGAGATGCAACTCCGACAGCAATTCGATTAGCCAAATGAAATGCTGCAGATGGTATTTCTTAAAAAATGGCAGTTGTACTATTTTAGTTACAGAACTTGCTGAACGTTTTGGAAGATTGTTTTTTGCCAAATGCCATATCTTTATCCCGTTAATGGGGAATTTTCTGATTCTTTATTTTGATTCTCATTAAAATTCGTGACTGTATATGTCAGACTAATAGAAGACAATGAGATTTTGCAATGTGAAAAGGCTATATGAACTCATGGACCATACTTTATGAATAGCAGGCAATATAACTTTATTGATTGATGAATCAGGTTCTTTCAACCATTGGGAGTTTGTGAGGAATCAGATGCCTGCAGAATGTAAGCATAAAAAGGGAACCTCTACAGATACAAGGATGTGTGTAGCTAACCTTTGGTAAGATCATCTTTTCTTATTGTTTTGCAGATAATTCAAAGGTGATGAACGGTGACTCGAGAGCGATAAGTTGTATCCATGGAAAGAAAAGCAGCCTTGGCAGACATGGCGTAAATGGATTGCCATCTTTTTCTGGGATTAGTTTGAAACAGCCTCGCCGAGGAAAACGTGCATTGCTTTGCTGTATTAGTTACAAGAAGCAGAAATATGAACTAAAAGGAGCCTCACATGACTTGAAGAACATGAAAGAGTTGCTCATTCAGCAGTTTGGTTTCTTATCTGATTCTATGCTCATTCTAGCAGGTATGTATTCTATGTCGCATCTTCATTTGAACTTTATTTCGGCCTGATAAAGTTATGAATGAACGCAGAGAAGGAATCATACATACCTCCAACAAGAAAGAACATAGAGGAGGCATTTCAGTGGCTGCTTAGAGACATCCAACCTGGTGATTCATTAGTTTTCTACTTCTCAGGCCATGGATCGCGTCGACAAGGTATTCTTGGAGATGAACTTGATGGTTACGACGAAGCAATCTGCCCTGTTGATTTTGAAATAAATGGGATGATATTTGATAACTACATAAATGAAAAAATTGTCAAACCACTTATCCCTGGTGTCACTCTACATGCTCTCATTGATTGCTGTCACAGCGGAACTGTTCTCGACTTGCCTCATTTGTACAACATCAAAACGTAGGTCAAAATTCTTGATTCCTTTGAAAGTTGAAGCCTTCATTTGTTATGTAATTGGTACTGCAGGGGAAAATGGGAGGGTAACATACCACTATCAGGCAACTCTAACCCAAAGGACACTAGTGGTGGAAGAGCCATCTGTATTAGTGCATGTGAAGATCATCAAGTTGCTGCAGATACATCAGTTAGCAAATTTTCCCTCTCCTTTCACTTTGAAACATACCATATTGCAAATATGCTGGTTCCCGGTCTGTTTGAACCGAAACGCCTCTCGACGGTGTAATGTTTTAATTGCTTTTGGGCTTTTTGTTGTTGTTGTAGGATTTTGCAGCAGATGTAAATGACAAGAATGGAGCCATGACAAGCAGCTTCATAAAAGCAGTGAAAGAAGCATTCGCAAATAACCAGAAACTAACTTATTATGGAATCTTGTGTCATATGCACAACTTCCTTAGGAAAGAACACAATCAGGGATGTGTTTGTGGAGGGCTTAGAAGAGTTCGCCGCAGAATCTTTCAGGTTAATCAACTTTACTTTTTTCCTCTTTAAATTCAATTGGAGTAACTATTTTTTTCACTTAGCACATGAATAGTATCATTAGTATTATAGGATATGTTTGGAACAACCCGAGTGTCCCAGGTGTATTTAGTATAAACCAAACATCAATATAAATCGGTTTCATGGTAATAAATTTTTCCTAATTGTTATAGAAAATGTACTTTATAAAATTTGGTTTTTACTTTTATTGAATTATTGTTTAATCTAAAATTGAAAAAAAATAATTTCATTGAATTACGATCATTGTTTCAAACACAGTTTTTTTAGAATCACGATTGCTTATCCAATGATCACATGATAATAGAGTGGTCCTATTTCTCCACCATTATTTCAAAACATTTGTATACAACATAATATGTTAATTGTTGGGTTGGTTGGGAAATGATATCATTTTAGTAGCTCTTTTTATGTAAAAATTTCAGGATCCTTTGTTGTCATCTTCACAAAAGTTCGATCCCAAAACAGAGTTAAAGTTGTAGTTTGCTACGCTGAGACGCAAAATGCTTTCATGTTACAAACTCTCAACTCTCTGTATTAGCATGTGATTTCAGTAATTTCAAATGCAGCTTATTTCAATTCATATCCCAAAATATATTAAGTTGATTCTCACTTCATTCCTAAATAAAATCATTTTACAGCATAACTCCTCAAGTTTGTTTTCATATCCATTCTGAATATTATTTTATTTCCATAATTAAGAGAAAATAATATTTTGCAAAGTTGTATCATTGAACCTGAATCACTCAGATTCAGTAATCTGGAGATTTGGATTGTAGTATATTTTATAATTTCCTTTTTTATTATCAATTGAATTATAATATTATTATCTTAGTACACCAGAAAAAATGTAGGAAGTACAAAAATAATTATACATTCTAACAACTATCTGTTACTTGTCCTAACGATTAGCAATAGCTAAATGGTCACAGAAAGGTTAAAGATATGAATGTCTCATCATCCAACATACTTGCAACTCCCATAAGTTCATCGTCAACGTATCTCATTTCGTCGACGGTGTCTGAGATTCTCGCACGGGATGCATCCTGCAAGAAAGTATGGTTTTCAAACAATATATCTTATCCAATGAAGCAAAAATCCGTAATGTTTTCAAGGATTATGAATTTAGGGGATCAAGTTGATTACCTTTGCTTCACGGAACCCTTCTGCGGCATTGAGCAATCGGCGGTACTGAGCTCTTGCTTCGGGATACTGAGCCATTGATTTAACTCGATCAAGAGCCTTTTGCATCCTTTCCTCTGTTTGCTTTCTTCCTTGCTTCAGAACCTCATAATCATCTTCTGATGATGGAAAACTGCATTCGGTTTGGACTTTGTTCTGTCGGAATCCACGCAACCCACTCCGTTTTCGTCTCCATCGCAAAATCACCTTCTCCATTATGCCCACAGACCATACGATTGTCTTGTATTTTTTTCTTACCTGATGGCCCCTTATATGAGCCTTCATCCATAAATATATCATTCATAAGATTCAATGTATCATTATAATGACATAAGAGAAGCAAAGTACCTGTATCTTGACAACTTTTTGACGAACAAGTAGAAATTCTTTTCGCTTCTTCCAACCCCGATATTTTTTCTGTATCTGGATAGCAGCAGAATTGGCCCGGCCCGAAGAATTGCTAAACCTGGAAGACTTTCCAGCTACAAGAGAAATAGCTTGCTCCTCCAGATCCGAATCCAATTCACTGAACTGCTTCCTTTGAAATGAATGAAACCTGAAAATTTGATGAATCTGAGCGGCTGCTTGTGTGGCATTGCAGATTGCAGCAAGTGAATCTTTGAGTAAAAGCTTATCAGAAACATCCTCTTCCACATTTGGAGCTGCTAAATGTTCCGGAAGTGTCTTGTATGCTTTCGCAGCAGTGGTACCATCAATATTAACGGTAAGAGTTGAAAGGTGCCTAGTCAAAGAAGTCTCAGCGAGAAAGCCGGAAATGCCCTTATGTCCATTGAAGGAAGCCAAGTCAGCTGGAGTTCTGCCTAGTGGATATTTAGCAGAGGGATCGGTCAGTAAACCAGGACCTGCACCAAGAGAAACAAGAGCAGCAACAGCATCCTCCCTATAAAGAATGAGTGAGTTTTTTATGTCTCCAGTCGAATGAAGAAACATTTTATTTCACTAAAACATTCAATGCAAGAACGAAGCCCCAAGACATCATATATATAATATATCAGCTCAAGCATCTAAAAGTAGTAGAAACATTCACTTGATGGCATAAATTTTAAAAGAAGTGGGAAAAAATTGCTTGTTAGTTACCTGCCATAAAAAGCAGCCCAATGAAGTGCTGTCCAACCATTCACATCACGGAAATCTATTGTAACTCCTGATACAATGAATGGCTGGAAAGCCCAGGTAAAACCAAGGGCAGCAGCCAGGTGCAGCACACTTTGACCCCCTTCATCGAAAACTGTAATCCCTTTCCCGCCTTTACGGAGAAACCACGAGAAGCACATGTTTTTTAGTTTCTTTTCAAGGAGCAGCTCTCCATGACATAATGTATCCTTTACTGATGTTAAATTTTCTTCCAGAATATTTTCCTCGTCTCTTAAAGAAATAATTTTAAGGCTTACAGTCTGTTCATCAAAGTCATCTGCTATGGAAGTTAGAGGGCCTTCAGGTGATTCCATGCACAACATCATCTCAAATCGTTGATAAAGATGCATCAATGCTACACGGCCTCTATCTGATTCAACTGAGCCAGAACTTGGAAAAAGTCCAGCTCTATATTCGAATTCCCGAATCTCACTGCAAGCCAATCTGTTTGAACAAGTTACATAGAAAGGAAAAAGTCCAGGATCCTGCAATGGAGCCCTGCAACAAATAATACCATCTCCTAGAACCTCTGCTGGAACCTCCAGTTGTCCAAACATGATGGACCATCTGGATTGGGATACATCAATGCCACCCTTGAGGAATATTCCAGCAACGAGTACCTGAAAATAACAAAATTTGTATTGAAATAATAAGAAAAAGTGGATACCTGATCTACGAAGTGATTGGGAATTTAATAAATAAAATAAAAAGTATGTGAAATGTGTATCAATTTGATAAATAAGAAAAGGAAGAATGATTGTGACACACACAAAGCGAAAAAAAACCAAAAATTTAATAACGAAAAAAGGCTAGAATACATATTTAATATAAAAGAGAAAATACCTTAGTCTCTTGATTCGAGTAAGCCCAGTGAGGCGAAAAATCAGTAATACTGTAAAGCTGATCCTGAGAAATAGAAGGACTCAATGTTTCAATATCTAACTGCAACTCCACTGGCATGTTTGACTCATATTCACTTCCAATAATGCTCCATGAAATTCCACTACTTGGTCGGGTAGCTAAGTCATTTTCCTCTCCAAGTTCCTTATCCATCCAACGGGAAAAGCTGTCAACTTTCTTCAAACTTTCTTCTGGTTTCAGGACACCAAGCTGCGTTTTTTTCAGTAATAAAGAAAAGTTCTCACTTCTCATCTCTTCCATACTGTTCTCAAATTTTCGAGTGGCAGTCTCTGCAATCTCTTCGCATAAGAGCACCTTGAGGTTCACGTGTTGTCCTTTCTGGTTAACATACATGTTACAAAGTGCCATGCCATTCTCTTCATCACAGGGAACAGATGTATCTGGAAACAATCTGTTCATGCCCTGCCAATTTTCATGGGAAGAAGATGTAGATTCCTGCTTATATGACATGATTCCTACCCAAAACAGCATTAGTGTAAACTTAATGGACAGAATTTTCCTAATAACATAATACCATCATATATAGAAATACCAGCTAGAGATTTTCTAGAAACTTCTTGCAATGCGTCTAAATCAGCTGAAGCTGCAACACTAAACTTTTCATCC
>RWGZ01000112.1:0-17457 GCA_009725065.1 Utricularia reniformis
GTTATACCAAGGACTCTGGATTGAGCCAAGATGATATTTTGAGATTGATACATGAATCTTTGCCTGATCATTTGAAAAAATTAGATAGGAGAAAAATAGAGTGGATTCCTCATAATTTTAGTTTCAGGTACCTTATAATGACAGATGTGGACAAGTAGCAAAATGTAGTGTAATATATTCCTTGTTTGAGATGATGTAATTTTATTAGATCTTGTAAGAAAGGAAGTAATCACCAAATGTGAAAATGTTGAATTAGCCGTAGGAAGAAACAATCCAATCAGTCGTAATAAATCTCCTGATATCTTAAATTTGTGCAATTGTGTAATGAATTATCTTTGAATTAATATTTTTTATTTCTATAAATAAGTCAGGTAAATTTTTGTATTTAAAAATCAGTTTGAATAAACCGTTTTCATTTTTCAATTCTCTATAATTTTGTTTTAGTGAAGAATACTAAAATTCAATTTCTCTTAAAATTATTTTTAAACAGTAACCGTTTTATCCATTATTATTTTAATATTCATCGATCCTACGTCTTGAATTCAACACTACTAGCCTGTATACTGGAAAATTGAACTCCATCGAAATCTATAAGAGATCAGTAAGGTTTCTCTCATTTCACATTGTCATTTGGATTATATAAATACAGTTAAACTAGACACATTTTTTCCATTAAAACACAGATTGCCGCTTTAAACAGCCCAGTTACGCCATCTTCCGCCACACCACTTGAGGTTCGCCGTGCAAGAATAATTCGAAGAGTAATGACATCCTTTACGGCGGCTCAGAGCTGATTAGCTCATAATTACAAATATTCTTGTAATTCAAACAATAAGTAGAAATATTATCACACGATATCTACTATAATTACATCTTAATATTCTTTGGGGTTTCATATTTTGTATGGTTTAGAGACATTTGTTTTATGGGGAGAAAAGATTACCGGGTAAGATTAATTATGTTTATTTTTAATGGACAAGTAGAATCGTTGGTAATAATAATCGTAAGAAAATATGAGATATTTATGTGGAAACTCGAGGTTAGGGAAAAAAATTGACGGAACATCAAATAAAGGAAATTAAACGAGTTTTTTGTCAGGCATACCAGTGTCAGAGTTTTAAGTTCTTTTATTATCATTACTTTTTCATTTAGAATTGTTTTAACAGTGACGTAAAAAAGTTTACCACTATAGCAGTGGTTTCACTTTATAAATAATTATTTTATTATTAAAAAACTCCTGTTATGCTAAAAAGCTAATATATGTATATATATTATATTTGTAATATATGAGTTAATGTTTCAATTTTAATGAAATCTTATAAAAATCGATATAATGATATAGCAGTTTATTTTATTATTACGATATAATCGATATAGATTCCGACATTAGATTATATCATATTTAATATAGAGAAATACACAATTTGATATTCTAGATTTTAATCATAAAATAATTTATATCTCACTTTAAAATCGAGTACCAAGTGATATCAGACAAAATATCGATACTACATATTATTTGACATATCCAACTGTATTAATATATAACATTAATATGACTTTTAATATGTTCACGTAGAGATTTGAGAAAATGTTTTGAATCTTTTTATAACTTATTTGATATTGAAATGAGAAAATGTGTTTCTATCATCTATTATTATAATATATTAATACATATACGATACACATAATGTATTAAATGCATATGATATATGGATATTGGTTTTTAAAATATTGTATGAAACGTAAATCATTAACATCAATTAAAGAATATTTAATATTTAATGATATATATAAAACTTGAACTGTATCTATATATATCACTGTTATTTTGTAAAAAAATTTTATGTCAGTGTTGTTAAGTAGTGATTTTTAAAAGTACAATTATAAATGAAAAAGCTAACTAGTGTTAGTGGCATGCAATTTTTTTTCCCGAAATTAAACACTATCAAGATATTTAAGGTACAAAACCACATAATGCATGCAACCCACAGAATTTAAAGCACTTGTTGTGCTTTCGACTTAGAGCTCTCAGGGCTCTTCTTACAACCCTATTTGTAGAACAATTAGAATCTATCAAAATCTGATCATATTTAAATCAGTGCTCATCGAGCTCATAAAAGATATTTTTATCACTTAAAAGTTTTGGAGGCGCGTTTATATTAGGTGCAACTTTTGTTGACATTTAGGTCACCTACCTCGGTTCATTCAAAAAATATGATAAGTGTGGAAACGACGGTCGACCAATGAAACATCAAATGTGGTCTTTTCTGCCCTCGTCGACACCTGTGCCTTCGTTACTTGTTCCCTTACTCTGCCGACAAGTACTCTTCATAAAGTGAATCTAACGACCCATGTACTTGTCGAGCAGTAACATTTTTACTGGGTATCCGACCCGCCAACCCATCTGATCTGATACTGGCATGTTTACAACATTATCGAAGAAATAGGGTGAGGTGAGATCACTATATTATACTATGAAGTGATCGTGGTATAAGTGATTGTGATTTAAAAAAATATTCTTGAAACAATTGTACAATAATCGTTATTTCATGAAATGACTTTTTTGTTTCTACTTATAATTTATGTTTCTTTTAATTTATGCTAAACTCGTTATTTCGAAGCTAACGTTTTAATTGTTATATATATTTTTATAATTTTACACTTACATTTTTGGAATTTTTTTGAATATGTAATAAGAGTTACAATCTGTGTTTTTCTGACAATTGATGGATGTTTATGGTAAGAAGATCATTGTTTTTTACGTTCTAGTAAAAACACTTGTAATGATGTTTGGTTTACACAAAATAGCAATAAGGTGTGTGGCCACAGTGGCTACATCACCATGATTTCAAAGATAGTCAGTGTCGATCCATACATAAACAATTTGTTTTTTGTATTAAAATTTTAATATTATTGCACACTTTAGAAAAATAAATTCCATAAATTATTATGTACATTACTAGTTATTCAATAAATTATACATATTTTACAATCAACGGTTTTGGTCCATTGGATAAACAAATTGAGTTTTTCCTTTAGAAAGTAGTCCTCTTCTGATTTTTAGTTTTATTAATATTAAAATATTTTTAAAAATTAATTTTTTATTTTTTGGATTGGACCCGAAGTAACTCGGTTTCCAACCTAAAAATCAGATATGGGAAGGTATCTGTTAAAACTTAAAATATTGATATCATACCATCAATCGACCAATATAAAAATAATGACAAACAATGGTGGGCACTTTTATGCATAGTTTAAAAAAATATAGAATCAATATATCATATAACTTATATTGCCTTATCAGATTTGTTTCAACATGTTTGATATAAAAAGAAAAAATATACAATTCTAACCCAACCATAAAATGGTATATTGTAATATTTTATTCCCAAAATGGATTGTATAAAACCTATTATGTATTTGCAACAAATTTCCAAAACAGTTCTTTAACCGATTTTTTGTAAAAAACAATTGAACCCAATTTTTTCATACCCAAATCGTTTTTTGTGCAACCGAGTTTCGTTACAAATCGACATACAACCCCATGGATTGCAAATGGACCGGATGGTCCAAATCAAGTTTTAAAACAATGCATTTATATTTATAAACTATAAATTGGTGAAAAAGCAAAAAAATTTCCAGTGAAAAGTTCAAATTGATTCATAATAATTATTTTCCTCCCAGTTTTCTCTCATTATTATTTATTTTTATGAATAACTTTACTCTCATCTTTACAACAATATCCGTAAACTTTAAATAATAATTATTTGTAATAATATTATTATTGTATAAATCACATTTATATGTTAAATTGATAATTGTGATTTTTAGAGTGTAAAACATTTTTGAATATGAGTTAATTTGTTATTGTTCTTTCTGAACTAAAAGTATATTAGACCGTTAAAAACTAAATAACTTGGTCTGGTTTTGTTAAGTAAAATCACAATTTAAAATCTATTAAACTGATTAAAACTAATAAAATCGATCATTTTGACACGCCTAATACCAAAAAATCACATTAGATGAAATCAATATATCGTCTGATTGTAAATGTATATATTTTAATAATTATTACGAATAAATTATTATTATTTATTTCTTAGAATTTTTTTAAAAAATCTTGAGGAAATAGATTGGAAACTCGCTTTGATCAGTAGGAAAGAGAAAATAGATACCACTTGGGCGAATCAGATTGGACGCCAAGTGGTTGTTAAATATTCAATTTTATTAAATAAAATATAGATTTTAAATAATCAATTTTATGTTGAATTCTGTATTTTGCATTTTTGTATTTCAATTAGAAAATAATAGTGAATATACTGAATATATTTAAAAATTAATTTAACTCATAGATTAAATAGTATAACCAAAATTTTCACCAAATTATTTTTCTAAATATAATACTGAATAATTATTTTTGTATCCACCATTCATTAAAGTGGATTTTGGCATACCGAGAAAACCCCCTCCAATTAGATAAAAATTGATTAAATATATAATTTAAAATTATATATGAAAAAATAATAAATAATATATTTTACTTATATAATATTTTCATATTATTAATATATCAACTTATATTTATTTTAATCCATCTAAGAAATAATTGGGTCGAGTTTCTAAATATAACCAAACATCGCTTCAATGACAAGATTAAGAAACGAACGATATTTTTCAGTATGGTAAAACTTTTTAAATCATGACTAATTTTCGCTTGTTGTGTAAGTTTTTACAATATATATAAGATTTTACTACTACATTAGATTTTTCTTCTTTTTAAAATGTTGCATCAATTCGTAGCATTTTTTAGTTGAATTTCGAGAATTCATACACATCTTGATTCCATGTTCAACATGGGCTAAATGCACGGTGATTTTGACACATTCACATTTTTTCGTTATAAACAATAACATTGTTTGTTAATTACAATAAGATGCATTTTCAAATATAACAAACGATCTTAGNCTTTTGTCCACAAAGAACACTGACCAACTTTTTTCTTGGTGCCAATATCCCACAATATGTTCAACACCCTTGAAGAAGCTTCTGGATATGCTTCAGCATCCATTGCCCCCCATTTCAGAAGAAGACACAAGCTAGCAAAAGGCGTAAAATGCAATAAGTATCATAAGCATTCCCTTTGTCAGTGGGAAAATAAATTTCAGAAGATTTGATTATTTTAAGCTAATTACCCTAGCCAATAAAACCTCTCTGGGAAAAAACACGATAAAATAAAATTAACAAAAATGACATAGATGACCATTCGGAACTAAAAGCCATTCCAAATGATTCATCTCAATTTTCACGGATGAAGCAATTGCATTACCCACTTCCTTGAGAATTTTAAATTAAACAAGCGTGAATTCAACAAGGCATGCATTGCATCAAGAGTGAAATGTCAACCCAAGTTGGTGGGTTAGGAAAGAACAAAATTAATCATTGTACTTGGAAAAGTTCTCCAGCATACATTAATTTACATTACAACCTGCAAGAACTATCAGTATATTAAGAGGCATGCAAAAGCATGGGAAGGAGAAGAACTATTAGCAATTGAATGTTTACCTATGCGCAACATTTGCATTCTCTAAGTAGTTTTGTGTATGATTTGAAATCAGATCCCAAGCAGTATAAAAATCTGATGAATGAAATGAATTAATTAAATTGGCTTGCTGATGCAATAGAAACTGATTTATACAGAAAGACATCAAATCCCAAACCGATAACATCGGCTTCACAAAGATAAGCAAGCCCTTGTAGACCGAGAGACTGAATCAAAGAATCATCATTTTCTATGCAAGCCTGATATTAGAAAAGGTTACTATAATAATCATACAATTTAACTGTATATGCAAAAACCATATAATACTGTACAACAATACACTTATTTCAGGCTGAGAGTGTACGGTATTATATGGTTAACCAAAACATACCGCAATTGACAATATGATGTCCACTCCCCTATCAGGATTTCTTTGGCAGACATCTCGAATGGAAAATGCTATACAGACAGGGATACCTCTTTCAGCACCATTCTGTACTCCATCAGGTTCCAACATTCCCTAAAATCCATCCGCATAAACTCAAATAATATATAACATAAGAACACCAACAGGTTGGAGGCTGTGGTTTGTAAACCAACAGCATTAGCTTTTTCAAAAGTTTGATTTTTTCTAAGAAAATATACTCCTGGAAAATGTGACGTGAGGAAACTGGTGTCTTATTAAAGTGTTCAGATTAAATATTTACTTCTTGAATTAAGTAGAAAGAACTGGAAAATTTGTTCTATGAAAGCTAAAATAAAACGAAACTGTGTAACAAAACACTACCAAAGGACTATATTGGAAAAAAATCCGATCCTAAAAGGAGTAAAACATCTTAATAAATGCAAATGGAACTCCAACGTGACAAGTCATTAATGTATATATGGCTGGAAAAACGATGAAGATAACAACCATATGCATGTCCTACCCAGGAAAAATAAGCAACTGACGTACACGGACCCCTCAAATGAACTGGAAACACTAATATAACATGATTGAAGCATGACAATCAAAAGTATCCCATGGATTTTAACAATTAGATCAGGTTATCTGTTCAGCCACACTAGTATGACAGTTAAAAAACAAGAAACAGGACAGAAATCTTGCCTGCAAAGTCTCAAAGACATGATCGTTAATCTCCCAAGTCTTACAGAGTAAGCGTATGGCAGTTGCTTTTATAACTCTGAAATATCAAAGGTAGATAGAGAAACTACTCAGTAAGGTGTACTAGATTTTCAGCAAAGCAGAAAAAAATGGCAAACTTGGTGAAACAGGGAAAAAAGATATCAAACATCAGGCCTTGTTCATTTCCTCACTCTATCTTGGTAAAACAGGGAAAAAATAAAACAAACATCATCCCATGTTCATTTCCTAACTCTTTTTGCTTCTAGAATGGACGATACTACAACACACAGATCAAGCAAAGAAATAGAAAAAGTTTAGGTTTCATATATATGAAGGCAAATCTTGAAATACCAAGGTAAATATCCACTCATTCAAAGAAGAGATTAATCACAGGTACTAACCATAGAGAATATCCAATGTCTAAATGAAACAGATAAAAAAAACTAGAAAACTGGTTCATTCCTATCATATGATTACAAGAAAACGTAGCAGCTAAAAGACAAAAAACATAGCATACGGATCTGCGTCATTGCGAAGCATTGGAAGGAGAATCTGAAGTAGCATTGGTATCATTGTGGGATGCGAACCAATTGATGGCAGTATGCCCAGAAGCTTAATCTGCAAAATATAAGTACACTAGATCAAGACAAGAAAAGAGAATCACGAAAATGTTCTTCTGAACAAGGAAGATGAAGCGGTTTCCCCACAATGTGAGTTCAGCTATACATATCTTACACAAATTTAAATCCAAGAGAAGTCCATAACTTACTCGAAAATCAGAAGACCCTTGATATTTTTCATCAGTGGAGAATATGTAATTGTAAAAAAGAATTATCAGCAACAAAGGAACACCAAACCTAGGAGTAATGTTACTGTAAATAGCCAGTAAATCGATCGCAAAGTTTTTTGTTTGATGCAAGAGGACCACACTAGCAACCGAACAAACAATCATAGAAATTTCTGCAAACAGAAAAAATAAAAGAATATATTACAAAATTAACATCATTTGAAAGGATCAATAAACAAGAAAACAACTCTCGGTAACCATTTAGAAAAATACCTTCAGATCGCGAAGTGGAGGTGGAAGTATTGCCTGTCTTAACAATACCAGATAAATACTCTCTTACAGAGGAAGTCCAATGCATTAGCTCACAATCATCTTCGATGGTATGTAATTTACCAAAAAAACGATCTACATAAAATAAACTCTCAGAAAGCAATCTATCCTGAAAAGGCACAACATCCACAAAATTTATTACGAATAATATGAAATCAAAAAATAAATGAATTTGAATAAAAAATGGTGTGACCTGAAACCAAAGATTCCCCAAAAGCCTATAAACTATACGCCCCGGAGTAGTTATTTGTGAGTGCTTCAACTTCCAATTTTGTTTCTCCCTTTGTGCAAACTGCAGGTTAGTAGCAATTCTCCCAAGAACAGAAAGTAAATCAGCGGCACTTTGTTTCAGAGATCTGGAAGGAGAGGAAATAAGTGCAAGCATGGGAAAAATGAATAAAAGTTCTTCACTCAAGTCACTTGAGTATGAATCAGTGAGGTACTCTGCAAATGCATACGAATTTAGGTTAGCAAAAACTCATCCAACACCTACTGAATAACAAAGTGCATTCAGAGTAAAGAGACAAGCCTCAGAAACAGACTAAATCTTCTTAGATTATTGAACTAGTAACCATAATTCTTCCCTATAATCTCATAAATGCAGGTTTAAAAAATGTTGATGCATCAACTACAAGCAACGGAAATATTATAAATGAAACTTTACAACCATAATAAGGCACAGCATTTCATAAAATAGCAAGTACACCTTTATCATGAAATAACAATGAAGTAAAAAGCAACCACAAATAATACTGGAAAAAGAAAATTATACCACATTCACTTTTCCATCTTACGATAAGTAAAACCAGAGCCAAGACAGAATGTTGTTCATGCTCATGTTCTGCTTGATTGAGGATATGGAACAAGGACATCATCATATACGAAAGCTCATTCACATAGTTGAGACCAATTTGCTTCTGCACAGCTATCAAGTTCCTTGATACATATAAAATTTTCTCAACTGCACCCGAACAACTATGAAAATCTCCGTATAGAGATAAAATAACCTGCACAAGTGTCAAGCTACCCAACTGTGCTTCGTCTACAAACTGATAACAATAAAAAAATGGAAACATGAAATGTTGGGAGAAATTACGTTTGAATAGTGCTCAAAAAAACTGAAAGATGAGACACATAAGTGATTACCGATCCCATCCCAACCAAGTGTCGCAGTACAACAAGATATGAATCTGCCAAACACTCAAATATGTAACAAACATTTGTAATGTCCTACAGGAAAAGAAATTAATACATAAATATTCTTATATCCAGATACAAATATGCTTTAATTGACAAGATTCTCATATAAAATAAAAATAAAGAAAAAACAAATAGTAAGGTTGTATCCGGATGCAAACTTACTTCAGCATTATTGCACGGGAAGTATTTTAGAGAATAAGTCAGAAGCTTCAGCAAGCAGAGTCCCTCTGAAGGCATAGAGCAGGAGACTGCCGCCATTGCATTGACTAAATTCATCATGAAAGCCGAATTTGAACTTGAATTTGCAGCTTTTATGATTGAATAATTCAAAAAGGGGCACAAGAACTCAGAGACTGCCTCCATTCCTAGATAATTGCATTTGATGATAAATAAAGTTACTTGTTTCACAAGCTCCCCTTGTACATCAGCACCACGGCACAGAATCTGCCATCTCAATAAAAAATGCATCAAAAAGCAAACTAAGGTGTTCCATACAATTATCTAACTATTTTGCAGTATTATTACTGCTTATTCATTTTATAAAAAAAGTAGAACGCAGGCTACTTGAGATTGAGATCTCACTATGAAGCAATCAAAAAGATATATATCTCAAGGTATGGCCTTGCCTTAACGAAAGGGTGACTTTCTGAAGACAAAAAACGAAATGAAGCAGGATTTTGCTGGAAACCAAGTCTTGTAACCAATCCAATCGCCTTGATGAAAACAGTAGCAAATTGATTGTTGGTAGAGTCGTCAAGCGCAGACTGGAGTTCGAGTAGCGCAAAGTGAATTTCCAATTTGGAATCTTTGACGAGGCGGCAGAGTTCCCGGGCGGACTGGTCGACAACAGCAGGGAAGGTGGAGCGGAGGCAGCGGGATACTGCATCTGTGCCAGCATCGGAAGGCGGATCAGAACGGGACTTGTTGAAGACCGCGACAACGGCTAGTTTTTGGAGGGAAGGTTGAGGTACTCGGGTTTTGTCTAATAGAAGAGCGTAGGATGAAGAACCCATTGATCGTCGCCCGTTGCGTGCAGCAGATTGGGGTTTATAATTTATAAAAATCAAACAAATTTAGATAAGACATTTTTCTACTCGTAAGCTTTTTTTTGAACATTTTCTTAAATCATTTAATAAATTTATTTTACATTTTTTTGTTTTTCTAGTTATGATTTATTATATTTTCAGATTCAAATTTCAAAATGATACAAATATTAAATTAAAAGATTTGATCAAATTAAAAATGTGTTTGTTTGGAACCACCAATGAAACTATGATAGGATAAAGTATCATCACGAAATTAATTATTGCTAAAAAATAACGATTTTTTTTTCGTTATTGAAATCAATTATCGCATGATTATGATTTGAAAAATGACTAATATATATTACTTCTAATAATTAAAATATAAATATATTTATTATTATTTATATATAAAAATATATTAACATGTTTATATAAATCATAATTATTTAGTTCCTCAATTAAAACAATAATAGGGTGTGTTAAAATCTTCAAATCATGATTTGCAAATTCAAGATCACATCTCTAATTATTGGACGCAACTCACAATTCACATTTCCTAGACCCTAAATCTTACCCCCTAAACATCATCTATTAATCTTGATATTAATTAACACAAGATTGGAACAACTCACATTTCACATTCCCACAAATTTTCATATATTTATATAACGAACATTATTTAGAGAAACATTTACAACAAATTATTATTAATCGAGGAACTAAAATCTCCAAAAAATTACACCAAAACAGCCATTATAAGCATTTTGGCAGCAATGACACTAACTAACATATCATAATGTACAAAAGAAGGAACTAGTTCTAAGGAGAAACCTGAAAGTAGTCACGAATTGTTTTTCTCTTAAGTGAAGGAGGATCCAGAACAGAAACAGGGCTTGTTTCAGCTACGGGACTACTTGCTCCATCTTCAATGTTGAAACTTACATTTTTCTTATATGATTCAGGTGTACTAACAGCTTCAATCTTCTTAATTGGAAGGAGTGTGCTTTCATTTGAATCACACTCTTCAGTGAAAAGCTTTCTCTTTTTCATAGGAAATGCTAGTATTCTCTTCCGCATTGATGATGGAGATCTTGTACTTGAATAACAACTGCTTTCAACATCCCATAAACAAACCTGCCAAAGGGAGAGTTGGTTTGTTCAGTATGATTAGTAGCATTTGGGGTTTTGTAAATAATATACTTGCAATGTGATGCTTACAGTGAAATCATCGGAGCATGTTGCTACTTTTCCGGTGTCTGAAAGGGACCTGGATAAACAAATCAAGGATGTTAATAAAGCAACAGTCAAAAGATTATCTTAAAGCTCTCACCAATCAACTGCTGTTACTTCACCACTATGTCCTTTTAGTGTGATTGGAGACTGATGAGGTTTATTAACCTGTTTTGCAAGGATTCTCATAAAAATGATCGAAAAGAGAAGGACGAATTTGATAATGAAGTGAACTTGCCTGCCATATGTAAGCATTTCCATTGCTGGAACCACTGAGTAAGTGAAAAGCATCAGGACTGATTTGTGACTGTTGTACAAAATAGAACGAGATGTGAGAAGTTTACTTGAATATGTAAGTTCCAGTAACAAAATTGAACATACCTTAACAAAAAACGTGCTTATTTTGCCTTTAGAGAAAGAATCAACCGGCCCCTTGTCCAGGTGCAGTACATTGTATAGGTATATTCTGAAATAACATCAAATGGTGAGAATTCATTAACACTCCCAACATTCTTCTGTAACGAGCATATAACAATACTAATCAACCTTTTCTACATAGTGTGGGTATAATTTGAACGAAATAACTTAAAATCTGGAGAATTTATTTAGTGAACTCTAGTGGCGTGAGAGAGTTTGTCACCTGTGATCCATGCATGAAGCAGTAATGTGCACTCCATTCAAATCTTGGGATAAACTAGAGATACCATGCATTCCTTTATCCTATAAAACAGCCATTATTTCGAACAATGAGGAATACTTCTTTATGATTACGGATTTGTAATATTTAAACAATATGAAAAAGTACATCATCAGAGGTATTAGAATTGGGACAAGCTTCAGTAACTGGGACCTTGAGATGCCTAGTGTCCCAGAATTTAATAATGCTGAAGATAAGAACAAGAAACATAATCAGGATGAAAATGTTGACAATGAACCAACTCTGAAGATAACAAATGTTTTATAGTTCACCTGTCCACTGCACCTGCAGTAGCGATAGTTACTTCATCCTTGAGATAAAGCACTGATGTTATGCTCATGGATTCCGCCTAAAGATATTGATGTATTGTCAGTGGAAGATTGAACATTGAAAGAAATGAAACACAACACACAAACCTTTCCACGCCTCCGTCTTCGACCAGGACATGTATGAGCTTCATGTAGTATGGAAGTAGGCCTAAAAAACAGCGAAGGGTCTAAGTTGAGCTTAATCAGTAAATTATGAACGCTGCTAAAACAGCTAACTTACTCGGCGCACAAATTTTGATGAGCAGTTTTTGAGTATCTTATGTCCCAAATGGCAAAAGATCCATCTCGTGAGCCAGAGACAATAAGTTCTGATAATGTAAAGACACATTCATTCATGTCAATGCAAATTGGAGATCAACTTGGATGATCAAATAAGACCCAGAAGCTAACCCTGGTTAGTAGGATGGCAACTAATGGATTTGATGCTGCCAGTGTGTCCCAAAAGTGCTCTTATACATTTCTTTTCACAGGTGTCCCAAACTTTGATCTGTTACAAATTGATTAATAGCTTAATAAGTTGTATATAAAAAAGTATGACAAGCACTAAACTTCAATCTCTGCGTCCAATAACAGTGCTTGGTTCGAAAGGCAAGGCAGAATCCATAGTCACAAAAATAAAGTTCTTTGACTCCTGAAGCAAAAAATTACTTACACTTTGATCTCCTGAAGCAGTTAATAAATTTGTATCATCCTGGGAAAAGACAAAGTTGGTTACTATTAAAATCATCCAATTTGACATGTTTAGAATTCATAAAAGTTACTGCAACTTTAGAGTGATTAAGTGATTCCTTAATATTAAAAATACAGCGGCATGACATATAAAACACAAAGATCTGTCTTAGAACCTTGATCCAGCTCACATCAAATATTGCATTGTCATGAGCGACCCATTCAGAAACCTTAGCCTTTTCTGCCAAAAATTAAAGAAAAACAACAATTTCAAAGACCAAATCCACGATAAAACCTTCTATAAAATGTTAACCATATTTGAAGCACGTATAATCACCAGCATTTTCTTGATACGAAGCAAAATCCATAAATTTATGTCTAGTGTTGAGCAGAGTGACATAGCCCCCTTCATCGGTAAGCGCTAGAATATGGGCGTTCTTTTTTGTCTACAAAAATAAAAAAAGCAGCATGTGCAAACTATGTCATCCAGTTCAGAATCGCAACAAGGGAAATCAATAATCAGTTCACAAACCTTGCAGAACGATATAGCCATAGGAGGTGAAGGCTCCCCTCTGTGCTCAACGGCTAAAGCTCCAAATGGGTAAAGATCATGAGAAACATCCGTAGCGTATGGGCGTTTTCTGACTAATAGCACCAGCAAGTTAGAGCACTATAACATTATTATCTTTCAAAAAAATTATGCGATAATATGAAGGACATCATGTACCTCGAAAACCATCAACTTCTCGTAGCGCTATGTCTTTGAAAAACGACCTTGTGTTCATTTTACGTCAAAGATAGATCGCTCATGCAGATTCCCAGAATTAAAAGTAAGAATAGTGAACCCAGACGGCGGGACGGTGGGACATATGGTTCTGAATTTGAATTTAGGCGCGGCGGATGGCGGGAAAGTGTCCACTTTTCTGATCAGTGAATTTATGTCTATTGGCGGGTAATATTTTCATTTCTGTTGGTCGGGTCAGGCGCTGTTTCTGCCGGGCCAATATAAGAAACAATTAGGATTTAATCGTGATGAAAATATTTATATTTTAATTATTATAAGTAAATATAAATTAATTATTTCTTAAATCAATTGTAACATTGATTTAAAAATTATCATAAAATCATGATTTTTAGCGATAAATGATAATATACACTTGTTTTTATTTTGTGTATATTAAAAAAATAATGATTTCGTTATTCCATCTAATCATATCCAAGTTTCAATCAGCATTCCTAACAATCATATTGTACTCCATGAGAAACATGACTTTAAACACTATTATGAAATATCGGTGATATATTTTATTTCATACTTTCATTTACATAACGTTATTTTATCAATGTTTTTACATCGGTCCTTACATAAAATATTGATTGTCGGTATTTTATTTATACCATATAGTACTGAGTTTTAAGGTTTTATTCTGATTTTTTTTGTTGACCATAAACATATTAATAAAGTATTTTTATAAAATTATTTTAATATAATGTAAAAAATTATACCGACAGTCCAAATACATCTGAATCCAATGGAATTATTGATCCATATTAAATATTGCATTTGATGTGACTTGTTATTATTTAATTTTAGAATTTATAAATAAATGCGACTACATTCAAATTGTAGGAGGGTGAAGAGGTTTGAACTTTGAAGGATTATTAATTTATAGTTTAAATAATTTTCAATCTCAACTTTTATAAAAAAGTTCGTTTTTAGTTTTAAAAGAAAATAACATCACCCTTTTAATTAATTCATCATATTACTTACTCGACTGTAATTCGAGTTGGTTTTATATAAAACTATAATACGATAGCTCACTAATGTTAGAGATATTGAACACATGATCTAAAAATATTGAACTTTAATAAAATTTTCATATTAAGTTTATTGTTTTTAAATAAAAGATGTAACCCACACATTTGTTTGGAAATGATGTCTCTCTCCTATGAATATGATTAATTTTTTCATAGGACAAAAACCCAAATAAGTGAACCTTGAATTGAATGTTTTCCAATTGAATAAAAATGTTTACTTTATTATTCATGTTTGTTAAAAAAGAAGTTTATAAATTAGAATGATAACAAATATACTTAGGCCTTAAACCAAATCTAAACTCAATATTTATGATTCCTTGAAATTTGTCAAACAATTTAAGATTAACAAATAAAAGTTTCCAATAAGCTAAACACATTTTTAATTCATATATATAAATCATATGATTTGGTTCGTATTTAAGGATACGAATCAAATCACATTCAAATTCGATAATACACAACACACATCACACATGAAGTACCCCAATTATTCAACATAGCACTCCACACCTAGTAGCACAAAAGTGCTACTAAATGTTACTTATTCATATAAGTACTATATTACAAACCCCAAACCACAACATGATTCCTCTCAGTTTTTCGGCCCTTCATCTTCCGGTTTTATATTTTCGGCACCAGGTCGACAACAACGGAGACAAACAAGCCTAAATCTTATAAAGACCCTTAGACAACATCGTCCACTAGCACAATGCAGCTGATCAATATGGTACTTCGGTTCCTCCATCACACCTTCAAACAAACAAATGAACATAACAACGAAAGTATAATAAAAGATGAAGATAGTTAGTTTATGACTTACTTGAATCGACCGGGTTTGTTTCGGTTACTTCTATTGCCTCGACTCCGGAGGAAATAAGGAGAACGAAGATTAGGAAGAAGCCAAGAGCAAAGACACTTGCCTTGGTAGCCATGCCTAGATGTGCTTGGAATTGGGAGTTAGGTCTCTTAATTTATTGGAAATTATCAAGCTTTTTAAGCATAATTTTGATTAAAATATCTTATATTGATTAAATGTTGATTGATGTAGGGTAATTCATATATAATATTTTGATGATAGAACCAAAAGCTTGTCTAATCAATACAAAATAATTGTTGTACCTAATATTTCAAAGAATAAAAAATACTTGTCGCATCTCTTGATTGGAATTGTCGTAATTAGCATTATTACTCTATGTTTAATGTTGCTATTCTATAGGTCAAATATGACTTTTTGTGTCCTTTCATTAACATAAAAATTTGTTCAAATACTATTCATATTTCTAAAAAAATTGTTCATATTTGTATTAGTATTCATATTCATGTTCATTTGTATTTGGATATGTTTGAGTTTGTGTTTGGATCCTTTCATTTGTGTCTATTCAACAATTAGGATTTAATGATGAAAATATTTATATTTTAATTATTATAAGTAAATATAAATTAATTATTTCGTAAATCAATTGTAACATTGATTTAAAATTATCATAAAATCATGATTTTTAGCAATAAATGATAATACACACTTGTTTTTATTTTGTGTATATTAAAAAAATAATGATTTCGTTATTCCACCTAATCATATCCAAGTTTCAATCGTCTTTCCTAACAATCATATTGTACTCCATGAAAAACATGACTTTAAACACTATTATGAAATATCGATAATATATTTTGTTTTCATACTTTCATACTGTCGGTGTAATTGTTTACTTTATATTGATCGTTACATCAAATATTGGTTATCAATATTTTATTCGTACTATATAGTATTGAGTTTTAACTTTTAAGGTCTTATTTTGATTTTTTTTGGTTGATCGTAAAAATATTAATAAAGTATTTTTTACAAATTATTTTAATATAAAGTAAACAATTACACCGACAGTCCAAAGACATCTGAATCCAATGGAATTATTGATCCATATTAAACATTGCATTTGATGTGACTTATAATTATTTAATTTTATAATTTATAAATAAATGCGACCACATTCAAATTGTAGGAGGGTGAAAAGGTTTGAACTTTTAAGTAATGATTTCGTATCAGTACGACGAATTTCGCTAAATATCGGTATTTTTTTGTATAGCTCGATATCGGGTATTATGATCGATTTCCGGGTTTTTTCGGGTTGGACCTAAAAAACTAATTAAATATTAATTTTTAAAAAATAAAATAAAATTTGGTACCGATCGGTATACTGATATTACCACTCATATCGGTGCGGACCTGTATGAAAACATTGTTTCGAATGATTATTTAATTAATAGTTTAAAATTTAAATTGTTTTCAATCTCAACTTTTATAAAAAAAGGTTGTTTTTTGTTTTAAAAGAAAATAATATCACCCTTTTAAGTAATTCATATTACCTACTAGATTGTGATTCGAGTTGATTATACATAAAACTATAATATGATAGATCACAAATGTTAGAGATATTGAACACCTAATATAAAAATATAGAATTTTAATGGAATTTTCATACATTAAGTTAATGTAAATAAATTTATTGTTTTTAAATAAAACATGTAACCCACGCATTTGTTTGGAAATTGATGAAGACTCTAGGATTGGGTATCCCATGATGGGTAAAACCCAATTACGTTGGGCCATCCCGAGGGATAAAAGATGAATCCGCGTGGCCCAGAATCCTTAGCCTGACATTTTTGAAATAACCGACCCGAATGCCCAATAGTGTTTCAGGACCGA
>RWGZ01000113.1:0-11036 GCA_009725065.1 Utricularia reniformis
AAATTGTAAATAATTTTTTTAAGTTTTATAATTGAATATTTGACCTATAAATATTCAAATTCAATGTTGACCCTAACAACATTTAATGTTTTAAACATTTCATCAATATTTATTTAATTATTTGACTTTACAAAAATGTAATAATCATGTGTTGCAAAATTTGAACAATTCAAAAATAAAATATAAGTTATCAAAAAATCGGAAAATGGCTGTCTTGGTCCTCAAATTTTGTTAATTTTGGCAAATTTGATCCCCAAATTATTTTTTGGCGTATAGAGTCCCTAAACTTCAATTAATTTGGCAAATTCAATCCCCAAAGTTCATAATTAGTCCCCAAAGTTTAAAAAATGCAAAACAAGTCCTTATTATTTACGTTTGGTGGCAAAACTAGTCCCCAAATTTTGGAAATTTGGCAAAATTGGTCCCTAAATTATTTAACGGCCGTTAGGGTTTACGTTTTTCAAAACGTTGAGGAACACCGTTGCAAAATTATTTAACGACCGTAATTATCATATTTCAAAACGTTGAGAATCTCTAATACCGTTAGGGACTTTTTTTGCCAAAACTCTGGAATTACGAGGATCAAATACGCATTGTTTTTGTTTGGGGAGTAACATTGCCGAAATTGAAGAGTTTGGGGACTAATATTGCCAATTTTGATAAACAATGAGGACTAGTTTTACTAAACCATACAAAAGTCGGGGACTTGTTTTGCATTCTAAAACTTTGGGGTTCAAAATTGCCAAATTTTCAAAACTATGGAGACTCAATTTGCCATAACCTCTAAATCATGGGGACCATATCTAAGCATCGCCATCAAAAAATACATAGGAAACTATAATTATTCACTAGAAATTCATTTTTAAACAATTTTGAAACCAAAGACATCACATTTGTATTATTTTAAACTTAAACTAAATTCATTATATATAGAGAAGAAGTCTAGTCCACAAACTTTCATAGTTTTGATAAATTTAATCATTGTTCTTTGTAATGACATATTTAATCCCAAAATTTTATGTTTTTTTTGTATATTTTGTCCTCTAAATTTGTAATATTCGATAAATCAGACTCCTAAATTTACATAATCGTCCATAAAATTTGATTCAAAATTGAAAAATTTTGGAGGTTAATTATATCATACCACTAAATTTTGAGAATTGATTTTATCCAAATTTATAAATTATGGAATTGATTTTACTATCTCGATACATTGTAAATCACATTGCTACAATGATAAAACTTTGAGAACAAAAAATATGAAATTACGAATACCAGATTATATATACCTTTAGATGTACATTTAGGCTCGCATTTGAATGTGCACACGAAGTCAGTGTAACCTTCACCTTTACAATTGTGTTTGCATGCGTCGACGCATTCATCGAATTCGAAGGGCTGCAAGTTCTCGGCATTCACTGCCGCCACGATTGCCACCGCGCACAACAAATATAAAATGACTCTGGTTTTGCCTTCCATTTTAAATATTTAATCACTCTGTTTTTGTTTTAGAAACTCCATTTGGTTTTATAGAGGGAGAAAATGGGGATCTTGTGGCCGTCCGATTATCCGTGGTTACGACAATTATAAACCACTCATTATAACACGTCATTCTTACTTTTAATGGATATAATTCTTTTTAATATTATAACCGTTTATTAATTTACTGTATTATTACTTATTATTTAATGGATTCTATTCTTATATTTTGTTAATTTCGGTAAAATAATTTATTTTCCTAATTTGGCTAATACCAAGTTTAAACATTTTATTTAATTTAAAAATAATAATTAGTTTTAAAATTTTAAGTAATCTTATTTACACTATTTTAAATACTGTGGTTTACCCTTGTAATTTTGTATTATTATTTTAATTTTGAATTCATTATTTCGGTATATATTTAAACCGAACCGAAAACATTCGATATTTACTGGGCTGAAGCAACAAAATTTTGTAGCAAAATTTGTTATTTTTTTGGTATTCGATTTTCAAATTAGGTTCTAATAAAAAAACGATAAATGGAAAAGAAAAAGTTTATTGATGAGAACGGACATAATAATCATATTTAACATAATACAAAATAAAAAATATTATATTATTTATATAAAAAGAAAATATATAAATATTTAATATTTCTTAATTTATTTAAAATTATCTCCATACATTTTGATAACTCAAACTAATTCTTCCATAAATTTAACATCTTCCTTGATTTAAGGTTCGATTCGATCTACTCTTAATGAAATAGAGTTATTTCCGTTGTTATTAGGTTCCGTATTTGAGAAATTGATTTTTTGTTTTGAATATATATAATGGGTCTGTTTGGTTCAACTTTTTTAAAATTGCGGTGTGGTGAGGTATGGTGAGATGTGGTGAGATGTGGTGAGGTGTGGTAAGGTGTAGTGAGCTGTGGTGAGATATGATGATCGTGAATTTTTAAGTATGTTTGGTAAAATTGCGATATTATGATCGTGATTTATGTAAAAATACTAATATACCCTTATATATATAAAATAATAAATATAATTATATTATAATTAATAGAAGTAAGGGTAAATGAGTCTTTTCCAAAATCACGATGAGGCCACATCTGGTTTTAACAGCTGTGATGATATCGTGATTTTTTAACGATTATCACATCGCAATAATGATCAATTCTACTAGAAGACACAATAATTGGTATCAATAACAAAATGACAGTTTTATTATAGAATCGCTAGTAACTACGATTGAAAATATTGATAATGTAATTTATATGTTTTAGTTTATATAAAAATATTCGTCCAAGTATTATATATTGTAAAATAAAACTCATTATTTTTATTTTGTTGATTTAAAATGCATCCATTAAATATTAATTACTCTTTTGGAAGCAAATGAATTACTTGACTCATAGGATTGGTTCGAATTTGTGCAATCTAATGTGATGTGCCGTGTACGTAATTTTCAAAACTAGAAAAATTAAAACTTGGATATTGAATATCGAAATAGTTTGAAATATTATGTGATTATCGAAAATAATATTTAAAAAATATATTTATATTTTTAATGAATGAGTCATTAAGACACCTTAATTATATTTGTATAAGTAAAAATAATAAAATTTTGTACCCTCACACATCCAATTCCGCACCAGGTGCTCTACTTGATACAATAGTTGTCTAGTGAGGTGTAATAAGATGTGATAAGACGAGATGATCAAGAATTAGTAAAAGTGTTTCATAAAATTACGATAATAAAATCATGATTTTTGTAAAAAAATAAAAATGTGCATTTATATATATAAAGAATATGGAAAATCATATTTTAGTTATTAGAAGTAAAAATAAATTTATCATGTTTCATAGTTAGTTTTAACAACAACTACGAAACCATGATTTTTAACGTAAAATCCACCATAATTTTGCTTTTATTTAGTATATTGTAGAAATTCATACTTCAATGGGCGAAAGGGTGTCGGGTAGTCTAGTCCCTAAGAAAGTGAATCACATTGAAAAGGTTTGAGACAACCGATTACTTATGATATCACTTTCTTTATAAACTATAATATTTATATTTCCACAACCGATGTGAGATAATATCTCAACACTCTCACTCAAGTCGAAATGACCTTAGTCCCGTTTATAATTGTTTCAATATGTTCGGTAGTACTCGAATCATAGGTCAATCTATTTTTGTCGCTTAAATCCGATGTGCTTTTCTACGAGAGTTTTTTTGTCTAAATCAGTATGGAATAACCCGAAGCCCACCCTACAACTTCGATATCATGTAGAAATTCAGGATCAATGAGCCGGATAATGTCCGTATAACCCAATATATAAGATAAATGAATTACATTGAAAAGATTTAGCAAGCCGATTAATCATAATATCAATTCCCTTATAAATTATAAGATATATATTTCTACAAACCAATATAAGACAATATTTTAATATATATATTTAAAAAGTATATAGTTTTAGTCATCACAAAACACTTTTAATTGTTGTACCAAACAAAAGAGAATGAGATGAATTAGTTGGGGTGATGATGAAATGCCATCTCCAATGTCTTCAATTTGGATACCAAACCTACCCATTCCCAATCTGTCCTGCCCATCCCTTTCTTCATTCTTGACCATTTCAACTATCACATAATTTTTTACAAATTCTATATTCCTATAAAAAAACTCGAAAAACGATCATGGCATAGAGATGTCTTGTGTAATGTTTTATTAATGACGTCACTAGATTTCGATCCCGATTAATGCGATAATTAGAGTAACACATATGTCATAACCACTAAATCAATGACGTTGTTGTACGAGTCGATATCATCAGTATCGATATACTCATTGTATGTAATTTAATTTTTTATTAAAATAAGTTTAAAAAATAAACTATTTTAATATTAATTTAACCCGATAGTGAGAGGTACTAAATACAATACCAATGATGTAAACATTGATAAAATTTATATATAATATTTTATGTCTTCAATAACTTAGGCTATTTAGTCAATTATATATATACATTATATATTACATTTTGTTCATTCAACAAATAATTATTCACATGGCTATTTGCTAAATTTTCCCAATTAACATCTTCAAATGTTATTTGTATTAAAAATTCATTCTTATTGAATTTGCTTCATGTGTTTGATTGCTCCATGGTTTTTCTTATGATTTCGGATTTCTCACGGTAAAGAATCCTTCATCTTCATTGAGATGAAATTGATGTGTCAAATATTTTAATATGTCTTTCTTATGTGTTATATTTAATGGAAACTCAATTACAATTATATTCCTTTTGAAGTCATGCCAATCACAAAACAAATTTTAATACACATGTTAGGAAGGAATGGAGATCAAGTGACACTAGAAGGGTTTGGTATGTGGATATGATCGATACGGAAGATTAAATACATTTAGATCATTCTCAACTTTGGTCGTCCAGTCTGACTGGACGGCCAACGTAGTACAAACTCATCCTTCCGGAAGAGAGAGAATGTCTAGTTCGATACACTCTCTTTCCTCCTATTTTAATTTTTAAAAAAAATTTAAAATTTTAAAAATTAAATTTAAAAGAATTATAAAATAAAAAAATTATAATAATTTTATATAATTTTATTTTCGAAAATATTATAATTTTTATGTATTTGTGTGTAAAAAAATAAAATTAAAAAATTATAAGTATCTGGATATTGTTGTAGAGATAAGAGGAAAGTTATTTATAAAATTAAAGAATGATGATGTGTACAGAGAGAAAACTGATGTAGAGAAGAGAATGGAGTTTTCGGGTATATGGTTGAGGACGACCTTAGTATTAAAGACTCGGTTTGGCCGAACGACATGACCAAACAGGGGTGCTAGGGCACTAATTTTGATCGTTGTGCAAGACCAACTCGGGCACCTAATATGAGATGTGATGTTGAACGACTTGATAGGTCCTGTCGACATGTCAAGAATATCGCTCGAATGATTGTAATGAGTCTATTTGACACTGATCAGATTGGATCAGTATATCTTATTAGCTACATATATAGAAAAAGATATATCATACTTTGTTGGTTATGCATATGGAAAAACATATGATGTTATATATTGTTAGTTAAATGTAGGGAAAACATAAACATATAAAGAAAGTATTGTAAAATATTCGATAGAATATTTCCTATATTAGATCATTATCTATATTGTATAAATAGTGGTTCTAAAACTACAATAAACATCGATCGTGAACTCATCATCAAGAAATTCTCACCAAATCAATTGTTTTCAAATTTTCTTCATTTATATTTGATTTTTATCGCATTAATTCGATCCAATCAAAATAAAAGGAATTCTTCTTTCACAAGAAATTTTTCTAACACCAAATTATGCAGTCAAAATAAAATAATAATGGGGAAAATCATATATACATAAAATAACTCAAACATATATGATATGAATATGTGTAATAATTTATAAAGTCTTTAAATGTGTTATTTATTTAATTTAATAAGTGTTTATATAGATATATATTATTAAACGAACCAATATATTAGTAGTCATATAAACCAAAACGTCGACCACACCGCTATTGCTTCCAACCTCCAACTTAAACGCGTAGTAAATTCCCCTTCACAAAACGCCGTATCTATAAATACACGCAATCCCTTCATACCATTATCATCATCTTCTTCAATTACAGAAAACATGTCTCAGATCACCGACGAAATCAGAGCCACCGCGTCGGAGATTTACCATGGCGATGAAATTTGTCAAGAGAAATCCAAATTCCTTCTAACGGAGATGGGATTACCCAACGGTCTTCTACCTTTGAAAGACATGGAAGAAGCCGGCTATGTAAAAGAAACTGGTTTTGTATGGCTAATACAAAAGCAGAAATCACAGCACAAATTTGAGAAGATCGGAAAACTTGTTCAGTATGCGAAAGAGGTCACCGCCGTTATTCAGCCAGGGAAGATTAAGAAACTCTCCGGCGTTAAAACTAAGGAGCTTTTACTTTGGATTAATCTCAGTGAAATCAATCTTGATGATCCGCCTACCGGAAAAATGATCTTCAGAACTCCCACCGGGCTTTTTAGGACCTTCCCCGTCGAGGCGTTCCAGCTCGACGAGGCTGATACGAAGGTCGCCGTCACTGAAAAGGAAGTTAAGGAAGAGATAGAAGTCAATCCCAAGACTACCGCCGCCGATTCTGTAGAAGATAAGGTTGAACCCGCAGTGGAAGTTGTTGAAGTGAAGGAGGATGTTAATGTCGACGCGCCGTCGGAAGGGAAGAAGGAAGAGGAGGTTAAGAAAGTGACCGCCACACTCGCCGCCGTGGAAGTAAAGGAGGCTTAGTCTTGTTTCGTGTAATAATGGCTCTCTGTAATCCCTATTTTTCAGAATTAAAACAAATAATATTGTCTAATTTTATTAAATTAGCATATAATCCCATTATGAGAAAATCACAAAATTTTAATAAATTTGATCTTTATTATTTGTGGTATATTTAGTGTGTGTTCTCATTGGATTGTCAAAATGTATTGTAATTTTTAAAATATATTTTAGATTCATTTACAGGACATCTCAATTTTTTCATTCTCATTTTACATTACATTCTCAAAGCGCGTTATATTTTTTACTCTTTAATGCAAAATGATCATTCTCAGACATTTTGAATTGTTGAAATGCATTCTAATAATTTTATGATCAAACTACCCTCCCCCGATATAAAGCATGTTCTTATCAATGTTTGCATACCATACGTTATACAAGGATGTCAAATTTCGTACAGTAACAATATTTTTTTGTTACCGCCCGATAACGAGGATTATAGTTGGTTTCCGGNCTGTGAGAATCTTGTTCCTGTTTTAGTTTTTTTCTTGTCCTTATTTTTCTTAAAAATCTTATTTTTAACTGAAAATATTGAATATATTAGCTATCCAAATTCACTTTTTAATTTGATTAGTTGTTATCATATGTTTCTTCATTTGGCGCATAATGGTATACTTCAGCCAACGTTCACTAAAATATTAAATTTCTTCTCATAATTTTTTTTCAAATTTCTGTTGTAGATTTTTGTCTTGCACAGAAGTTGGACTACTTATGAGCATTTATATTTTGGCCAATGTACAATATTAGTTATAGTATATATTCATGGTTAACTCTCCTGCTGTTGGTGGAAGGTTTGCATTTGGTTAACTCTTTCTGAAAATTCGTATAGAGCTTTCTGCTGTGCCTCTTTCTTTTTCCTGGTTTTCTTGTGGATTTATTCCCTTGCGGTTATGTACAAACATTTGCTGTGCTTTATTTGATTTTGAACGCAGGCTATATGGTTTTTTATGCAGATTGGAGGCAATTATTTACAAATTGGAAGTTTTGGATCACAAGGCCCGTGAAAGAGCAGGAGTGATTACTCCAACTCTTATTTCTCCTATTCCTGTTCTTCTAACATTTGATGCTGCTATTGAGGTGAGAATTAACTACCCTTTAGTGTTTGCTTTGTCTTGTTAGTTTAAGTTATTTTTCTACAGGCACTGTATTAATGTTATTTTTCTGTAGATGTTGTAGTCTGATCTTAAAGTATCTAATTATGCTCTATTCACCTTAGGCTTTGCAATCTCTTTCCATTCAGTATGGAGTTTTTCAATCAATATACAACTACTGGAAAGAAAAGGTACAACCAGGTCAATTTCTTGCATTTCACTCTTGCGTTACTCTACCATAAGTGAACAATCATGCAATATGCTACCATTGATTATTGTTCATTGCTAACTTTTTTACATTGTGCAATTCTATCCATGCGAAGAGTTCTACTGCAAATATAAATTTATATGTGATCTACTTAAAATGGGAACTTCGCTTAGTTTCTTATGTTTCACATAACGTGATCAGACAATTTTTTGTCATGAATTCATGGAAAATTAGTTTTTAAGATAATTGATTAAAGTTTTCTAATATTGCCTATTTTTTTATATGACAGCGTGAACGATGGCAAAAACCTATTCTTCGCCGTTTGCAGGTTCGTATATCATTTCTTTGATTTTTGACCCCTTTAAAAGATCTTGACGAATGCAAGGTTTTGCAGGATAACCTCTTGTTTGATTACAATTCTTGTCGCAACATCTTGTTTTTTATGTGTTGCTTAGTATTGTTTTCTTATGTTATGCACTTCGTTTTGCTCACATGTTGTCCTTGACTTACTTTTCAGCCTCCTCCTCCAGTTAATGATACCAACCCTTACAATGTATTCAGGCCAAGGGAGAAAGCTCACAGGCTTCACACACGAAGAGTAAGCACTATCTGCTATGATGTACATTATATTTTTTATACATGATTTGGAAGAAGTGCAATATCCGAGATAACGATTTTTAATGATTTGATTGTTTCTGAACAGATGCAGAGGAGGGAAAATAACGTACAATCATTTGAAAAGCTTCGCCAGGTACTACATGAAGTACATTGATAGCTATGCACCCCTCAATTTATAACTTCTGTTCAATCCCGTTGTAGACTCAAATACTGATATTCTGTTTTCAGGTCAGACGCAATCTCGACCAGGCAAAAACAATTCTTGAAGCTTTGATCAAAGTATGTTAAGGGCCGGCTTCTTATGATTCCATGAACTGAATTTCTGTTTCATTCAGTGAACTGATATACTTTTAATTGATTTGCTTGTCATGATTGGTTAGAGAGAAGAGAAAAAAAGAGAAATCGTAGAAGGCGAAGTTACAATCCAAAGAATTCAGATGAAGTACAAGGTTACCAATTCTCTATTACAATGTTATATTTTCCATTTAGTAATCCATCGTTTTGTAAATCTGCAGCATGAAACTGAACTAATGGAGGATTCTCTTACAATATCTGGATTCCCATCCTTACCGAGCAAGGACGAATCAAGTGAAGATGAGTTTTTCGATTCAGACAATGTGGCTAATAGTTGTTTACACATGAGATCTGTTGTTCGACAACCACATTTCATGGAATCTAGAGCAATGATGATTCCCATTAGCA
The DNA here is from genome assembly GCA_009725065.1 of Utricularia reniformis. Lineage (NCBI taxonomy): Eukaryota > Viridiplantae > Streptophyta > Magnoliopsida > Lamiales > Lentibulariaceae > Utricularia > Utricularia reniformis. Next base: position 9,485 of record RWGZ01000113.1, read on the forward strand.
ATATGAGCCAAGAAACTCGGACGCGTACCTCTCATAGTTGGCTTCATAGCATCGTACGTCTCTCAATCCTTTCACATTTTTAAAAACTAACCGAAAGTCCACCTAAATGATCTTATTTTATCTCTTTTGCACCATTTCATCCGTTTCTTTCGAAAAGAACTTCGTGTACAGTCGTAAATTTCGTCAACAAGAAAAAAAACATGCCATGTTCATGTTCATGCTTGTGATCCGAGGTTTTTTCCTTGCGTTTATATGGCCCGTTTTTGTGGATTTTTTGTTTCTCTCATTGTTAAGGCTTTCGTTTTCTGAATCAGAGATTTTCCTCATCACTATGCTCTCCGGTTTTACTGAATGCAGGATCCAAGTGAACCTGCTATGCTTTTTACAAAGCCATTGCTTCCAGACAAACTAGCTTTTGCAGGGATTATACCACCATCGGATTGTTCGACCTCCATGGGCGTATGTGCTCGGTCCTCTAGCCTCTCCGGCAGGATTGGACGAGGAGGCAGAATAATCTTTGACAGATGGAATCCCTTAATGCAAACTCCAATTGGCTGTGGTGAAAAAACTCATCACTCAGCCATCAATGACTCATGATTATGTTACAAACGTGTTCAAATGCAGCATCTATTCCCCGAGTCGATCTCGTAAGGTTTACCGAAGAAGATTAATCTGCTTTCAGGTCACATTCCCTGCTCATTATTAGTTTAGAACAATTTACAGTCTCCTTATGTACAATTGCTTCTGTAGTAGCTTTGCTGATCAGTAAAATTTTCTGTGTTAAACCCGAAAATCGAACCGGGATTTGAATGAATTTGTCGATGATCGTTAGAGGCGAAATCTGGGCCCTTTAAAAATTGTGATTTTTTAACGATTCGTTAACAAAATAACACTAAACACACTACATTTCAGTTTCACTCCATTTCACAAATGCTCACTTTCTATGTCCCTTGAGTCGACTTTTTTGAGATCATTGAGTGCATTCTTCGCGTAGAATCCGAAAGCAAAAACGGCAGCCATGGCTGCAACGAAGGCAACGACATTGTAAACAATCTCCACTTTCGTCAAATGTCGATTCTTGAACTGCACATCCGCTAACGTCTTCATTAGCCGTCCACTGCAGTTCAAAACATTGAAAATACGAACAAAAAGGAACGTAAAAATGAGCTTATAATAGAAACCAGAGAACCTGTAAATATATATGAAAGCTTCTGGTACCATTCCAGTAACTGATCCACAAACATAAGGCCAAAATCTCATATTCGTTACCACGACTGCGTAGTTAAATACCGTATAAGGAAACGGAGAAACTCTAAAGAGCACAACTACTTTGAACTGATGAAACCAACTTCCTTCTCCAACTAGCCTAATCATAGCAGCAGTTTGAGGCCATTTCTCCAACCATTGCTGGATACAATAAAACGTGACCAAAACGAAAGTTTTTACGAAACATTTGTGATCAAAATGGCTGCTTACATGAATTCTTTCTCGAAAGAGGAGACCGGTTAAGTAAGGTAACACCATTCCGATGGTCGTTCCAATCATGATTATA
>RWGZ01000114.1:0-17337 GCA_009725065.1 Utricularia reniformis
TCTTAATTAATCACAAGACCAATTAAGGATATTGGGCCGACTACGGAGGCCCACTTTTGAGTAACGGTCATATAACCGTTACTTCTTTACTTTTGCGATTAAATATAATCTGTGTACGAAAACGATTCGACATGAAATTTGAATATCTTTCTAATTCTCTCTCTAATTCTCTCTATTTCACATCCCTCTCCATTCTTCTGCACTATCCCTCTCCTTTCTTAACACAGATCATGCCCTTTTTAGTCTTTTCGTAAACCGCTGTAATAAAAGTATTTATAAAAGAAACCTTCTGTGTAATAATTTTACAACTCGCCCCCTCTGTCGATCACTTCCTTCAACCCCCCAGCCCTTTCAACTAAATGGTACACAAATCTTGCTGTGGAGTACTTATCTGCTTCTTTTGAGTTCTTTACCAGTTCAATCCTTAAAAGGCTTTGATCTCTGAAATCTTTCTTGTTATTGGTTTTCGTGATACGGGATTTAGAGTTGAACGTCAACCTCTTCCTCATTTTTCCAAGTTCTTGTTTTGATCTTTTAATCAGGGTTCGTCGTTGTTTGGGCTAGGAGTTGGGTATTTGAAGACGATCATAAAAGGGTTGCTTCGGATCTTCGAATAGGTTGTTCTAAACGATGGATCTGAGTGACAAAGTAATCATTCATATTAAGCTTTCATTTTTACAATTTTTTTCCTTTTAGTGACAGAGCTGAGTTGATCAGTTTATATGATGAAGTGTTGAACTACACAATCTTCGATTCCTAACACAAATGTATTGCAGGGTTCAGAATGCGCAGAAATCAGCGGCCGATCTCTAACCCCTGATAGGGTTTCATCCGACGGCTCCAATGTAAAGGCTTGTGTTGACTGCGGAACCTCAAAAACCCCACTTTGGCGAGGCGGTCCTGCTGGCCCGAAGGTCTGCCCTTTCAGATACACATTGATTTACAATTTTACATTTTGTGATCCAGAGTGTGCAAAATTTCTGCTAATGGCTTTTGCTAAGTTTGTGAAATATGATCAAATCCCCTTTTTTCCCCTGTGCAGTCTCTTTGTAACGCATGTGGGATAAGGAGCAGAAAAAAGAAAAGGGTTTCTTTAATGGGTGGACTAAAAGAAGTGAAGAAAAACAAGAAACCAACAAAAGCTTGGATTATCAGAAGTAGTAATAACACCAGCAGCAGTGGAGATAGTTCTAGAGATGAAATTAAGAACTTATCATGGGATTTAAGCAGAGAATTAGGTTCACAGAGACCCAGATCAAACATCAATCGAAGAAGAAAGCTTGGTGAGGAAGAACAAGCAGCTTTTCTCTTGATGGCATTATCGTATGCTTAGCAAATTGTAGTATTTTTTGTAGTGTCTGTTGATTCCATTGAAGAAAGAAGCTCAATCGGGGTTTTCACTTAAGAAAAATAAGAAAATTGATAACCTAATTCTAAGTATGGGACCATAGGCCCAATTCTATAAAGAGACCCAAAATTCGGCCCAAGCCCAATGCAAAATGAACGTTGCCATGTTCAAATTTCAAAATCCCAATCTGATGGGGTTGTTGGATGTGATTTGAATTTCAAATTATATTCCTTTTTGTCCATCCCTTTTTCTTCACCTGTCAAAATACATTTCTTGAACATATAATAATATAAGAAGAGAAATAAGTTTATATTTATTTAATAATTTATCTTCATATTTTTTGGGTATTGTTAGATGATTAATGTCGATTATTAACAAGTTTTAGGGTTGAGAAATGATGAATAAATGAAGGTATTATTTTAGGTTGGTTAATCAACAATTGAGTAAACTGAAGAAATTTGATTTTTTCAGCGTGTTTTGTGTTAGCTGGCTCCCTTTTGTTCATACTTTTCTCCACTCCGCGTCTGACGGAGTTTTGTATATATATAACAAGTCTTGCTGATACCAGCTGTGTTTTGCCCTTCGGACTTTCGTTTCAATTCCCTGCTCCGAATATGGCTCTGTTTTCTTCATTAATCTGCTTTCTGATCTTAACAGGAATAGGGTCTCAGGCACAGAACAACCAAGCGCCGCCACCCGCGTCTGATTCCTGCAACGGAATATTTGTTTCTTACCGATACACAGGCGGGAGAGTCTTGACCCCGAATATTAGTTCAAATCGAGCACGCCAGCCTTATCGCTTCCAGTCCTCGTTGTTTATAGTGAACAACGATTTGGTTGAGCTTCGTTCGTGGCGTGTTTCAGTAGGTTTTCAGCATAATGAGTATTTGGTTTCTGCCTCCAACGCGGTACTCGTCAATGGGACTTCCATTCCTGCGAGCGTCGGAGGCGGCGCTGTTTTCGCTGGTTACCCAAATCCAGATCTACGAACGGGTATTCAAACGGCTGGAGACTTGACCCAGATGAGCGTTCTTGTTGACTTGGTCGGAACTCAGTTCGGTGTTGCTCCTCCGGCCACTCCTTTACCAGCCAATATCTCTTTGCTGAACGATGGATGGATTTGCCCTCGACCCGTTACGCAAGGTTTGATTTTCTTCTGTCTGTTTAGATTCATTTGTCCGTTACCAGTTGTGTGTGTTTTCTTCAGGGAACAGTACATTGACGATATGCTGTACAAGAGATCCAAACTTTCAATCAAACATGACATTAGGCAACGAATTTATGACAAGACAAAATGGAGATTTTACCTTGATGTATGATGTGATAAGAACATATGAATCCAACTACTGGGCTCAAGTGACAATTGAGAATCATAATCCTCTTGGTAGATTAGATAACTGGGAGTTAAGCTGGGATTGGATGGAAGATGAGTTCATATATGCAATGAGAGGTGCTTATCCTTCTGTTGTAGATGTATCACAATGCATTTTTGGTGTTCAAGGACAGTATTATCGGTCACTTGATTTCTCAAATGCTTTGAGCTGCCAGAGAAGGCCAACTTTAGTTGATTTGCCTTTGCCTGCTACAAATAACACCAATGTTGGCTTGATCCCATACTGCTGTCGAAATGGGACGATCTTGCCTCCTGAGATGGATCCAAGTCGGTCTAGATCTTCGTTTCAGATCAATGTTTATAAGATGCCACCGAATCTGAACAGATCTCTGCTTACTCCGCCGCAGAACTGGGGGATTCGAGGGAGATTGAATCCAGATTATGTATGCGGATCGCCTGTTCGAGTTAGCCCAAGTTTGTTCCCTGAACCGAGTGAAATTCTACCGGATTCTGCTGCTATTTCGAGCTGGCAAGTAGTATGTAATATCACACGGACAGCTGAATCAAGACCAAGATGCTGTGTCTCATTTTCTGCTTACTTCAATGAATCCATTATTCCTTGTCAAACTTGTGCTTGTGGATGCTCTGCTAATACTGATCAAACATGCAGTGCAACTTCTCCAGCTTTGCTTCTCCCTTCTCAGGCTCTTCTTGTTCCATTCGAAAACAGATCGGGGTTAGCTCAAGCATGGGCGAATCTTCATCGTTTTCCAATTCCGAATCCTCTTCCCTGTGGAGATAACTGTGGTGTGAGTATCAACTGGCACTTATTCACTGACTACAACAATGGATGGTCAGCTAGAATCACAATCTTCAACTGGGAAAACATGGCATTCGCTGATTGGTTTACGGCAGTGGAACTCGACAGAGCAGCAGCTGGTTTCCAATCTGTGTATTCTTTCAATGGAAGCCTAATGAACAACAACACCATTTTCATGCAGGGTCTCCCAGGATTAAACTATCTGATTGGCCAAACAAATACGAGCAATCCTCGTAATATTCGTGTTCCTGGTATGCAACAATCTGTGATCTCATTCAACAAGAGACTGACCCGTGGAATCAATGTTGCTGCTGGAGATGGATTTCCTACAAGAGTTTACTTCAACGGAGAAGAATGCTCTCTGCCAACATTCATTCCTAGTAATTCTTACAAACTTGCCTCGCCTGCTCCATTGGCTCTCCTCCTTGTTGTTTTCATCTATGCTTTGTACCTGCAACAATAGCAAAACTTTTACAATACTTATTTCTTGATTCTTTACCATTGTTGTGTATTGTTGTGATGCAAAGTTTCATTGAGGCATATGCTTTATTAATTAAACACCCTGTGCTTGGAGTTGTTCATACAAGTTTAAAGTTCGAAATACTGGCCTCATTTGTCGAGAGCTTTGCATATATCGAACGTCTTCTGACCAATTTTACATGTAACACCATCAACTTTGCAGGCAAACAGACGGTTTTGAGTTATCCCGAGCACGCGAACTCTTGTAGCTTCATCTGTAATGACCCTCTTCAGTTTATGGCTCACATCACCGAGAGCCCATGCAATCGATATATGAGGCCGTGGATTCTGCGACCAACTGATCTTAGTCGTCTCCGGCTGAAATATACTCCCAATACGCTAAATATAAGGATGGATATTGATCGACAAACCTTGTAAAATTCGGGAAGATTGTGTAGACGATATACTTCATTCACAGCTTCAATTTGCTTCCTTATCTGACATAAATGAATCCAATAATGATCTAACAATTTGAGGCATGAAAGCAGGATAAGAAGTTGATGCAAAACCTCTGATAAGCCAAGAGAAGTAACTTCAATGGATAGAAATGTTCGAGTATGCTCATCGTTAACGAACTCAGTAAGTGTGCTGAAGTCGATCCAATACCTAAACGATATCCATAAACCGTAAACCATAAAACTGAAGCTACATGTAAAAACTACAATTCTCTACCTCTTTTGAGATTGAAGCCTGTGACGAAGCATAGCTAAAATGGAGTCTCGTTGATGCACCCGAATCGGGACTGTTCTTCCCAAACTCACATGAAACACCTTCTCCAAGACTACTTGTTCGAATCTTTGATCATCTTTAATTAAATTTATCAAAGGAACATCATTATCTATGGCGTGAAGCTCTGGAACCATGGTTGCAACACGTTTCAAAAGCAATGACAATTCTTTTTTTGCAGCAACAGGTATGGCAACTGCATTACAATACTATTCTTCAATAGAAACGCTAAGATAAAAAATCCAGGCCAGTTAAATTACCCTGGATGTAAACATGCAAAGCAAAATTGCCATCTACATGAGGAAAGGAACGAACACGACTTGGATATGGCTGTTCAGTCAGCAGTTGGATATCTAAATCACCTTTACATATCAAATTACTGAGTTCAATGATTCCACATATATGAAGTGAAAAAACCATAAAGTCGAATGGAACCTGGTGGGCTGAGAGAAAATGGAGGTGGAGGGAGATCAGTGTTTGATTTGAATGGTTCTGCTGGTTGGATTGTTTTGGATTCATAGTCGGATTCTGAAGAGGAGTCTTCGTCTCCATATGAAGCTATCAACGCTTCCATACCTGAAAATGGAGCAAAGGAGAAGACTTTAAACAATGCCGTGGTTTCATAGAATGACTTTAAATGGCCAGGGCAACTTGCAGTCTAAAACAAAATATGAAATCGTTTACCTCCAACAATCAGATTTTTAGAGAACTGGCGGTGCGTGCCAGAGTCACGATCGGCAATTACTTTCGTTGAAAATCAAATTTGCAAATCTCACACACAATTCAGCAAAAAAAGTCGTGTTCTACGAAAAAAACTTCAATGTTCTAATTTTTTGAATGCCCACTTCCGATTACTCGAAGAAAAGTCCCTTCTTGAAATTTGGGGACGATTGATTCAGTTCTTTCAGTCACCAAGCGCCCGGAATCACTACCCGCACAAACTGACTGAAAATACACGCTAACAACAATATTCGAAATTGGGTTAAACTCATTTGGGGAAATTGGGCTAAAGTTTTTGGTTCTGTAATTTGTTCGTGCGTCTGAACTCAAAGCTCAAAGGCCCATGACCATCCTGATCGACCAATCAACCTCAAAAGGTAACAAAAACAAGGAATAAGCAGCAAGCATCATCAAATCCAATTTTTAAGTTTCAACCTGAAGAAGAAGGTGTTTCAACCTGTCTTCAAGGAATACGAGCATCCCCTAAAAATCCCCTCAAGAGTTCCAATGACTGATGATAGAGGTTAATATCCATTCCATCGACGATTCTACCAACTCTGGCCGTCAGAGTCGCCTGAAAGTACCCACCGAAATCAAACAAAACCCAAACAGAAAAATTGCAATCCCTAACAAAATATAAAGCCCGATCATCTCATTTTCGTTTACCTCGTCGTTAGGTTCAATATGCAGTTCACCGATAAACTGGTAAAGAGAACCCAAGCGAAAAATGATTTCCAAATGGCTTGTGTCGACTTTTATTCTTGCATCACCTTCCCCGATGACTACGATTGCCGTCTCCAGATTACACGACAGCAACCTACAAACATACAGTGAAAGAATCAACTAGCAAAATAGAGCAAAATGTAACAAATTTCAAATCTTTAAAACACCCAAAAGGCTAAAACTTGTTGATACCCACTTTCCGACTACTCGAAGCGAGGCCCCTTGCTTGAAATGCGGCGAACCCTGATGCAGTTCTTTCAGAGTCACCAATGCGCCAGAACTGATACCGCAGTCCATTTCAACCGCCGCCAAAAACGAGAAATGCAATAATGGAAACTGGGAAAACCTTTATATTAAAAACCTTGATGAGTTACTATGAGAATGGCATATTCCATTCTATCATGTACATTTATCCCAATGAAACTGAAGGTGCAGAAAGAAAAAAGGCATACCATAGAATCATAATTGACTAGAAATAGTATGAAAAATCAAGTATAAATGTCCATAGCCAATGCATCAGTAAAAGCATCGCTCAATTTCCCTGATATCATCAACACCATGGGGCTCAAACAAGTTTTTGCAGTTCTCATCATCGCTACGACATATTATGTCGAAGCATCAGACCCCATGGTGTTTGATATCAGAAATTATGGTGCAATTCATCATGCAGACATTGCACAACCTTTACTGGAAGCATGGAATGAAGCTACTAAATTAACAATACCAACAAAAATTGTTGTTCCAAAGGGGCTATGGTACTTGAGCCAGGTTAAGCTGCAGAATAATAAGGCCCCTCTTGAGCTGGAAGTTCAAGGAACTATCAGAGCGAACCCTGATCCATACAAGCTTCCTGATCGCAATGCCGAATGGATCACGATCAATTATGTTGAGAACTTCACTCTCTCTGGAGGAGGAGTTTTCGATGGTGAGGGTCACCGTGCTTGGAAGCTAAATGATTGCAGTAAAAACATGTTATGCACCAAGCTTCCTATTGTAAGAATTTATGAACCTCAGCTCTAGCTATCTGTACTCAACAAACAAAACAATATGAGTTTTATGATTGCAGAATCTGAGTTTCAACTTCATCAAAAACTCCATCATTCGAGATGTAACAACCAAAGACAGCAAGAATTTCCATGTCAATTGTATTTCCAGCCAGAATGTAACATTCCAGAGGTTCAAGGTGTCTGCTCCCGGTGACAGTCCCAACACAGACGGGCTACACTTGGCCCGTGTCTCCGGCATCTATGTCCTGGATTCAGATATACAAACAGGGGATGATTGTATATCAATCGGAGATGAAAGCAGTGAAATCTACATCAAGAATGTCAAGTGCGGACCTGGACATGGGGTGAGCATTGGAAGCCTTGGAAAGTACTTGGCTGAAAAGGACGTAAGAGGAATTCACGTAGAGAATTGCACTTTCACTGGCACACAAAACGGTGTTCGAGTGAAAACATGGCCATCCTCTCCATCAACGCTACAGATCTCTGATTTGTTCTTCGAGAACCTACAGATGAACAATGTGAGCAATCCAATCATCATCGACCAGGAATATTGCCCTCACAATCTCTGCAAACTGGAAGTAAGTCAAATCTGAAACCTAAATCAATTTGAAAATTGGTTACATTACAAAATTGTGGTTGCAGAAGCCTTCATTGATCAAGATCAGCGGCGTTACGGTAAAAAATGTGAGAGGAACGTCTTTCACGAAGGAGGCGGTTACGTTGAAGTGCAGCAGAGCTCAGCCATGCGAGAATGTGAGAATTCAAGATGTCGATCTTGCGTCAAGTGGACCGGAAGGGCAAATCTCCACCAATTGTACGAACGTCCGTCCCACTTTCTACGGCTACGTGAATCCCGGCGTCTGCAACTCATGAATCGCTAATCTGTCTCTTTTACACCATAATTGAAAATTGAACGAACGTGAATAAAATACACATTACACAAATTATTATTGTTCCTTTTTAAATTAAAATGTCAAAACTATACTAAATTAAAATAATTATAATTCTACTAAAATAAATTCGCTGCAACTTCTGTATTTTTAGAAACGAGAATGCTGTAAATTTATTGTGTGTAAATTTTATTTGGACTAATTTACATAATTATATTTTTTTGTAACAAGATTTTTAACTTATATAAAAAAATAATATTCTATCTATAATTGTTATCTTATATTTATGTAGTTATTTTTTATTTAAAATAAAATGATTAACAAAAATCAAGGATAAAAGAACATATCCACTTTTTACTTTATTATTAATTTTGATAAATTGACATATTAGGTGAAGAATTTGTGGAAAAGAATAAATATAAGAAAGGGAATATTTCATTCATATGTTTGATTTCTTAAATCAATTAATCGATTTTTTTGGAAAGAGAAAATCTCCTTTCGGTTTTATTATTTATTCAAATGATTAAAAATAACAAACATATATGAGTCATATATATAGAGAAACTCATGATTAATTAACTAACCTAAATATCTATCGAATATATATGTTAGATATCTACAAATAAATAATAACAAACTCATTTAGATCTTATATAAATAAGTCCACAATTATCTAACTAATATATATAGTAAATATCTTTTATTTAATATATCATATATATGATATATTTACTTTCCAACATAGGGAGAGATTTTTATTGGGATAAATATAAGTTGGATCCGATACTTTTAACCCAATCCATTAAATTATATACTACACAAACCCGGAATAGACTAGATTAAAATGAACCTGTGGTTCATATTTGATGGGAATAATATAATTATTCCCAACTTAATGAAATTTTGCATTATGTTAAAAAAATAGTAGAATATGAGAATAAATGATATAAGAATACGAAAAATGTAAATTTGCATGATTATGATCGGAATGCATAAACTAATATTGAGATTAAACTCACAGATTCATTCATTCATTAATTCACATAAATATATACAAACTTCACTGGTTACACATTTATCCAGAGCTACATAACTAAAAGAAAACACGATAAAAGAGTGTTGAGTTGGTGAAGAAGGTTAAAACTACTAGAGAGGTTTAGGATTGATCCTCTTTGTGTACCCATATTGCATCACCTTAAAATTGTTTTCCATTTCTGGTTTAATCTGGTGAAGAGGGACATGAAGTTGATACCTGTAAACACACCCACAATCTTGCTTTACCACAACCTGTCGCTTCAATCCCATGTAATCAAAGCCAAATACCATCACATCTTCCTCACTCGACATGCTTTTTCTTGTTGCTCCCAAGTTGTGGAGAGGACACCTCTCCTTGTCCTTATATACAATTCTTTTCTTACCTGCCAAGAAGAAGAAGATGGTGAAATAAAGGATGTGGAACGGTCGTGATTCTAATCAGATAGGCTATCCACTTAGAGTATGTATATAAAATATCACAACATCTAAAGGTTTGTGGTCCTTGGAACATGAAAGATTTATTCTTTACGCAATCATGGTCAACATTCATACGAGAAAATATCTAACCAGTGAACTCACTCTAGATCTCTAGGTGAAATATAAATCACAAGGATTAACTCATCTTTAATGCAATTGATAATCGAGAGCTGTTGGGAAAGCCTGCCTGTTGGGAAAGCTTTCTTCGTCGTCGTTGTTGTCTTGGGTACCAAATCACATGATGAGTTGTTGTCCGTTTTGGTGGTGAGTTTTTCCCACAAGTTTGTGGAAATGTTGAGCCTTAACTGGTAAACTTCTCTTTCATATCTCATCACATGGAGAACTAACTTCCTGCAACACCATCACATGCAAAACTTTATAAACAAATTACCCAAACCCCATCAATGGATTCTCACATTCCAACCACTTCCACTTTCCTGTAAATTCTTCAAGATTTGTTTAAAAATGGCATGTTTACTCATACACAATCAAACTTATGGAAACAAGGAGCCAACCTTTTAGTTTTACTTCCCAATTGATTTATATGAGATATGGACAGTACCACTTGTATATAACTCGTTTCAGTTACCTCATAGATGAATATGCAAAACGGGTTCTATCTCCATCTAGGCTTGCTCATCTGTAAATAAAAATGATACAAAATTCACATGATAATTTGCTAGCAGTTGGGGTTCACGACACTAATTCAATCATTAGCAGCAGATAATTGTGGGGTGAATCTGGCACTTTTTCGCTTCAAAATCATTAATTGTTGATGTTGCAAGGAAAGTTCAATCTCAGAACGCATTACCCTACAAAATTAACAAAGGTAGGCATAACAGCCATAGCTGGATATCACACTCATTTGGTACAACATATTTGCACATGCATGGTTCCTCAAAACTATTTCTACCACCATCACCAGATTTGAGTCCTTAAATCCCATATCGTCTCAAAAATACATGTGCGGATAAGAAGGGATTATTGTCATTGATTCAAAACATGGATATAGAGAGAAAAAAAGTGTCAACTTTCATGAAGAAGAAAAAGAAAGGTTATACTTACAAAATGTAGGCTTCTTGTAGAAACTTTTGTAGACAAGGTATGTGCTACGGTTGCCTACCCGGATGGAATTTACTTTCTCGTTACCTAAGCACAAGATGGAAGGTTTCAGTATAGTTAAAAACAACAGCTTGAATGTGACTTCAACCTAACCAATCACTTCTCATTACTAAAAATAGAGTCTTTGCATCATTCTTTGATGGAACAGAGATATTATACGATCATGTCATCATCTTCATATGATCATTTACAATGACAAATTACTAAATGGAATACACATAAAACTTAACAGAAGGAATGTTAAATGAATGATCACAGGGATTCTGAAAAATCACACAAGTTTTATGACAAAAAGCGCTAATAGAAATTGTACACGACATTGTGCCAAATGAGAGAGACAATGTGTGCCTGTTGAGATGAACCAAAGTTTTATCCTTATTTTCTGAAAAATTCTCTCACTGGAGTATGGAGATAAGCTTTCTTATATTTGGCAAAGTGCCAACCCTAATTTTTAGCCGTTTTTGAAGATACAATCTACTACTGAAAGACATTTTAAAGTCTTATCTAACAATTAATCCATCTGCTTCATCAAATGATAAAAGAAGGAGCACCCTACCATCTCTGTTGAGATCGTTCTCTCTTCCAGTGCTTGAAGCTTGTCTACTGAAGAACAAAAAAACAATCCAAAAAAAGAAAAGAAAATGGAAAACACAGAAGAAAGGAAGCATACCAAGAGCAACCTGTCTACAAGCATGGTAAGAACAAGAAGATCTCCAGAAGAAGGGAAGAATTCAGCTTTCTTACTTTAACCACCTCTTTTGTATTTTGATTGCTAGATTATGGAGGAAGTGAAGAACATAGCAGACATTGGATTTCCAGTATTGGCCATGGGAATATTAGGTTACCTCAAGAATATGGTCTCAGTAGCTTGCATGGGCAGGCTAGGGAGACTGGAGCTAGCAGGAGGTGCACTAGCCATTGGTTTCACAAACATTACAGGTTACTCTGTGCTTTCTGGCTTGGCAATGGGGATGGAACCAATATGTACACAAGCTTTCGGGTCAAAAAACTATGGTAAAGCGTCCATCAGCCTCCAAAGAATGATTATTTTATTGCTTTTTGTGTCCATACCCATTGGAGTACTTTGGATTTACTTGGAGCCGTTCATGCTTTTGCTCCACCAAGAACCACAAGTTGTGCATCTTGCCAGCTTATACTGCCGATTCGCAGTTCCAGATCTTATTGCCAATAGTCTCCTTCATCCCCTGCGAATCTACGTAAGAAGCAAAGGGACAACATGGCCCCTGCTCTGGTGCACTCTTCTAGCAACACTATTACACGTTCCTATCACCATCTTCTTCACTTTCCATCAACATTTTGGCATCCAGGGAATAGCAATATCTACGTTTACTGCTGATATTACCTTCCTGCTCTTTCTACTATGCTACATAAACTATGGAAACGATGAAAAAATACCTTTATCAGAACCATTGTTACAGTCTTCAAATAAGCTCAGCTCAGGAATCTCATTTTGGGATGAATGGGGATTACTGATGCGATTAGCATCCACTAGTTGCCTTGCAGTGTGCTTGGAATGGTGGTGGTATGAACTCATGACTCTGATGTCTGGTTACCTCACGAAACCCCAAGTTGCACTTTCAACCTCAGCAATTGTGATACAGACTACATCCTTCATGTATACCTTGCCTTCTGCACTCAGTGCATCTATTTCTATTCGAGTAGGAAATGAACTTGGAGCAGGCAGACCTGATAATGCAAGATTGGCAACTTCAGTAGCCATACCACTGGCTTTCTCCACATCAGTATTCGGCTTTCTGCTTACTACGTTAGGCAGGGGAATGTGGGCTAGAGTGTTCACCAATCAGCAGGAAGTCCTAGAACTAACAATGGCTGTTCTACCCGTTATTGGACTTTGTGAGCTTGCAAACTGTCCACAAACCACAGCTTGTGGGGTACTAAGAGGAAGTGCAAGGCCAACTATCAGTGCCTTGATAAACTTCTGCTCGTTCTACGTACTTGGAACACCAGTAGCCATAGCTTTAACCTTCTTCTGGAAACTGGGATTTTTGGGCCTTTGCTACGGACTTCTAGCAGCTCAAATAGCCTGTCTACTATCCATTTCAGTAGTCATATGGCAAACAGATTGGCAATATGAGTCTCTGAAAGCAAAAAGTTTGGTCGGTGAAAACATTCAACATCAAGATGATGGATTAACTTTGAAATGTGGGGAAGATGATACAACCTACGAAAATTAAGATGCAACTCAGTGAAAACAAATAAGAAGACCAATACCACAGTGATGCATTGTGAATGCCCCGTTTTCCTCCTCTATAAGAACACATAATATTTTGTACGTATGCGGTACAGCACAAAAGTTTGCAATAGTACAGAATCATCATTTTGTTGAAAGTATACAAAATATCTAAGAGGTGCATTGCACTTTTTTCACAAAGCAAACAACTAAAATTTTGCATCTACACATAACTGCAAACTAAAAAGAGCTGTCGTTGCCCTGCAATCTTTCATCACCAGCATTTGTTTATTCATCTCATCAAACATCAAACTAAATAATTAACCAACCAATGAAGTAATGTACATTACTTTGTTGGATGAAACTCTGATCGAATTCATTAACAAAAAATCGACAGACCAAGGAATCAACTAATGTACTATGAAAAATGTAATTTACCTCGTGGATTGATTCTCTCGGAAGAAATATTCCCCGTGAACAACGTCAGCTCTTTGTTGGAATCAGACAGTTTAGATCATCAAAGATATAAGGAAGTCATTTGAATTGATTACTCAATTTGTCCAAAGCAAGGTTATGAAAACTATTACAATATAGCCAAAGCCATCTTTAAGACAACCCTGCATGTGACAACAGCATAGCAGGGAACTTGAACAACGACAAAACAATGCACTTTTTTTCCGGTCAGACGCAAAATTTTCTACAAACCCAAAATCCATCCAATAAGATCACATTTTTCAATTTAAAGAAAACCCATCACGTTATGTCACATTTACAATCATTACAGTAAGCGAATTCAATTTCTTCCGCCATTAAAATTGATTCGGATTCGACTTGCCGCAATTTAGAAAACCATTACATTTTAATCACTTCGCGAGTGTTCGCACAGTAATGTACTTCAAATCCTGTATCATAAATCCATAGACCCTTCATGATTCCAACAATGGGGAAATCCCTTAATAATGAGAGAGAGAGAGAATACGCATAATCTCTCTCTATCTCACTGTCACAATCGAACCAACCAAACAGTAACAGCATGTCCTCCTCTGTCAAATCAGACTTCAAATGGGCCCGTAATCTGAAACGTCCTTTTGGCCCAACATATCACAACCGTCCAAATCAAACGGCCCTTTCCTTTTTTAAAATAACATTAAATTTATTACAATAGTAATTTAACCCTTTTCAAAATATCTAGTATTTAAAAATTATAAATATTCACATTATTCCGAAATATGATAAAAAATACATGCTTTAGCATTATGTGTGATAATGTACGATTATAAATTTATATTTTTTTAACATATACAAAACAAAAACAAAAAAGATTATGTTCTTTTATCACTAAAAATAATAATTCATCACAACTTTATTTTTATTTGTAGTAATCAAATATAAATATCATTATTGTATATATATATTAGTATTTTTACATAAATTGTAAATATCATATCGTAATTTTACCAAAAAAATTAATAAATTTACGATTATCTCATCACTAATGTAAGAATTATAGTTCACTAAATACCACATTTTAATCCAAAGAAACCCATTATCTTCTACATTTTAACTATATAATTATCATCCAATTATTATTTATTATTTATTATTTATTGAAATGACAGATGGAGGGATGGGATGGGATGGGATGGGAGGGGCTTTTTAGCGAAATAGCCCTCTGATATTTGATTGGCAATAACCTGGATTGAGAAAGAATTTGGTAAGTAGCCTGTTTTCTTACTTTATTCATTAAATAACCCCGTTAACATATTTTTAATTAAAATAAATGAAATAAGTTATATATTAATTACATATATTAATAAAAAATATATAATAAAATAAATTATGATATATTAAGATCGANCATCCAATAAGATCACATTTTTCAATTTAAAGAAAACCCATCACGTTATGTCACATTTACAATCATAGTAAGCGAATTCAATTTCTTCCGCCATTAAAATTGATTCGGATTCAACTTGCCGCAATCTAGAAAACCATTACATTTTAATCACTTCGCGAGTGTTCGCACAGTAATGTACTTCAAATCCTGTATCATAAATCCATAGACCCTTCATGATTCCAACAATGGGGAAATCCCTTAATAATGAGAGAGAGAGAGAATACGCATAATCTCTCTCTATCTCACTGTCACAATCGAACGAACCAAACAGTAACAGCATGTCCTCCTCTGTCAAATCAGACTTCAAATGGGCCCGTAATCTGAAACATCCTTTTGGCCCAACATATCACAACCGTCCAAATCAAACGGCCCTTTCCTTTTTAAAAATAACATTAAATTTATTACAATAGTAATTTAACCCTTTTCAAAATATCTAGTATTTAAAAATTATAAATATTCACATTATTCCGAAATATGATAAAAAATACATGCTTTCGCATTATATGTGATAATGTACGATTATAAATTTATATTTTTTTAACATATACAAAACAAAAACAAAAAAGATTATGTTCATTCATCACTAAAAATAATAATTCATCACAACTTTATTTTTATTTGTAATAATTAAATATAAATATCATTATTGTATATGTATATTACTATTTTTACATAAATTGTAAATATCATATCGTAATTTTACCAAAAATTTTAATAAATTTACCATTATCTCATATCTAATGTAAGAATTATAGTTCACTAAATACCACATTTTAATCCAAAGAAACCCATTATCTTCTACATTTTAACTATATAATTATGATCCAATTATTATTTATTATTTATTGAAATGACAGATGGAGGGATGGGTAGCGCTCTTTTCCGACAGCCAACTTCTAGATGGACCTGCAAACTGCAAACTTAACAACTGTAAAAAACCCAATTTATTATTACTTTTTATAACAACACGACAAAAATAACTTACAAAACTATAATAATGTACATATAAAAAATATTTAATCGAGATTATTTTTCGAGTATACCTCAAAAAGTGATACATTAAATTACTGTAATTTTGTCAATTCTACTAATTAGTGTTTAAATATTTGATTTATCCATATAACGATAAAATAATGTAATTATTGAATAAAATATGAATACTATAAATGTTTTAACTTGAATAATTATCTTCTGTTAGGAATGTGTATAGGTAGTATCATAATTAAAGTTGTTATTCGATTCGAATAAACTGAACTCGTTATATTGATATTCGTTTATATTTGAACGTGTTCATGTTCATTCATATTTTATTCGAATGTGAAAATATATTCAAACCTTATTTAAATTATTAAGTAAATGTTCATGTTCCTTCGAATAGATTGTTCGAATATTTTCGTACGATCTGTTCGAACATGTTTGTACTATTGTGTGAATTTCACCGAAAAAATCAAATTTTGTTGTTTTATAAATAAAATTTCAAAAAATGAATGTAATTATGAATAATCAAATAATTATTTTTAACCAAATAAATAAGAAAATTACATCACTGATAACATAAAAATGTTGTGTAAAGATTTTTAAACTTAAATATTATAATAATCTATAAAAATTAATTTAAATAATATATTTGTTCGCCACCGTTCGAATTTGTTCACAAAAATATTTGTGTTCGTTCAAATTATAAACGAACAAAAAATAATGTTAGAAAAATATTTATATTTTTATTCGAATATAATGTTCACAAACTATTCAGATCGTGTAACAATCATTACCCTATAATATTAATTTATGGTTATTAATCGTGTTAAATTTCTATAATCGAGTCAATTTACGTGGAAAATATGCTCAAATATAACGTATAAGAACGAGAAAATCATATCATAAAAAATTTAAATAAATCATTTAGTATAGATCACCTTCTTCTCTCACGTCCAACCATCCCGATGAATTTAATTAAATTGGGATTAACAAATTGGATACCTTAAATGATATGAGTTGTTAAAATAAATTAAAATAATGTAAGTGTAATTATATGAACCGCCTGGACCACTTGTACGCGTTTTCTCTCATGTCTGTACTATAGACCACATCAAATCGCTCTCTAGAACTAGGCGGCGAGTTCCTCCTTATTTCCCAGTCACCGGTGGGAGAAAGTAAGATGAGATGAAGGGTCTCAGTGTAATACTCGACAACATGAAGGATCTCTCTGAAAAAGAGAATACTCTTCAAGTAATCCGCAAACGAAGCTTGTTAAAACGACAACAACAACACAAAGTTCTGTGTTCTTCTTACAGATGTGGGTTTCTGGAACGTTGCTTTCTCTGCGGACAACATCTCTTGCCTGGGAAAGACATTTACATGTACAAGTAAGCTTTCTTCTTCTTTTTCTTCTTCTCTGAATGTTGTGGGTTAAGGGGGTTGGTTTTGTGTGTAGCGGGGACAAAGGGTTTTGTAGCGAGGAATGCAGATGCAGGCAGATTTTCATTGACGAAGAAGAAGAGACTAAAA
>RWGZ01000116.1:4612-17142 GCA_009725065.1 Utricularia reniformis
TATTTCGGATATCCGAATAAAGTTCGAATACGGTTCGGATCCTTCGGACATTTGTCCAAAACACTATATCTTAATATAATGTATTGTAATTTGCAAATATGCACAAATTTTAATACACCCATTGTAATTGTGACAATTATTTATTTTACAAAGTAATAGCCGCCCATATGTTCATTTATTTCAATTTCAACTATACAGGGACGGATACATTAATTAAATGTTGGCAAAGTTCGGTAATCTACACAATATGTACTTTGAAGTATCATTTTTTGGCATCTTATTCATTTCAAAAATAGTTTTTATTTGATGAAATTGTTTTTATGTTTTTGTAATTAATTGAAAAGCATTGTAATTTTTATTAAAATATTGATTCTTTTAAAAAATGTATATTTAGTTGAAGATTTTTTTGGAAGAGCACTATAATACTCTAACAGAGAAAAGCTAAAATGAAAGTCTCACATTGTTTTACCGATGGAGTTGAGTAAATAGCTTAAATAAAAATCGTTTAAAGTTATTATGATATTGAAGTCAAAACCGAATCCACATTTTTAGAGTTCTCTGCACATTTCTATTACATGAATGAGATATTTCTTCTTGTTCTCTTAGCACGACATGTCGGCATGCCACATCCTGTGGAAATTCTGTATGTATAATTTGTTGAATGACACAAAGAAGAAGGAAGGTGTAGTTATTGTTATTTTCCCTTCGTGGAAACCCTCTCCTGGCAGGATTTTGCCCTCGTTGGGACAATGTATCCCGAAACATTGACTTAACCAATCCTCTCATATATTGAAACTTCTGTGAGTAGATCTTAATCACTCCGGTTACCTAATTACTTTTTCTGCTCGTGCTTCTAAAGACTACCAAATTACATACAGTTTTGATCTTAGGTGAAACTAGTTTATTTGTTATTCATCTTTATAAATCCATATTTTGTATATATGTTTAGCTCAATTAATTTAAATTATATCTACATGCGATATACAAGATTGTGTCCACAATGTACGAGCTTACGTCATAAGGAGAGCAAAACCTTGGTTTCTGTGATAACCCGAAGCTCAATGGACAAAGAGAACGAACAGTAAGACGAGGTATATAATCATAAGGGTTTTAAAGTAATAAAAGAGAGGAATTGACTAAATTGCAACTAAAGAGTGACTAAATTGCAATTAGACATAAGTAACACTGTAAATAGAGATGGGAAGTGAAAGAAGAATGGAGGATGAGTCTAAGGCACGAAACCACATGAAAAAACACCAAAGACATTGAAACTCGTGACATTTGGTATGGATCAATGCGAAACCAAGACTAGGGGAGGAAACAAAGACATTTTGAACAGATCCATGCGAAACCAATACCAGGAAAGGGAATCCAAGACATTTTTTACAAATTCATGCAAAACTAGGTGAGGGCATGTAATCTATGACATTTTGTACATATCCACGCAAATCTAGGGCTAGGAGAGGAAAACTGCAACATTTTGTACATATCCACGTAAATCCATGACATTTTGAATAGAACCACGCAAGTAAGAAATGATGCAAAACTAAGGTTATTAGAGAAACTTGCGACATCTTGTACAAAATCACACAATTAGTGTACTAAGCATGGAGAACAAGATACAAAAATCCCATACGAAGCACGAGTTCTAAAAGAACGAAGGGAACACTATGGCAGTAAACAAAGGTAGTCAAAGTAAACATGATATAATAACAAAAAGATTCAGGTTAAGATATTGGAAGATTAAGTCATATAACTTGAGTAAAATGAAATGTTTAAGAATCATAGTGTAGTGACACAACAGTTGGAAGACTACGAATCATGTGTTAGTGATAGAAATCATATTATTGGTTTTGGAGGGGTCTTGTAGCCATTTATCGAGCTACAAGACCTGGAAATCACAACGGAAAATGTGAAGATGAAACAGAAACAAAAGCACAGCCTCAACGGCAATTTTCACTATTGATTCCAAAGCATTTTACTTACACTACAACATACATTAAATAAAAGAATTATAGGCCACCAGCCCATTAAATAAAATTCGAAATCCCACAACATAATGGTCCAATTGTCTCTCATTTCGTAGCAGCAACTTCTAACAGTTAGTGTGCATAGGTGTCATGCTCTTCTACATCTTATCAAATTTATTATTTTAATTTATTACACCTAATTTTCATTATACAAAGCCAAGATGTCGTGCCCTAAATATTAGAATACAAGACTCTACATAAAACTTGTCTATAATAATGTTCATTCTTTCATACACGGCAAAAACTAATTTACATATTCATATGCTAATTCACTTGTTTATATACTATATAAAAATGAACAAAGTTCTTACAAAATAAACTAGGACACTTTCTTCTTATCTTGACGATCTTGGCAACATCTATTCTATTTTATGTCTTCCAACATCTATTCTACTGTTCGTCTTCACTACCTATGCAACAATAGTTCATTGAGTGATCCTGAGAATAATGATAACAAACAAGCATTNAGGGGAGGAAACAACGACATTTTGAACAGCTCCATGCGAAACCAATACCAGGAAAGGGAATCCAAGACATTTTGTACAAATTCATGCAAAACTAGGTGAGGGCATGTAATCTATGACATTTTGTACATATCCACGCAAATCTAGGGCTAGGAGAGGAAAAGTGCAACATTTTGTACATATCCACGCAAATCCATGACATTTTGAATAGAACCACGCAAGTAAGAAATGCAAAACTAAGGTTATTAGAGAAACTTGCGACATCTTGTACAAAATCACACAATTATGGTACTAAGCATGGAGAACAAGATACAAAAACCCCATACGATGCATGAGTTCTAAAAGAACGAAGGGAACACTATGGCAGTAAACAAAGGTAGTCAAAGTAAGCATGATATAATAACAAAAAGATTCAGATTAAGATATTGGAAGATTAAGTCACATAACTTGAATAAAATGAAATGTTTAAGAATCATAGTGTAGTGACACAACAGTTGGAAGACTACGAATCATGTGTTAGTGATAGAAATCATATTATTGGTTTTGGAGGGGGTCTTGTAGCCATTTATCGAGCTACAAGACCCCGAAATCACAACGGAAAATGTGAAGATGAAACAGAAACAAAAGCACAGCCTCAACGGCAATTTTCACTATTGATTCCAAAGCATTTTACTTACACTACAACATACATTAAATAGAAGAATTATAGGCCACCAGCCCATTAAATAAAAGTCGAAATCCCACAACATAATGGTCCAATGGTCTCTCATTTCGTAGCAGCAACTTCTAACAGTTAGTGTGCATAGGTGTCATGCTCTTCTACATCTTATCAAATTTATTATTTTAATTTATTACACCTAATTTTCATAATACAAAGCCAAGATGTCGCGCCCTAAATATTAGAATACAAGACTCTACATAAAACTTGTCTATAATAATGTTCATTCTTTCATACACGGCAAAAACTAATTTACATATTCATATGCTAATTCACTTGTTTATATACTATATAAAAATGAACAAAGTTCTTA
Organism: Utricularia reniformis; assembly: GCA_009725065.1. Lineage (NCBI taxonomy): Eukaryota > Viridiplantae > Streptophyta > Magnoliopsida > Lamiales > Lentibulariaceae > Utricularia > Utricularia reniformis. The sequence goes on from RWGZ01000116.1 coordinate 8,138, forward strand.
CAAAATAAACTAGGACACTTTCTTCTTATCTTGCCGATCTTGGCAACATCTATTCTATTTTTCGTCTTCCAACATCTATTCTCCTGTTCGTCTTCACTATCTATGCAACAATAGTTCATTGAGTGATCCTGAGAGTGATGATAACAAACAAGCATTCTAATAATGCAAAAAATTTCATTATATATAAACACATAATCTGCAGATTGTTGCTCTTATCATGTTAAATTTACCAGCATAATAGTCTTCACCCCTGTCTTAATCATTAGCTTATGTATCACAAAGAATCAAGAAAATTAATTCATGAGTCGCCTTGTATCAGAAAAGGACAGAGAGCACGACGAATCCATTTAACATTTCCGACTTTCAGTCATACATCACTCCTTAACATAAACATATATGATGTGATCACATAACTGAAACTGATGATCTAGATCATAACATGACTAAAACCATGTTCTTGGCATGTTGTCACAGTTGTGCGTTCACAAACTCTCGAATTTTTAAATAACATCATAAAAACATATTGATATCGCCCAGAGAAATTTATTATTCGAAGACATATATATTTCTCTATATTAATTCCCGAGTCGAGAAATGAAGTAGATCGAGATATTTTGATGATTGACATTACTTAAAGTTTTTTGTGGTATTTCGATCGGGTTACTTATTTAGTGGATATTTGTGCTTAATTTAGAGATTAATGGGTCATTATTTATTGGACTATATTATTGACGGGCCGAGTGAGTTATAATTTGGTTGAATTAATCACCTATATAAACATTGTTAAAGTGTTAATAAATGGGATTATGATTGATGACCTAAGGAAACGGCCATCATTCACTTCTTTTTCGAGCGGAAAACCTACGACTATGGCCACCGAAGATGATCTTTTTTCCTTTTGATTTATACATCTTGTTCCCTGATTGTATATATACAAACTTGATTTTTATAGTGGATTCCATGGCTACGGCCGGTTTTCCACCTACAAAAATCGTGTCTTTTTTTCTTATTGTTCTCGTATTAACTTTTATTCGACCCCTACGCATAAAAGGGGTCTAAATTTGTTAATGCCGATTTTTAACAGCTATAACACATATACATATGCTAAAACATAAAAATTGCACAAAAGTCTGTCGACACTGTAAATTTATACGTTTTTAGAGCTCTAATGATATCCAAAAATTACATAAAAATACTCATTTGAAAGCTAATGAACTTTTCTAAAAACGGATAAAAGAAATAATTTACAAAAGAGCCTTCTAGACATAGGAAAACATACCAACAAATGTGTTGTGTCTGTAGGAATAAAACTTTATTTTTTTGTAAAACATGAAATAACTTATGTTCTGATTTTGGTTTTCATAAAAAATAATTTTCCTCTGAAACTAGACAAACAAGGTTTCCATACATGTAAAATCATAATCATACGACATCCCTAGAATTAATAGCAAAATTCGTAATATAGAGAAGTAAATGAATGCATATGAAGTTTCGTTAGGGCAAAAACTCAATTCTAAAACATTCAAAAATAACTGTCCCATGAGGATACAGTGGCCACCTTAATAAGAAAATGATAAATATGAAACAAAAAATACATAAAAATGTGCTCAAAATAACCCACAGTTGTGAAATTGTAAAAAAAGATCCAAATGTGTCAAAATCTCGCATCGAAATATCAGTCTGATCTGACGGGCGGATCGAAAGTTATGCCCCTTTTTGCAATAGAAAGAAAACAATGTGTATCCTCTACACAATACATTATATGGTTTAAAATAAGCTCCAAGGGTTTGGTATAGCCTTATCGACACCTATTTAGTAGAGGAAGGCTTCCATAGAAGTGCAAATGATCCTACTTTATACACTAAAAAACGAGGTGACATAAACTCTATGATTTTGTCACTTTACGTAGATGATCTATTAATTACCGGAGAAGATGAATGGTTGATTGAACAAGTCAACTGAAATCTAATGAAGACATTTGACATGTCGGATCTTGGTCCAATGACTTATTTCCTTGAATGAAAATTAGACAACACAATATTACATTTTTGTATCCCATCAAAGATATGCAAAAGACCGTTGAAGAAACTTGTTGATGAAAATTTATCAACAAGTCTGATTCCAATATCCCGAATTTGAATTTTTGCAAAACTCATGACAATATGTTCACAAATGAAAGAAACTATCGAATGATTATTAGATGTCTAATGTACTTGGCTACAACAAGGCCTGACATAAATTTTGCAGTAAATTATCTCTCTCTATTCATGACTTGCCCCATGAATCACATTTTCTTGCTGCTAACATGGTCCTAAAAAATGTTCTGGGAACACAAAGCTTTGGTCTCATTTTTGAAAAAAGACGGAAGGTCCAACTTTTCGGCTATATAGATAGCGACTATGTCAGAGACAAAAATGATTCCAAGAGCACATCTAGTTACATTTTTATGTTGGGGAAATCATCATTCTCTTGGAACACGAAAAAACAAGAATTCAATGCTGAAATCCTATGTCGAGGCGGAGTACGTGGCTATGGCTGCAAATCAAGCTATGTGACTTACAAAAGTATTTTCTAATCTTAAACTTTCTCTTGGTAGCCCAGTCAACCTCTTAATTGACAACCAATCCGTAATTCAAATGTCAAGAAATCCTACTCATTTTGGAAGAACAAAACACATGAGAGTGAAGAAAATGGAACTCTTCATCATGCGGGAATGTTAAGCTTTGATGAAGGTTTAATAACATCCTACTTCGTCAAACCTGGAGTTGCGGAAGAATTATTACTTGAAATGTAGTTCAAACTTCCAAGGAAGTATTAACTAATTTCTTATGATGAGTCACTTTAATTTATGTAATCAAAATTGGTTTTTGTAGCCATTGATGGTATTCACTGGTTTATATATTATGAAATAAAATTTATGCTTGTCTCTCCTTATCAAATGACATCAATTTTTGTTCCAATCTTTCACATAGTTATATATTTTTTATTTGGAATCGAATTACTTATCCCTCATCCTACAAGTTATGTTACCACAACACGTGACACGACACGATTCGCGATTCAAAATGCGTAAATTTTTTAATTATAATAATTATTTTAGTTATATAATTTATAGTTTATTATAAGTTAAAATAATCATAATTATTGATAAAATATATTTTAATAATGATCAAATTATAAACATAATATATAATAAATAATTTATCATCAAACTAAAAGTTTGTTAAAATTTAAAATCAATAAAATAATTAAAAATTGATAAATATTACATAACTTATAAAATTTTTAGAGAATCGGAAGAGAATCGCGAATCCTAGAGAATTAGATTCGTAAATTTCTGTAATAATAAAGAATCCTAGTAACGTAGCCTATAAGTGAACTATTTCTATGAAAAGATGTTGTCATTAAAACAACAATAATAAATAACTTAAGAATACAATATTAATTAACTCAAATCCATAGAAATTGATAGTTTGAACAACAACGAGGTCAATAACGATAATCGAATATGATGAAAACCCTGCAAAGGGTTTAAAAAAATCGTGTAATGTAATCTACAGTTTATGGCTTAAAATAAATCAATTCTTTCTTATTTAAGTTAGTTATAGTCCCTAAGAAACTTAGTATAATCTTATGAATCGAAATAAAACATATTCGATTGCATGAAAGAAACTTTATATGCAACAAATTTTCTTACTTTTTGATGTTAAAGTAGCATGTTATGAAACGAATGAATCATTTTCAATTATTAAATAAATGACTTTAGTGAATTAAAAAAACAATCTCACCATATGCGCAAAGAGTAAATTGTCTTTAACCATTGACTACAATACGAATATAGTCACTGAACATGACTAAGAAAGACATAAACATGATCTAAGAAAGTGACAAAGAGGAAGAAAGCACTCAGCTTGAATTTCTGTCAAAGGCTGGCAGTGCAGTCCATAACTGTTGATAATCTCTTGACTATGTACCCTGAACATGGTGAAGCCCATAAGAAGCATGGCTGGTCGAAGGGATCGGCCTGTGAGAAAGGGCCAAGCATATTAGCCCATTAAAGATACATTTTGGGCTTAAGAAGTCCCGAACGAGCGGGGTTGAACCACCAGCCTCGAAGCAGGTGGGGGATTGGTTCGGGAAGTCATGTGGTTACCATTGGCAACGATCGGCCCCGGGAAAAATGAGGGACCGATCAATGGGGTCTGAAACTTACGGTTGAGCGGTAGTTAATTTGTTATCGATTGCGTTATTTTGTAAGGAAGCAGTTTCTCGTTCCTATCTATATAAGGCAAGAGGACGAGCTTAAAGAACGAAGTGTAAGCTCTAAGCTTACTATTTCATTTATACTTATCATTTTCCTTATGTCATAGCTCATTTCAGTCCTTGTCATGTAATTTTTGGTTTAGCAGAATACCTGAGAGCGTCCATGCTCTAGGTTTGTGGTTTTTCTCTGTTTTTAGGGGTTTTTCCACGTTAATTCTTCGTTGTTCTTATTCCTTTAACATTCCCAAGTTGTTCCCATAAAACAACATAAATAAAAAACATATCCCGAGCAATCAGCATCCATGACTGTTGATACCCCGGTTCTAGGAATCACAAAAATAACCATTATTGAGCCTAATTTTTAGAGAATAACTTTAGATTGAAATACCCACAAGTCAAATAACCTATTACAGTGAAATAAGATTTTATAATATCCCTTACCTTCACAGGCGAAGTAATTCAATTGGCATTAATCAGACTTTTTCAATCATCGATAGTGCATCAAATGCAATCACATCACGTTGATAATTGTTGTGTATATCAACAGTAGGCTAAATTTCTTCTCTCAGTATCCTAAAATACGCTTGATTAAGCCTCCATCATGTTTTGATCCTAAGGATAGTAGAGCAAGCCGTTGCAGACATTGCATCATCCAATTAAGCCTCCATCATGTTCCTCCTCCTCTCTTGCTTGTAATATTTCTTTTTCCCATACAAAAAGTGCTTCTTCCGCAAAAACACTAAAACGACTCATATTGTGCTAATTATATCAATTTAATTCAGTCTTCCAAAGTATGCAAGGGTCAAGTCACTTTTTGACAACATATTGAAAATTGAGACATCAATTGATGGATAATCAATTCTATTGGAAATCCATTAACATATAATGAATCTTTTGTAAACCCTACTCAAGGATATCCTTCTAATATACATTAAATAATAAAACAAAGTTGTCTTTTGGTGAGAAGAGCTATCCTCATAGTGTCTACTCATATATCTTAGTTCTCTCTCGTAAATTGTATAAGATGAAGCATGCAATTTTATCATTGACTGAAACTATGTACCCTACAACTTAACCATTGCACAAACTGCCAAATAAATAAAGGCAATTTGGCCCATAATTATTTTTCTTCAATAGCACGAATTTCAACAAATAATCCATCTCAAAGATGAAAATATGAACATGGAGTTGACAATAGGATTGATCAAATGTCAAGAACTTTTGTTAAATATGAATAAATTGTGAAGAATTTGACAAACATTATTTTTTTTGTTTGATATATTGAAATAAATTATACCCAAGAGCCTCATATGAACATGATTTACTAAGTGATATATTCATTGTATACCTATGCATATAAAATACCATATATGATAAATATTATAATATTGTTAGCCGATAATTATGCCTCCAAGATTGCATCAAGAATTATGGAAGGGTGATTCAATCATTACCAAATTGAATGTTTCCAAGATAAATTGATATATACTTTCCTAGAATAAACAAAACCTCTCATCTATTAGTACACAAGAACTTGCTTGTATGTACATCATCTTTTGGAGAAGGAATTACTGAATTTTTTTCTTGCCTTCAACTTCATCAATTTAGCATGGTATCGGAGCCCTGATTCCATTCGTATCCAGATGGGTAGTTAGGGATAGAACATGATGGGAGTGGAGTTCACTAGCAGTGGATTCTATCTAAGCTGACCGCTGAATTTTCTTCCTCTTCGACAGCTAGATATTAGCACCGTGACCACAACGGCAGTGACATCATCGAACCTTCCCAAGGTTAGTAGAACACTAGTCGAGGCATCGGTTTCATTTTCCACCTTCAATACATCTTATGCTGTGCAACTTGGCAGTATATCTTCTATATGCCCAACAATCATGACTTACGTCCCAATTTGGGAATGGGAAAATGTGTTGTTTTTTCCTCCCGAGCAGTAAGATTTATCTTACCACCAAGAATTTTCAATCCAGTGATTTCACATATGGCAGTCAACAATCCACTTGGAGATTGGAATACGGGAATATGTACTATATCTGTTAGGGAACATACAGACCATGTACTCCACTCGGTCATCTTGAACAGACAAAACTATCAAGAATGGGTTATTGTAATGTGTTGAGCCCTTGTACCCAAACAAAAATTGCATTTGTCGATGGACCTATTACGGAACCACACTTTACCTATAGATTTCTAAATGAATGGAAGATGATTAATTCAGTTGTGTTTGGTTGAATTCTTAACATTCTTGAGCCCTCGGTTAGATCTACCTTTGAATCCGTCGAATTATCAAGAGTTCTTTGTGATGAGATAAGCTAACGATACTCATTAGGAAATGGTCTACGAATTCACCAACTACAACATGACATTATAACTTGTCGTCAAGGGTGCGATTCAATCATCGTCATCTCATTAGAAAAAGTTTTGGGTTGAACTTCAACATTATGAGCGACCCTTACTATGTTGTTGTGGAAGAAATGATTGTGTTAATATGAAAGATTTTAGTCATCGTCAAGATGAACAAAAGCTTCACCAATTTCTTATGGGTCTCGATAATAGACTCTACGGTACCGTCATCTCTCACATATTAAGCTATGATCCCTTACCCAATTTGAATCAAGTATATTCAAGAATTATGAGGGAAGAGAGTCATCATATGGTTATTCGAGGAAAAGACACTCGTCGTGATGTCCATGGTATGCCGCATGTGAGAAATCTGGACATTATATTGATAAATGCTATGCTATTGTACGTTACCCGTATTGTTGGGGAGATCGACTTCAACCTCTCCCAAAAAACCACGTTGTCGCGTTAGAGTACTTGGCTAGCAAAGGCAACTCACCTCAAAGAGACACTGATCAGGTGAAAATTCAAGGGAACGGGCGAAAATCACATCGAGGAGATGGAAAAGGTGATTGGGCAAATGCCATTCATACAGTGGGTTCTAAAAACACGAATTCTTTTGCCGACTCGATACCAGGATTGTCTGCAGACCAATGGGAATTTTTGAAAGATTTCATGTGAAATGGGAAAAGATAAGTGATCGAGAATCTCTCTATGGTATGTCTTTTCCTACTTCTTAGTTAATTGATTCAAGTGCAAATCATCACATGGCATGATCTTTGAAATTACTCTATGATGTAACTACTATAATGTGTTGCACTATTGACCTTCCGGAAGGACGAAGATCTATGTCCACTTGTATGGGAAATGACATGCTCGATAAGAACTTGACTGTGAAAGATGTTTTTTTGTCCCGATTGAGATGCAACTTATTATCTGTCTCTCAATTTCTACGTCAGACTCCTTGTATTCTAAAGTTTGCTAATGATATGTGCATTATACAGCACATCGAGTACTCTAATTGTACAGGGTAAACATATTGATTGGGTCTATCACTTGATGCTCCCACCAAACCTTTCAGGTGAATCATGTTGGTGTCAAAGTGGATGATCGCATGTTGTGGCACTCTAGGTTGGGACATCCTTCTCAATTTATTCTTACTAGCCTATTTCCATCTATGTCAAACACTTCGTCTATTTATCATTTTGATGGTTGTTCCGTTTGTTTTCGGAAAAAGACAAGCAAACTTGTGACTCTTTTAATAATAGTATATCAATTACTGATGCTAAATTTGATATTATCCATCTGTGGATCATATATCTTGCTTCACATGTGGTGCTCATTATTTTCTCAAATTGGTTAATGATTATTCACGTGCAATCTGGATCTATCTTATGGCCTCAAATGGTGAAGTGCAAGATTGCATTCATCGTTTTTGTGCAATGGTATCCACTCAATATCAAGTTATTCCCAAATGCTTCCATACGAAAAATAGACGAGAATTTCTAGCTCTTCGGTCCTTTGTCTCCTCGAGTATTAGCCACTGAACCACGATTGTACATAAACCACAACAAAATGGAGGAGTGAAACACAAACATCACGGCATCCACAATTTGGCACGTGAATTGATGTTTTTTTTTCCAGTAAAATTTACCCACTCACTTATGGGGTGAATGCATCTAGACTGTTGGCTACCTTTCGTCGTACAAACTACATGTGAAAGACTAATGGTTCGGACATCCTCACTAACGCAATTGCGAATTATGGGTTGCCTATGTTATGTTATCGGCATCGTCGAGACCGTGGTAAATTCTCGAAACGTAGGTGTCGGTGCATCTTTGTGGGTTAACCACCTGATAAAAAAGGTTGGAAAGTTTATGACTTGGAATCTTTTGAGGTCTTTGTCACTCGGGATGTGACATTCATCGAGCATTTATTTCCATTTCATACATCAGTGTCTCAGTCAACTTTCTCATCGTCGGTTGATGCTTCTCCCTGCGAAATATCTTCTATGCAGTTGCAGTCACCTAAAATTTGGAGATTCATCAAATGGATATAAACAATGCATTCTTACATGGTGATCTACATGACGAGGTTTACATGAAATTACCCTTGGATTTAAAAACAATGGAAAACATCATGTACGCCAGTTGCACAAGTCTTATACGGGCTTAAACAAGGCCCTCGTTGTAGGTTCTCGAAATTATAAGAAAGACTAATTGAGCTTGGTTTTCGACAATCATTGTCTTACTATTTGACGATTATTATTTACTCTCAGAACTCCTTGGAGCTTCGAGTCCTTATACATGTCGACGATTTGATCATTATAGGAAATTCATTGTAGGTTGTTACAGATTTCATATGAAAAATTGATCATTATAAGAAAAATT
>RWGZ01000117.1:0-17072 GCA_009725065.1 Utricularia reniformis
TGACTTTGTTCTAGCTCAACAACTCAAGGAAGCTCAATATGTGACAGGAAACATCATATTTTCACCAATCATGATGAATCAGTATCGTTCCTAAGATGAAAAAATGGGACACTCACCTTCCTATTCAATACTATATTTACGAAGGGATAACTTATACAAAGTATCAGAATGTCAAAATGGAGTAAGACGCTCACCACCTACTATGCTAAATTCTTATGCGTATACCCTCTTTCTCAAGGTTTTTGGATATTCAAGATAAAGAATCATGTCACAAGATCAAAACATTTGAGAATATGATAGGGTCACATCGATAATTGGATCCCTTTTGAGGGCTTCAAACATGTTGTTAATTAGTTGTTGGGTTTTATTTTGTATTGTTGTCGGGTATAAAACACAAGCGTATGGGAAGATATTGATATCAAATTATTGTGTTGGTATGTCTTCTTCTCAATCTCGTTCCTCTCCCTCAAATCCCATTTCTCATTTTCTACATCTATGTTGGGATATTGTGCAAAATAGGTGGATTTTGAACCCATCTTGTGCTTTATAGTGAACCACATTTGGGAAACGCAAGCGTTTAATAACGTTTCCCAAATGCGAATCATCAATTTTTGTAATGAATTGACAAATCGTGTTTGCCAAAATTGACTCTAAGGGACGGTCACTTTTGGCAAACACGAGCTCTGTTCGCGTTTATCAAAATTGACCGTCATTACTCATTTTCTATAAATGCTTCACTCTACCCATTATTTTTCAATCCACCGCCTATTCATTCATCTTCTTCTCATTTTTGTAGGTATGATATTTCATTTAGTTACATTTTTTTATATTTTATGTTTCATTTTTAATTCTTAAGTAATGTTATTATTTAATTATATATTGGTGTTAGATAATGATTACATTATATTATTATTTAATAGTAATTGATTGATATAACTTTTTTATTCGATGAGAGATGGACCCGTTTAGTGGATTTTCTCAAGTAAAATTATCTTCGTTTATGAATTTGTTTATGAATTAATGCCAACCCAGTTTGTTTTGTTTATATTTTTGCGAAATTGGTGATTTTTACTTTAATATGTAATGTAGGTTATCTTCACGAAGAAGAAGTCGACCTTGGAGATGCAGAACATGGTTCGGATGCTTCTGAAATTGAATCGGAACCAAAATCACCATCTTTACGAGTTAATGGTATTGTGGGAGATGAATCTTTTACTCACACAGTTTTTCAGGCTTCCCGATTTGCTAAGCGTTTAACTGGAGTTTCTTCTGAATTCGATCGAGTACATACCCTATGGAGGATCCCGTGATTTTGGATGATTTTTTATTTGTCCAACCCAGATGTGTATACTCATCGTATAATACGATGAATCATGAGCTGGAGTAGGGAATTCGATTCGAGGATAAAGAAGAAGTTCAATGTGATGTTTTGTCATTTTCATATCGTCAAACAATATATGTTTAAAGTTATAGAAAACACACCTTATTGTTGGGCGGTGGAGTGTTTTTTGAAAGGTCAAGTGAGATGTCAATTTTAGATTCGCGCCATATGTGAAGCTAAGGATCATGTGTGGTAGTTTTCAAAATATTCTAGGTCACATTCATGTGGTGCGGGAAATGTATCTACTAGACATCGCAATATGACATTTGATTTCATAGGCCACTATATGGTACAATACATACGGAGTAAATGACGTTTGAAAAATTCTAAAGTCTTCTACTTTATATTGTGGAGTATTAATATTTTTTATATTACCATTTTTTATTTTGTGTTTTTATGTAGTTTTGAAAGTGACGGATGTTAGAAACGAAATGCAAGTTAGGTATGGGTATTCGATTACATACAATAAGGCATGACATGGGATGTAACGTGCTTTTGAATTAGTGCACGGGTCTTGGGAGTCATATGTAGAGAGGTTACCTACACATTTAGTTGTCATACAATGGAAGAATCCTGGTATTGTGTTAGAATGACAATGTTTCGACAATGACACTGGACCTCTCGATAAAGTTATACAGTTCGTTTTTTGGGCTTTCAAATAATGCATATAAGCATCTAACCATTGTGTATGAGTTATTTTCATAGACGCTACACATCTTTGCTCACGGTACGTACTCTTTATATGATTTAAGGTTTTTTAAAAGTTATATGAATGCCTTTAACATATGACTTTACATATAGGTATGATCACAAACTATTGATTGTGGTTTGTAGGGATGTTGGTGGTCATGTTACCTCCGTGCCTATGCACTTGTTGACAATGAGAGTATACAATCGTACACCTGGTTCATAGAGCAATTGGATAGATACGTTATTCGAGGGAATAACGAATGCATCGTATCTGATAGACATGTCGGCATAACATGAGCAGTTGAGTCGATGGATACCTTTCTCTCGGGACGGTTGGACCACATATGGTGTCTACGACACTTTACATCTAATATGAATACATGAATCAAGAATATGGAGGTCCGAAAGCTAGCTTACAGAGCTGTAGCAACTCCCATAGTATCAAAATAGTGGGATTTGATGCAATAGATAAGGGCTAAAGATAGAATGGTGTATTCATGGTTAACTAGAACGGAAGTAGAAAGAAATAGACACAAGTGTCACTCGCATTTGATGATGGGAAACGCCAAGGCACATTGACAACCAATCACGTGGAATGTGTCAATGGGTTAATAAAAGACGTTCGATGTTATCTAATATCTAGTATTTACATTCCACATTCTATCAAACATAGAACCTATTCATAACGCGTCGTAATGAGCTTTTAGATATGACCCAAAACGTTGAAGTACATTTGGTTTTACTATCACGTTGTGATATGTACGTATATCATAATGTTATGATGTATGCATTCACCATAGCTCAAAGGATGTACGAGAAACAAAGGTCAAAAGGAATCTCGCATGAGATGAGATACCGGGATGGTGATCGACATGTCGGTGAGGTGCAACGTGTTAGACAGGGAAGGGTCTGTGTTCTCGTAAAACTGTAGACTTGGTACGACAGACTTGCTCGTGTGGTCAGTGGATTGTTCACCTTATACCATATGGTCATGCTTTAATGTTTTCAAAGATGAGTCATATTGTTGGAACTGAACTCATTGTAGGTAGATCGATTTTGGAAGTCCTCCGTACTCAGTACATGGATTCGGAGCTGATACCATTAGGCCGAGAGAGCGAGTGGTCAGTTCCAAGAGAAGAAAACATGCACTGGTGGTAGTCGTCGCACCACCCGTATCACCAAATAATTGAACATGCATGACAATTGTGTTCTCATTCATGTTTTGATTAGTCATTGTTATTTTTATTGAATGTATCTTACGCAACTATTTTTGTAATATTGTCGTTTCTTAATGATTAAAATCGAACTAGTGGTAAATGTTAAAAAAAACTTAACATAAATGTCCACACATCAATGATCACCCAAATGTCCACATGTACCACATCGCCTTGGTACACAGTTACGCTTACGTCGTTGATGTCGCTGTGGCTATTTGGCAGACTCTTCTTCATCCTCATACACCAATCAAGTAATGTGTTCACGGTTAATGGATCCCACAGGGTTGGCTGACGAATTAAGTTTCGGGCCAATTGTCTGAATACCTGCAAAGTCGGGAGATCCGAACTAGGGTACACTAGTCTAAATGCCAGGCCCTGGTGTACGGTGCATGGACTCGTACCATGCCCAAAGAATAGACATCTGGTGGTTAGTGGGACAGGACGGTTGCACCAAGGGGCCACTGGTGTTGAACTGGCTACTAGGAACTGCAGGTGGATCCACATGACTATTCTGAATCGGAACCCCCTATTTAAGTAACCATAGAACGCATTGGAGTCATCAGCCATCAGGTGGGCAACTACATGTGGTTGTTGAACAACAACATTTGACATACTTTGGAGATGGTCTGTGTGCACACTATAAAGGCAAATATCACCACTTAAATTGCAGGAAATAGAAAACGTAAAGTGACATTACCTCGTACGGAATGGGTTGTGTCACACGCCCCAAAATGAATTGTCGTGTACGGCGTCCAAATCAACTAGAAAGAACAAAAAATCACAAAATTTGTAATCTAAGATCTAACGACATAAAATAATAAACATTGAGTGCATAAAAACTTAAAATGTAGAGGTACCTTGATCGACGCATTAAATCCAATGAATCCAGACAGATACTAAACTAATGGTTAGTAACTCCAATGCGAACCATGCGCTTAACAAAACTGTCATAACCATCATACTATATGTTTTAAATGAACTTAAAGTACAACTAATATATGTCACATATAGATACCTCTAACCAAATACATTCTCGCATTAGGGATTATAATTGTCCTCAAAAAAATGATCTACTAACTCAGGGGTAATAGTTGTCAACCGGCTATACCCCCAAATCTGTTGAACACAAAAATATTATCCTAATGTACTATTAGAACAAAAATATAGAGTGTTTACCATCAACAAACGCATCGAGCCACCAAGAGTCCAACGTCCCAAGGCACTCTCGCATAAATTGCGATTCAATCAGGCTAAAACTACCGACCCCCAACTAAAACTCTTCATTTCTTCATCGTCTGTGAATAGATCTAGAAACATCAGTTAGGGAACAGAACGCCACAGACTACAATGACGGCAATCGCACGGGCTAACCTGGGAGATTTTATTCGCAGTGAGTTCTGGGAGTTTTGCGATCCATCTAAGTACTCAACAAGTGTAGGAGCATATGACTCGTCAGAGCGGTCACAACCACTTGGGAGCCTTATGGATGAACCACTACTATCACCAGTCCTGACTCGTCAAAAAAATCCAACTTCAAGATCGATCACTCACATAGCTAGAAATAATTTATACTATGTTCATTGTATTCTTTTCATAATTTGAGAAACATTTTTATGGTTTAGAACTATCATTAAATATCAAAGATTTTACAAAAAATATTGCCGTAAGTTCATAATATTCCAGGTTCGGGGGATCTCATTTCCATATAATGTTTCCAACTTATAAGCTCCAGCTCGCAAGTTTTTCAAAATTCGATAAGACCCTTCCCACTTTCTATCTAGCTTCCCAACGTTCCTCTGAACTCTTACATTCCTGATGACGAGATCGCCTTCTGAAAGTTCTCTGGGTAAGACGCACTTATTATCGGCCCGTTCCATGATTCGCTAATAAGAACACATAAGCACATAGATGTCGTTTCTTTTCTCTTCAATCATTTCAAGGTCCAGTGATCTTCTTTCATCGTTCAGGTGTTCCTCATATTGAGTTATTCGAGGTGATCCAATGGCGACCTCTACTGGACTAAGTGCTTCGGACAATACACTAAAGAAAATTGAAATTCCTGGGTCGTAGAGCGGGGTGTAGTCCTGTAAGCCCATAAAACCTCGTAGATATGTTTGGGTCACTTTCCTCCCAAATTCTCTAACTTAGTTTTTAATCCCTTCAGGATAACTTTGTTGGATACCTCCGTGAGTCCGATGGTTTGGGGGTGAGCCACTGACGAAAAGTGCTGAGTAATATCTAACTTAATACAGAAATCCCGAATTGCCTTTCCGCGAAACTGGAGCCCGTAATCTGATACAAACGCTTGGGGTACTCCGAAGCGGCTTACAATGTTTCTCCACAGGAAATGTTTTATCACTTTCTCTGAAATAATAGCCACCGCTTTTGCTTCGATCCACTTAGTATAATATTCCACTGCCACAATGCAGAACTTTCGTTGCTTTAGTGATCGAGGGAAAGATCTCAGGATATCAATTCTCATCTGTCGAATGGACAAGGGAGCGAGGTCACCGATAGGGGAGCCCCTGGCAGTTGCGGAACCGGAGCATGATATTGACAAACAGCACAACGTTTGGTATACTTCTTGGCATCTTCGAGCAATGTTGGCCAAAAATATCCGGCTCTGATAACGTAGTGATATAAGTATTGAGCTCTAGAGTGGATACCGCATATTCCTTCATGATCATAAATCATGAAGGCTTCAGCCTCAATAGGATACAGACATCGCAAGAGCGGTCCATCGAAACTCTTTTTAAATAATCGCCCATCGCTATGAACATATCGTTTAGCTCGGACTTCAATTTTTCTAGCCTCTGATGTGTTCTAAGGAAGGTGGCCGTTAGTCAGATATTTGATAAAGGGGTCCATCCATGTGGGTTCCCCGGGGATTCAGTAGCATCAATGTTCAAGTCCTGAAGTTCATGGCACAAAGCCTGGATTTCCTCAATTGATTGTTGGGTCACTGGTATTTCGACCGAAGGTCGATATTGGATATGGACCGATACAATGCCTGGTCCTATGATTGGTATGTATGCGTTCAATCTGGCTAATGCATCAGCAATCTTGTTTTGTTCTCGTGGCACATGGTCAAGTGATAACTCGCTGAACTTTTTAGATAAATTCAGAACCTTAATATGATATAGCTTAATTGTAGGCTCATGTGTTTCGAATCTTCCTAAAATTCTTTCACAACTAACTTGGAATCCGAGAACATTCACACTTTAGCAACTCACATCTTTCGGGCTAGGGTCATTCCCGATAATACCGCCTCATATTCCACCATGTTATTTGTTCCTGAGAATGAGAACTTAACTGAGGAGTGAATAACATCACCTTGTAGCGTAATAAGGGTAATGCCCGCCCCTTTTCCTCCGAAGGTTGACCCATCAACATAAATGATCAATCGATCATCTTCCTGGTTTAAGAATATAGCTGATCAGGTCATTTCAACCACGAAGTCAGCAAAACCTGAGCTTTGATTGCCCTTTGGGGCACGAATTCAAGATACATAGAGCTGATCTTGATTGCCCACTTAGATAATCTTTCGTTCAGATCTACCTAATTCAGAACTGCTTTCAAAGGCTGATCAGTATAGACATAAACCATCCGTCCTTTAAAATAATGTCTCAACTTAGATATAGTTTTCTTTAGTGCCAACATGAATTTGTCCGAGTTAGTGTATCTGGTTTCTGCAGATACCAAAGAGTGACTCACGTAATAAACATGTCTGTGAACATCATCTCTAATGGTAATCATAGTTGCGCTTACTGCAACTTCAGATACAACTAGATATAATCTCAAAAGTTCATCGCTACTTGGACTCACCATCACAGGGGGAGTGCTCAAATAAGTTATCAACTCTGAGAAAGCCCAACTGCATTCTTCGGTCCAATCCTGATGAATTGTTTTCCTTAATACTCTGAAAAAGAGTTAGGCCCAATCCGTAGATCTGTAAATAAATTTGTTTAGCGCAGCTAGACGGCCAGTCAGCCTTTGGAATTCCATTTTATTTCTTGGAAGTTGCATATCGATGATGGCCTGAAATTTCTCAGGATTGACCTCTATGTCTTTCTCAAAAACATAATATACCAGGAACTTGCCACTTCAAATCCCGAAGCAACACTTGTTTGGATTAGTTTGAGCTTATATTTACGGCATACTTCGAAACAATGAGACAAATAAGAAATATGGTCTTCATCATTCATAGATTTGACAATTATATCATCAACATACATTTCCATTATGTGGCCTATAAAATCTCTAAAGATTTTACTAACCAGCCTATGGTATGTTGCTCCATCATTCTTCAAGCCGAAAGACATGATCACATAGCAATAGACACCATCTTCGGTCATGAAGGCCGATTTTTTCTGATCTTCTTCAGCAAGGAAGATCTGATAGTACCCGGAGTAGGCATCCATAGCATTCTTCATGGTGTTCCCGGCAACAGCATCCACCAAACGGCCAATATGTGGCAGGGGGAACGGGTCAGATTCACAAGTCTTGTTGACATCGGTGAAATAGATGTGTATTCTCCACTTTCCGTTTGCCTTGGAGACCACCACTCGGTTTGCAACTCATTCAGTATAGTGGATTTCTCTGATAAATCCAGACCGCAGCAATTTATTCACTTCCGCCCGAATCACTTCAATTTTTTCAGGAGAATAGCGTCTCCTCTTTTGCCTAATAGGCTTAGCTCCAGGCTCGGAGTTGATCCAATGTTCACTTTCGGATCGATCAATCCCTGGGACATCGACTGAGGTCCAAGCGAATATGTCCACATGGCTTCTCAGCAGGTGGACCAATTATTCCTTAAAAGGTAGGGCCACGTTTGCCCCAATGCGAGTAGTCTTGGTTGAATCTCCTTCAACCAAGTTAATTAATTTGAACCCGATGGGTTCCATAGCTTGCCTCGGGTACGGTGGCTCTTTCAGAAAATCCACTCGAGCTCTCTTCACTGGTGCCAGAGCTCGGCACAAGCTCATGTAGCACTGTCTTGCTACTGTTTGGTCCCCATTTATAGATATATCTTCATTGACGAAGGGGAACTTGAGCATCATCTTATAAGTAGAATGGACCGCCTCAAACTTACTGAGCCAAATCACTCTATACAAATTCCACAAAAAAAAATTCCCAATAAACTTCCACATCAATAAATTCCAAATTCTTCGTTCAGTCCTTGAGTGGATCTCACAAAGTAATGGGGAATAAGATCTTCCGATACGGAATGACGCTCCTCTGATCGAATGCCCAAAGGGTGATGTTAGCAATAGGGAGATCATGGCCGGGAGGTCCCAACATTTCAGCCACTTCGTGCTTTATCAAGTTGCACGAAGCTCCGGTGTCCACCAAAATCCTGTGGACCAGACAATTGGCGATAATTCCAGTGATGATGAGAGGGTCATCACATGGATTAGTAATTCCTTCCCGGTCAGCCGCGGTGATGGTAATGGGGTCCTCGTAAGAAGAGGACCGCTCCGTAGCCTCATATTTAACCAACGCCACAGACTCAGAATTTTCTGCGAAATCTCCACGCGTTGCTCTCTTTCGGTCCCTGACCGATTCATTTTTTTCTTATTCCACCAAATATAACATAAATATCTCATGCCACTTCTCTTTCTCTGGGCATTGCCTCGTTTTGAGGAGGTTGAGTGTCCATTTCAGCTGGTGGAGGAGGGGGATTCTCTTGTCTTCCACCTTCATTCTGTGGGGCTTTGCAGCCCCAACCCCACCATCTTCGTCTTCGGCGCTAACCACGGTTCTCTCGAACGTGCTGACCTCTTTCATTTTCTAGCAATGGTGACCTTCAGTCTTCCGCTCTATCATAATAGTTTCGAGGCTGCCCCCAATTGTCTCTGCCCCGTGGCCTATGCCGATCGTCATCTTGATGGCCTCTTCTGGGCGATTCAGCTCTTTTGCCCTTAGGATCATCATGTTTGGGCTTTTCCTTTGTCATCGCCGCTACTGTCTCCTGCAATAGCGGGCACTTCAATGTAGAGTGACTGTGATTATGTTGTAATTCACAATACACCCGTTTGTCCTCCATCTTCACGGGAGCATTCTTCTCAGTTACAGCTGCTACTTCTCGGGGCTGCTACTTAGGGTAAGAAACCCTATGATCACCGACGGGCTCAGAATTCCCGTTAGGATTCTTGTAGCTTGGTCTTAGTGCTTCATCCAACTTAATATACTTGTTGATCTTTTGAAGAAGTTTTCCCAAGGTGGATGGGGACTTTTTACCAAACTGGCCGAAAGTCCACACGGTCCTAGGACCTGTAGCATAATGTCAATTTTGTCTCTGAGCTCTAATTTGATACCCCGGACGGTTCTATTGAATTTTTCCATGATGTAACGGAGACTCATCTTTACCTAGATGTACTTTAAGTTGTATAGTTCCTGCCTGCTTCGGGGCGGTCCTACATTTGGAGCGAATCGCTCAGATAAAGCCATATTAAATCCGCCATACCACTATATGGATCGGGCCGGCAAATTCTTGACCCAGGTTCGGACATCTCTTTGTAATCCTGCCGCGAAGATGCGGCACTTGAGTGAATCGAAGGCCCGAACTGTTCCCATCCTCAATTCAAAATCCGTGATGTGATCGATAGGATCTCCGTCGCCTCTAAACGTTGGCAACCCTTCAGGGTTGCGATAATGCCGATCTGGGACTGTCGCTCATATCTCTTCAAAAAAAGGGAGCATCAAATCTTCCAAAGTAGCGAAGACTCCGCCAGATTGCTAGGATGACGTTTGGACAGTATGCAAATTGTGCCACCAGTCGTCGTCCTTGCTTCGCTTGATCGGGGCCTTTATGTCCTTGTTGAATAATCCATGATTTCGCCCAAGATCGGGCTCATAATCCCTCATCATACGTTGGGTCTCCAACTCGCTGGTGAGTTCATCGATACGCCTTTGCATACTTTCCTAATTGGTCCCAAGAATGGGAGTTGGAGCCCTGGTTGGAAGAGGTGGAGTAGATCGATATCTTGGCCTCCTCATGGTCACACCACGCCTGATAATCTCCTCTTCATCGGAGTTGTATGCTTCAGGGTCACTCTCGTACCCTTTGTTTGTAAGAACAGGGCTAGTAACAGCCGATGATTATGTTCTACTTCGCTCCGACGTAATCTCCAGTACCACTTTTCGGATAACAGCCTCCAGGTCCTGTAAAGAGAAGGCAAGAGCTGGAAGGTTGCTAGGAAGCACGTCATTATAGTTCATCGAGTTTCCGGTCGCCATGCCTTTGCTTGTCCTATCCCACGGAGAAACCTTGAATGGGAATCAGTAAATCGTCCCCACGGACGCCGCCAAACTGTTGTGGTCAAGAGACCAGGGGTACTAACAGTCGTCCGGTTCGTAATAAAACGAACTCGGTTTTAATTTATTTATATTGGAGGAAACGATTGTAAAAGAAAGCAACAGATAGAACAGCGATTTAAAGTGGAAAACCCCTCGGAAAAAGTTCATTCTACAAATGATGAGTGCTTATGAAAATGACTAAAGCAAAAATAAGAAAGGGCGATGGAGAAAACCAGCAGAGTATAAGCTGATTCGCGCATCCAAAATGTTCTTTTTTTGTTTGCCATCGAGCCATGTATTTGTTGAGAAGAAAACGTGTGTGAATCACGCTCTTTAGCCGCCTCTGACAATGTCGTTTTCCCATGGCGGAAAATGTGGGTGAGCCCGAAGTGCTCACTACGTGATTGGGCCCAAAGCGTGGAAAGCATGCATGTGCCCGGAGTGCAGGGCACATGTGCTGTAACCGTGTGGACAATGGATCGGTCCCCGAAGTTATGGACAACATGTGGTGCCAACCTTCGGTCCCGATTATTGATTATTAGCCTTAGCCCAAATGGACCTGTGGGTCCAGCTATTTTTGTTGGGTTGAATCCTTATCAAAAGTTGGATCTAGGGCTTTTAGGTTCGGCTTCCATCACTTGGGCCAGCTCAGAATGGCTCGGGCCTCATCCAGTTCGGAATACCGGGTTCCGAAGCTCTCATCAATTGTAATGATCATAATCGCAACAGACACTACTTGCAACACTTTCAAACTAAAACTCATTAAATACATAAACAATTCTCAATTTCATAATCAAACATATAATAACAAATATACGCTACATTTCAACACTTTCAAACTAATATTCATTAAATACATAAACAATTCTCAATTCCATAATCAAACATATAATCACAAACATACACTACATTTTAACACTTTCAAACTAAAATTCATTAAATACATAAATTCACAATTCAATATTCAGCATAATCAAACATATAATCACAAACATACACTACATTTCAACACTTTCCAACTAAAATTCATTAAATACATAAACAATTCTCAATTTCATAATCAACATAATAAAACATATAGCCTATGTTCTGCAAGAGATCCGAGAAAGCCTTTTAGGCATGAAAATGCGTTTGGGTTAAATTTACAGAACACTCACTGATGAATATGAAGCAATATGTATAAATGGTTTTGTTTTAATATTGACATTTACATATCTTGGTCTTGTTTTGTGATCTTGCAAATGGAATCTATTTGTTATGGTCCCTTTTTAGGGGGTACCAACAGTCATCCGGTTCGTTCAATCAACGAACTCGGTTCTGATTTATAAAAAATGTGGAGAGCGAGTAAAAACTGAAATCAAAGTAAAGACACAGCATATATAGTGGAAACCCCGTAAAATGGGGTGAAAACCACTCGACCAAGAGCCGAATATGCTCTTGATCTGTTCACTAAGGAAAATAAGAGAAGTTTACATACAACAGGCTAATGAAAATGACTGAGTATAGAAAGCAGTAAGAATTTGGGCAGCGTAACAGCCTATTCTTCTGCATCCAAAGGGTCCTGTCTTTTCCTTCGTCTTGCCCTGTATTTATAGAGTTGCCGGCGAGTGTAATCCACGTCCTGTAACCGCCTCTGACAAGTTTGTTAGAGGTTGTTATCGCAGGATGTAAAACGAGGTTGGGACCGATGCGTGGTCTGCGTGATCGGGCCCGAAGCATGATAAACGTGACAGGGCCCGAAGCGTGGAACGCGTGAGCCTGTAACTGTTTTGTAACCGTTCGGACCGAACCGCGGAGCCAGCTGGCAGATAACGCTTATTTTTACTAAGGTTATCGTCGGTCCTTGTGTTGAACATCGGGCCGGTTTTCTTAAGGGTGTAATTGGGCTGTGAGAATTCGTTTTGATTAGTTAAATCGGCCCAACTGTTATCGGGCCTCACCCATCACAGGGTACCCGGTCCTAGAGTTCTCATCACTATTATTTCGAAACAAAAAAAGTGAGAAATAGTTCTCGCACAAAATAGCTAATTGGACAGATTCACGGTTGGAAATGTACATCATCATTTCTGTTGATGAGATGAAAGCGGGAAATAGACCGACCACTTCCTTCAATAAAGTTTGTTGGGATAACATTGTTAACAAGTTTAACAAAGGTTGCACATATACTCTACAACAAATCAAAAATAAGTACTTAGACATTCGAGCGGAGTGAACTTTGTGGAAAAAATTGTATTCCAATACTGGTGTCGTATGGGATAAAGTGGCAAATATATTACAAGCTGATAATGATTGGTGGAATGACAAGATCAATGTACTAAAATGTTATTTTTGATATAATTTGATTATAATTTTTTTACCTTATTGTACTATTTATTACTCATTATATGCTTTGTAGAGATGACCATATGCTAAAACCTTTGAAAATAGAGGTCCACTACTTCCAGATATACAAGAACAACTATTTGTCGGGATTATAGCCGAGGGAACTCACTCGTACACGCCTAGTTCTGGTATATTACCGCTAGGATTGTAAGATGTTAACTTTGACTTTGAAGAATATAGTCCTGGCACGGAGCAAGTTCATGACAAGACATCTTTTGATCATACTGATACGATATTAAGTAGTGAAGACATTGGTTGTTCTTCTTCCACAAAAAAACAGTATTTACTCAAAAACGAAGACGAACTAGGCGTGGTAGCAATATAGACAAGATCACCGCTTCCATCGAACGTTTCACTGAAATTTCAGAGTTGGATCATCAAGAAGTATTAAGTATGAAGGAACATAGTGTCAAACGATGTATGGAAGTTCTACATTCCATGCCCAATTTATTAGCTAGTGGTCCATTATGGTGTCAGGCCTTGATGTTTTTTTACAAAAGGTTCTTATCATGAAATTTTCATATTGATTCACGATGATGCCAGTCGTTTAGCTTGGCTTGAGTCATCTATCAATGACAAAGTTTCTAGGAACTCATCACATTGCTCTGATGCCACATCACCGAAGAAATGAAAGGGTTGGTAATGTATAATGCAATGAAGTCTTTGTGCTTTTGAAAACAATTGTCGATGTTGAATTTGTCCTTGATGTTGGATGTTTTCTTTTGTTACATCTTGGATGTTTTCTTTTAAATACCTTGAAACAAACTCGCATTTGATATTCAATAGAATCAAAAACTTGAAAGAAACATAATTTCCCGGGATCCGTGAAGCAAACACACACTTACTATTCAATACATTTAAAAAACACAATTTCGGAGGGATTCGTGAAAGAAACACACATTTACTATTTAATACATTTAAACAAATACAATTTCCTCGGGATCCATGAAAGAAACACAAAAGTATTTCTATAAAATGTAGTTGTTATGGGTTGTTTTCAAACATTCTTCCCTACAATGACTTCATCTTCATCTCCTTCCAATCATTGTACTTCTAGTAATCAAGAAGAAGAACGATTTTCATGCATTCCCCAAATGTCTGAAAGAATAAGGATGCTATTGCGGGAGTTCCTACGTACCTTAATCGATTTATGGTGAAACAACCAATACATGACGGACCAGCTCGTGGGTGGGCAATGCTTCTGTCGATGTTGAACATACATGATGTAAGGACATATAGATCTCTAAGAATGAACACATCCATTTTTTTACACTTCCGTGCCATACTTGTGAATGAATTTGGTTTGGAGAGAAGAAAATACATAAACGTCGAAGATGCTATGTTTATTATGATAATAGGAAAAGCACAAGACAACAGAGATATGCAAGAGTTTTTCCAACGAAGAGCACATAAAATTCACACATCTTTTCACAATGTCCTCAAGTCAATGCATGTCTTAGAATGGCAACAAAATGGGTTACACCGACCGAAGATTGTTATGAGGTACATCCTTATATACAGTCAAATTTCAAGTATTATCCATATTTCAAAGATGCAATATAAGTTATCGATGGAACCCACATTTTGCCTTCAATACCAGAGTGTGACCAAGTTCGTTTCATATGAAAAAAAGTGAACCAACACAAAATGTTCTTGTTGTTTGTGACTTTAACATTAGGCTTGTTTTTGTAATGGCGGGATCTGAAGAAATTACACATGACAATATGATATTTTCCCAATGTCTTGAAGATGATGCATATCATTTTCCTAAACCACCCGAAGGTATGTGATTAATGCATAACTTCGCATAGATATAGAATTCTTATTCGTTTTGTTTGTTTTACATGAAAATATTATTTAGTTGATGCGAGGTTCGCCAATACTATGGGTTTTTTAGCTCCCTATCGCGGGGAGCGTTACCATATGTCTGATTTTCGTCGTGCTCCGGGATATAATAGTCCAAATGAATTATTTAATCACAATCAATCATTTCTTCATATTGTTATTGAAAGGTCGTTAGGTGTATGCAAGAAACATTTTCATATTCTGGATGATATGTCACACAACCTGAAATTCAAACATCATGTATCTTTAATTCTTACAACCATGGTCATACATAATTTTCTTCGTCATGTACATACTAGCGATGATGGGTTTAACTTGGATAAATCCAATAAAAATAAGAATCATAGAATTGATCGAACTAGTGAAGGATCTTAAGAATCATAAAATAATCATTATGATGTTACTATGGAGATGACAAGAGATAAGATTTGTGAAACATTATGGAGAGCGCATCGTGGTGGAGTCGGACAATCGGGACGGCGTTGCTTATAAATTTATGTAGTGTCCTTTATTATTTGTATTTGTGTTGTATTTGCAATATTTCAAATTTAGTTGTTTCAAATCTAAACTTATTCATAAGCAAAAGGGTAATAAGGTCATTTATTACTTAAAATACATTTTACATCTACCTTTAAAAGAATATCATTCTCATTCTGCGAATTAGAACACTGAATGCATTCTTAATTTGTAATGCATTATCAAACTGCATTCTAAATCTCAAAACATATGCATAATCACAAACATAACTACATTTTAACACTTTCAAACTCAAATTCATTAAATACATAAACAATTCTCAATTCCATAATCAAACATATATTCACAAACATACACTAAATTCCAAAACTTTCAAACTAAAATTAATTATATACATACACATAATTTATTTATTCTAAAACTAACACTTTTAGNAAATCTAAACTTATTCATAAGCAAAAGGGTAATAAGGTCATTTATTACTTAAAATACATTTTACATCTAACTTTTACAGAATATCATTCTCATTCTGCGAATTAGAACATTGAATGCATTCTTAATTTGTAATGACATTATCAAACTGCATTCTAAATCTCAAAACACATGCATAATCACAAACATAACTACATTTTAACACTTTCAAACTAAAATTCATTAAATATATAAACAATTCTCAATTCCATAATCAAACATATATTCACAAACATACACTAAATTCCAAAACTTTCAAACTAAAATTAATTATATACATACACATAATTTATTTATTCTAAAACTAACACTTTTAGCACTTAATAGAGGTCAAATAGTAAGATTTTCTAAACACAACATAAGTAACAAACACACAAAACATACTTAATACATTCGAAAACTTAAAATGGAAGGGAACGATTGGAAAATACTTATCGATAACGGACTGTATCACCGGAAATGAACGTTGGAGGCTCAAGACGGCAGCAGAGCAAGGCGGGGGCAGGGGAGGTGCATGGCAGCGGAGCAGGGAAAGAAATGGAAGAAAAATCGAATCTAGTAACCATAAATCGATTACATTCGCGTTCGCAAAAAGTGACCACCCCAACGATTAAATTTGCCAAACGCGAGCGCTTAATTTACCCATAATCGCACTTCTTAAAGACGTCCTGCCCGTTATTAGACGTGCACGTTTTGGAAACGCGAGTCAACGCGTTAGTCCACCGTCGCGTATCAGAAATGCAAATCACCATAAAAACCAAAATGGATTCAAAATCCACCGCATTTTGCGCAATATTGCCATGTATGTTGATATATTTGTGTTTCGATTCAAGAATGCGACAGAGATATGTGGAGGATTTGGTTACTTCTTCATCTCTACTGTATTTGATTTCTATCACAAATACACAATCCTTAATACGGGAATAACCACCAAATCAATAACGTTGAGAAACCTTATAACTTCACAATGTCATGTCTAAGTCCATATTCTTCATAGGAATGAGATGTTAGTTAATATGATTATGTGATCCATACAGTATTATACATTAAAATTTATTATTTCATGTTGTTGCATCATGAAACTTATCTTATAAAGAGCATGTTGCGGTCCTTCTTCAACTTTTAATATGTACAAGTTTTATCTATTATTAATTTATCTCAATATTATAAACATGGACTAGTAGTGCATACATAAACTACTGATAAATAGACATCTTGATACACAATTTGTATGAAATTTGACATTCGAATTACAAATTAGAATAATGAGCTATGAATTGTCGTGAATTATGTGACTCTTGTTTTATTTC
>RWGZ01000119.1:0-16955 GCA_009725065.1 Utricularia reniformis
ACGTAGCGCGCGGTTTTATGCCACATAAAAGGACAAGTAAATTGGGGACATCCAACGTGTCACAGACCTCATTAGAGCTATAATATTATTGGACTTTTCTATATGCATTAAATGAACGAAATAATCAAAATAAGGCATTGTGTAGCAAAGAAAAGAGACATGAATAACAAATAACAAAGTGGGACGTATATGATTTCTAGTTTAGTCCATGCTTCATGAGCACATGTGCAACTAGAAACTTTGTTAAATTCAGACACACTTAGAGCAGAGAAGACATTTAAAACAAATAATGAAAAATTAAAGAACATGATCTGTTTTAATTGTAAAAAACCAGGTCACCTAAAGTCTAATTGTCCATCTTTGAAACAAGAAAAAGAAAAAACAACCTCAGTTTTGCAAGCTCTCATTGATGAAGATCTCTCTTCATCAAGTGATTCCGACAACTGTGGGTATGTTTCTCTCTCTGAAGAGAATCTAGTCCTAATTGGAATAGATCGGATTGAATCTGATAGTGAGGTCAGTTCGAACAATTCCGATGAATACAATGATCTACTTATTGAGTTTGCAAAACTTGCTAAAAAATACTCAGAATTAGAAGAAAAATATGATAACCTAATAAAAGAAAAAAATGAACATATCCAAAAACTAGATATACAAAATAATCCAAGTACACAATGTCTGAACAAAATTCTAAGTGTGCAAAAGAATTTTCATGACAAGACTTGCCTTGGATTCAATAACACAACTGAAAACTCTCCAAAACAGTCTATACGTTTTGTTAAATCTATCACTTCTGAATGTTCTTATTGTTTGCTGTCCCCAGCAAAATTTGATAATCAACCTGGTGTTTCAGATTCTGAATCTTTAAAAATAAATAAACCTGCCACTGTGTCAAATAAAATGGCAGTAACCAAATTTGTGAAAGCCTCTACATCTTATGACTCCGAATTCTTAGAATCTGAATTCCCTTGCTCCTCAAAGAATGACCAATCTGTAAAATTCAATGCTACTCATGAAACAGCTAGACATGGAATAGGTTTTAACCTTAAATCCAAATATGAAAAATGGCAATTTCCTAGTAGAGTAATTAAAAATAAATCACTCAATCAATCTGTTATCACACTACCAAATAACGTTAGACACCCTAACGAAAATTGTGTAACTGTTTATCAACTGATTGACCGTTTAATTGCTTACACTAGGAAGCATGAACAACTTAATTTTTACCGTATTAACCAGAAATAGATACCTAAAATTGCAGGCATGGATACTAGATAGTGGGTGCTCCCGACATATGACAGGAAACAAAGGACTGCTTATTGATTATAATAGTTCTAGAGGGGGTAGAGTTACCTACGGGGACAACTCTAACGGTAAGGTAGTAGGTACGAAAACCTTTAAATATCAGTCTTTTGAAATTTCTAATATTCTACATGTTGACAATTTGATGCACAACCTGATAAGTGTTAGCCAATTATGTGACTCTAAATATACTGTTTCATTTTGCAAAGATGCATGTTATGTGTACAAGCATGATCAACTAATCTTTAAAGCATGTAGATTTAAGAATGTCTATATGTTAAATAAAATTGATAGTATTGATGCATGCCTTATTTCCCAATGTGATTCTACACTTGAATGGCATAGAAAACTTGGACATGCTAGCATAGATTTAATTCTGAAACTGCAAAAGCAAGAGTTAATTAGAGGTCTTGATAAAACATTTAGTAAGATTAAATTTAATTGTGAAGTGTGTGTTAAGTCTAAACAAACTAGAGCCAGTTTTAAGAAGGTTAATGGAATAAACTCCTCTAGGAAATTAGAAAAACTTCATATGGACTTATTTGGTGAAATACAACCATCTAGTTTAGGGTGCAAAAATTGGTGCTTTGTAATTGTTGATGATTTCACAAGGTTTACCTGGGTATTTTTCTTAAAACTAAAATCTGAATCGTTTTCATACTTAAGTAAATTTAAAAACGAGTGAGAAAATAAAATGGATCTTAAAATCAAATTATTAAGAAGTGATAATGGTGGTGAGTTCAATAATAATGAATTCTCTAACCTATGTCAAAATTCAGGAATTAAACACAACTTTACTTGTCCTAGAACCCCCGAACAAAATGGTGTAGTCGAACGTAAGAATATAACTTTACAAGAAATGGCTCGTTCCATGTTAATAGAACATAAATCACCTAAATACCTTTGGGCTGAAGCAGTAAACACGGCTTGTCATGTTATTAATAGGGTTACTCTTAGAGGTATACTTAAGAAAACTCCTTATGAACTACTCTTTAATAAAACACCTAATGTTGGATATTTTCATGTCTTTGGGTGTAAATGCTTGTTCATAATAACGATAAGCTAAATTTAGACAAATTCGATAGTAAAAGTTCGGAAGGGGTATTTGTAGGTTATTCGTTAAATAGAAAAGCTTTTAGAATATTCTTAAAAGATAAACGACATGTCATAGAGTCAATTCATGTTATTTTCTTTGATAAACCATATAAAAATCTAGAAATCGAACCAATTGAAGAAAACTCTATAACTTCTGAAAATGAAGAAGAACCTTTTATTTTAAATGATGAAGGCCCTGTAAGTGACAAGTTACCTGAAAATCATGAACTAGAACCACCGGCAGAAAATCAGCAAGCTAGTAAACCCTCCTACATACCAAACATGCCCAAATGTCTTAATAAATCAAATATTTTGGGTGAGGTTAATGAGTCTGTTCGAACCCGTAGATCATTCAATGCTTTCTGCAAATTACATGATTTTATTTCCTTGATTGAACCGAAATGTGTGAATGATGCTCTAAATGATACTAATTGGATAAATGCCATGCATGATGAACTGTTACAGTTTAAGAAAAACAAAATTTGGGAACTAGTTCCACCCCCAATTAATCAAAGCATCATAGGAACCAAATGGATATTTAGAAATAAGTTAGATGAGCATGGAAATATAGTAAAAAATAAGACTAGATTAGTAGCTCAGGGATATAGTTAAGAAGAAGGTATAGACTATGGTGAAACCTTTGCTCCGGTTGCTAGAATGGAATCTATTCGAATGTTACTTGCATTTTCAACTTACAAGGGTTTTAAATTATTTCAAATGGATGTCAAATCTGCCTTTTTAAACGGTTTCATATCTGAAAATATCTTTGTTAAACAGCCTGCTGGTTTTGTTGACCCATCAAAACATGATTAAGTGTTTAAACTGTATAAAGCTCTATATGGTCTTAAACAAGCTTCTAGAGCTTGGTATGATAGGTTAAGTTCATTTTTAATATCTTGTGGATATAGGAAAGGGTGTGTCGACAAAACCTTGTTCATAAAATGTGTGAAAAATGATTTAATTCTTGTTCAAGTTTATGTGGATGATATTATTTATGGCAGCACAAATCATGATTTAAATTCTGAATTTTGTGATCTTATGTCAAAAGAATTTGAGATGAGCATGATGGGTGAATTGTCATTTTGTCTCGGTATGCAGATTAAGCAAAGTGAAACTGGAATTTTTATTTCTCAGTCTAAGTATATAAAGGAACTCGTAAAGAAGTATGAAATTCATAATGCTAAATCTATGAAAACACCTATGCAAACACATCAAAATCTTTGTTATATGTTACATCGTCAAGACCCGACATAATGTTTGTTGTGTGTATGTGTGCTAGATTTCAGTCTAACCCTAAAGTTTCACACTTAAAAGCTGTAAAAAGGATTTTTCGATATCTGCTTGGAACAACAAATATTGGTCTTTATTATCCAAAATTTGATGATTTAAATGTTAGTGTTTATTGTGATGCTGATTATGATGGGTGTAAGATTGATAGAAAAAAGTACTAGTGGCTCCTGTCACTTCCTTGGTCCGTGTCTAGTATCTTGGTTTTGCAAGAAACAAAACACAGTCGCACTTTCTTCGACTGAAGCCGAGTACGTGTCAGTAGCTAGTAGTTGCACTCAAATTCTGTGGATGAAGTCACAACTTTCAGATTATTCTGTATTAATTGATACTATTCTAGTGTATTGTGATAATACAGATGCTATAAATCTTGCCAAAAATCCAATTTATCATTCTAGGAGTAAACACATAGAGATTAGACATCATTATGTTAGGGATTTAGTTGAAAACAAAATTGTTTGTGTCAAATTTGTGCCTTCGTGTTATCAAATTGCTTATATATTTACGAAACCTTTAGAATTTGCCCAGTTTAGTCAACTACGAAATGCGTTAGGATTGATGTTGTGTCCATAAACTACTGAAACATCTCTAGTTGCTTTTATGCTATGATGTATGCATGTAATGTTTGATACTCTGATAAAAAATTATTACTTGCAATTACCTGTTAATTGCAGTGTACTGTCTGATCTATGTATGGATTATATCTCATTTTGTGATCAACAAAACTAGCTTATCCTTACTACTTTGTTTAAGTTTGTGTATGATGTCTTATATATTGTGCGAAGAGTCTTCTCTGAAAGTGCATGCGTATTTTAGTACTAACCGCATATATTCCCGGGGCCTGGCGTACTCCCATTCGAGGAGCTTACGCATCTGGACTCAGGGGGAGCAATCCCTACTTGGAATTAGGCATATCTTGTGGTTGTTCATCCCTCCCCGATAATCCCTTTTCGAATTAAGGGGGAGTTTATCGCCCCTTTAAGTGTGAGTTAGATTGAAATCCAAGTGGATAGTAAATCTCGGGTGTTACAGGTACAAGCTACAAATCGACAGATAGCAAGGGGGAGATTGTTAATGGATCAACGATGATATAAGTCGATTATGAGTCTGGACATAAACTCTGGGCATCCACGTGGAACAGTAAGTCGGTTTAGCCCGTATATATAAGCCGGGTTTTTACACTGTGGACGCTAACCCTAGATCTGAGTATGACGGTTGGCTTTCTCTTGGTGATTTTTAATCTCTCTTGCGTTTTGAAAAGTGCTCGTTACTCTGTAATTCTTGAGTTCGTTGTGAACACACAAAAGATCTTAACATCGTTTGTCTGTGAGTGAATCTCTCTGGTTGTTCTCCTTTGAACTACGCGGTCTTTGTTGAACTTTTGAGATCTTTGAGATCTTGCGATCTAACTGCTGTTTAGAAACTACATCACTCTAGAACGTTTTTTGAACGTTCTAAGTGTATCTACTGAATGAACAGTGAACGGTAAACTTGTAGCATTTTATCTTGAAATCTACTAACATATCTGTTGAGTTTCAGGTGCATAGAATACAGATATGAAACATATCTCCCTGGAAAAACAAAGTTATGGTCGATATCTGAGTTCTAGTGAATTTTTACTGTTGTCACAAATGTAGTGGTAGCATCACTTTACGGTTAAAGCTGCGGGTTTAATTGTGTGCTGTGAACTGGCCTGCTACATTTTATGTTCTTGTTGTTGTGAACATATCTGAGTTTCTTTGTTTTAATTGAAACTGTAGGTTGGATAGTGGATTGCCGAAACGATCGTATCTTAGCTAAGATAACGTGATCGAATACCACTTTAAATTTGGTCATTCTTTACTGCTTTCCAAAAATTAGTTTAGGTTAACTAGTCAATTAATCAGATTAGGTTAAAAGTAAATTTACAACAGGGGAGTCTCTTGACACACTTCGCCTATTTTCCTTTATAATGTTCTTTATAGTACTGTTTTGTGTTAGAATCATCATACGTGGATTAATCCACTTGATCTTGGACACATGTCTCATGTAAAGTGACTCTTAATTGGTTGACTCGATGAGCGAGTATGCTTTTTTTATAGGTAAGAACCCAAGCACTATTATGTTTCCCATTCGGTTATGTTCAGCCATTAATGTATGTATATTATGTAGTTGCTAAATTGACTCTATTCTCATCGCAATTAAGGCTCAAAGATCTAGTTTTCAATTTTGTCGTTTGTAGATACAACTTTTAAGAGGAACATAAATAAATGAACACGGCAATTTTACGTTGAAAATCTTAAAGATAATGAGAAAAAACAACACTGTCGAGAGGGGATCATCTACGACAAATTCAATAATAAGTTAGGAATGACAATACAACATTGATTGGACCTAATAAGAACAAAAGAGAACAATTGGAAGAAAATAAGTGAATATCAGGCTAGGATTGACGGTAGTCGACTTGGAAGGGATCAACACAATGTGTCTTATATTTTGTAGTCTTCTTCCATATATAGGAGTGATTGCCGATTCACCTCCCTAATTTTGCTCCCACCCGTTATTAAACATCCACGAAATGCGTCAAATCTCACTTAATTCGTCAATCCCATTAATTCGCCTCAATATACGCATCGATCATGAATGACGTTAATTCCCTTTGGATAAGTCAAATTCCACATGGCATGAAACCTCCACATTGCGGGGACCGATCCGAAGCCCTGGTGCCCGATCCAACACTTGATGTTTTCTGTGATGACAGTTCTCCAATGGGCTAGCCTTGGGCAAACTCAATTCAGCTGGACTTTGATCTCACAGTCGTTAAGAGCAAATTGTCCCTCAACCTTGGGCCGACTCTCCCATATGGATTGCGACCTTTACGTCAAACCCGATCATTCGATTCCCATCACTTACATTCGTAAAAACTCTCAGACATATATCACATGCATGCCCTATAGTTAAATTACTTAGCACGATGTCAAATTTAATATTTCTATTTCACATTGAGTCTTAACGTTCCATTCACATTCATGTAGGGAAACTCAATATTGCAAAGTTCGGTTAAAATAGAGTCAATTTAGCAACTACATAATATTTTGAAGTGTTGAAACAATCGATCCTCATTGCTAAAGAATGTGTAGTTGTTCAAGCCTATGAATAGAGGTGGGTATGGGCCGGTCCAATCCATTGGATCAGCCAAACCCGTACAAACGGGTCAATACGTGGGCTGGCCCGCAAAAATATATTAATGGATTGAACTGCAAAAATCAATCCGTCAAACTGTACGAATCAACAGATTGATATGGGCTACATTTTTTTAATTTTAAAATTAATAATATCTTTATTTTTAATAAATATTTAATATTTTTTCAAACCGTCGATCGGTTTAGCCGAACTTCTAGGTTGACGAGTTCTAAGGGTTCAACCCGTAACCCATTGGGCCGGACCCGTGCCCACCTCTACTTATGAAAACGTTATCATTTTCGAGAACCATGGGTCAACGTCTTCATATTTTCAATGTTTTCAAACCGGTTCAGAATTCCGCACATGTGTTGATCGATATGACCAGTAGACTGGGTTCTACAAAATTTGATATTTTTCAAACTATTAAAAAAAATTTAATTACATTTTTAGAATCGAATCCGAAAAAATCTAAAATCTGACCCTAAAACCTAATACAAAAAAATACACATATTGATCCACTATTGTGGATCGGTTTTGGATCATCATTTTTCCGATCTGTATCCATCGGATCGGATAAAAAATAGTGATCCGGACGGATACCCGATCCGCGCACACTCCTAACTTTAACAACTCAACACAATTAACATGTGCAAATAACTTATTGAATTGCCAACTACCGCTTATTATTCATTTCAATCTCAAGAACATAGGTCCCATGCTAAAATATATATCATACTAGACTGCCGAGTATTCGACAACTCAATCATATTGATCGGCAATTCATAACAATTGCCCAACACATTTTCTTACTTGTGTAGAACAACTCTTGCATATCACAAATACTTGACGTATCGGTTTAAGCGAATGGACCCAACCGAAACTCCTTAAATCATAAATTCTTTAGTTTTTAAACTCGAATCGAACATTGCATTCTTAACAAGTTGCAGTAACAAAAATCTAAGCTCTCGTCACATTAATCAACTTATCTTAAATTTTCACTTACAAGAGCTTCGCTTTCAGGCTGTGCAAGGAACGATGTTCACGAAGCAACTGGGCATTAACCAGAATTTCTTTTCAACCGATTAAGAAGCTGAAACATATAGAAAATGAATATCAATCAACAGCATTAAACACTGAAATAAAATTTGGGACTGTAGAGTAATATACCAAGAAAGGATATTGCATAATCCAGCCAAGTACTGGAATTTGATAAAGGAAGGCCTTATTGGAGGGCCAAAAAACACTGCAAAGCAAACTTAAAGTGGATCACTTCAATGTGTTAGATGAATACTAGAACAAGAGAAAAAATGTTACCCGAAAAGGGAATAGCAGCCATAACTTTCTACTAGTAATCCAAACACTGGCCAACGGAAGAGCACAAAGAATATCCCAATTAGAAGGGAAAATGATCCCTGCAAGAGACAGTGTGTTTAATTATGATAAGCAAGGATTTCAATTAGTTAATGGACAAAACACATCTTGATTACGAAGTACAATTAGCGACTAAAAAGGATTAGTAAAAAGCTAGAAGACAAGAGAGTTTCACAAGCATACACAAACAGCTTATACCATATAATTCCTAGGACTGGTGAAGAGTTGCAGTGTGGATCTCCAACCCAATAAAATGCCAACACCCGTTAAACAAAATATCTAAGGTAAATACCACATCCATTAACAGAAGCTAAGTTGGCAAAGCTTTAAAGAAATATCGAGAAAAGTTTGAGATTCAACTTCTTACATTTCCAAGAGCAAGTAAACCTCTGTCAAAAAACAAAATTATGGCGAGGAAGGTGAAAAATATACCAAATCCAACAAGACCAAGACCAGCTTCTGTTAAGTTCTCAAAATGGCAGAGTTAGAGATTAACTTCCAAAATCAAATTGATGGTTACTAGAAAAAAAAGTCAGCTACAAGCGTTCAATGCTGAAAACTAAGCAGTCTAATTAGCATTTATACAGATCCGTTGTTTGCCGGAAACAAAATGGACATTCATTGACATAAAAAATGGAGATAAGACACTCTAAGATAGTAAATATTGAATGATTGATGCACTCTATGTAAACATTAGAAATACAAACAAAAACCCATAGCGTTTATTCCTAATTCGTATATGAACTCGCCAACCCGAACCTTATCACCACAAATACGTCCTGATAGTTTAACAAAAGGACTTTCACTATCAAAATATCCTCAAAACTCATTGAACAATAAAAACTTTCCCCATCTCCGGGAAAGTATAACCTCTGGATACGCTAAATGTAACTAAGTCCTAAAGAATTGCAAAACCTAAACTCGGCAATAAGTATATCACACACTTTTCTGCTCATCCAATTCGTACGCCATCTCGCTCAAAATAAGGTGACTCTGATCCGAGTGTGTCACGATCTCATATCTTAAACAGTGAAGAAGAGAAGAATATTGGGGAGGAAGAAGAGAAAGGGAGGGATGCCACGAACTAAGAAGGGAATGAGAAATTAGAAGAATGAAGGAGATGAGGATACAGAGAGAAGAGAAAGATAGAATTTGAGATTCATCAAAGCGAGTATAGTAGAAGCTCAGAGTTTTTATACCGTAATACTAACGGTTATATGATCGTTACAAAATCCTAACGAGTTCAAAATAGGTGGGTTGGGTTGACAGCTACTGGATTGGGTCATAGTGTCCAT
Source organism: Utricularia reniformis (assembly GCA_009725065.1). Taxonomy (NCBI): domain Eukaryota; kingdom Viridiplantae; phylum Streptophyta; class Magnoliopsida; order Lamiales; family Lentibulariaceae; genus Utricularia; species Utricularia reniformis. Next base: position 9,513 of record RWGZ01000119.1, read on the forward strand.
CTAGTTCTCTCTCTGCCCATCATTGTTATTTGGTTATGCTACTGGATCACTCCCTTCTTCTCGTTGGTTATCATCTTCCTTCTGAGTTCCTACAACAGAAGGATTAATTAGTGGATTATCATTAGAGTTCGTCACATTACCCCCTACAAAAGAAGATCGTTGTCCCCCCAAGGATCGAATTGAGGAAATTGGTTGCGAATCTAGTTTAAACCCTCCCAAGTGGCCTGAACAGGGAGGAACTGTTCCATTGAATAAGTAATTGTGTCATTGGTTTTTGATTGTGAGATATAAGTCTCCTACCTAATACATGTGAGGGTTGAGCCTGGAGGTTTCCTGAATCTGATAAGTTAGGGGGGTGTTGAAGTAGGATATGTTTCTTCCCTAGGTGTGCCTTAAGCATTGACACATGGAAAGTCGGATGAAGTCTAGAACCAGGTGGTAACTGGAGCTTGTATGCGACTGTTCCTATCTTGGATAAAACAAGATATGGTCCATAGTATCTTGTTGCTAATTTGAGATTGCGTCTTAGAGCCAGGGTGGTATGATGGTAAGGTTGGAGTCGAAGATATACGAGGTCGCATGGTTGAAATGTTCATTCTGATCTTTTCTTATCAGCGTAATGTTTCATACGATTCCTAGCCAAGTATAAGTTCTGACGAAGAGCCTGAAGTAACGATTGCCGATCCTTCCAAAATGTGGTAGTCTCCAGATTTTCTGTGGAGATAGGGGTGTCTCCGGGAAAAAATGTAGGTTTATACCCATATAGAGCTTCGAAGGGGGTCATTTTAAGACTGCTATGATGAGAAGCATTATACCAAAACTCGGCCAAGGGTAGCCATTTGATCCATTGAGTAGAATGATCGTGGCATACACCTCTTAAATAAGTTTCGAGGCATTGATTTACTCTCTCCGTCTGGCCGTCAGTCTGCGAATGGTATGCAGTAGAGAGACGAAGTTGAATTCCAACTGCCTTGCATAATTCGTCCCATAAGTTGCTCGTAAATATGCTATCACGATCTGATACGATATCAGAGGGTAGACCGTGGAGCTTATAGATATCCGATAGGAACACAGAGACAACTGTTGATGCTGAATATGGATGAGTCAGAGCACAAAAGTGAGCGTACTTTGAGAATCGATCGACAAAGACAAATATAGTGTTTTTTCCAGAAGATGGTGGGAGGCCCTCAATAAAATCCATGATGATGCTCTTCCATTGGCGGTCTGGTATAGGAAGAGGCTGTAGCAACCCGGGGGACGCTGCTCGATCGAAATGAATAAGGTGGCATAAGACACAATCTTGTATCCAAGATATGATGTCTTTTTTCATATTTTTCCAATAGAAAGAGCCTTTATCCTTTGATACGTTGTTGTTATGCTTGAATGGCCTCCTATTGGGGAGGAATGTAATGCTGAGAATACTTTATTCCTCAATTCAGACTGTTGTCCCATACATATGAGATTCTTTTTTCTTAGTATGCTGTCCAGCAAGGTAAATTCAGGATAATCTGCATTGTTTATGATCTTTGTCTGATAGATTGAATAGAGCAGAGGATCGTTGACATAGCTATCTTGTACTTTTTGTATCCATGTTGGTTGAATTGTTGTAATAACTTGGAGGTGTCCCCTACGAGAAAGGAAGTCTGCTGCTGCGTTTTCCACTCATTGTTTGAATTGTATATCAAATTGGAAACCGACGAGTTTTGGCATCCACTTCTACTGAAATAATGTTCCAAGTTTTTTATCCTTGAGATATTTTAAGCTATGTGATGATCCGTCTTGATTATGAACTTGCGCCCCATTAAATAATGTTTCCATTTGAGGATGGCATGAACAATAGCTATTAACTCCTTCTCATAAACCGATAGCCCCATGAATTTTGGTCCGAGACTCTTGGAGAAGTAAGCAAGAGGTTGATCATGCTGGGAGAGAATGGCTCCAATGCCATAGTCGCATGCGTCTGACTCAATAATAAAGGGATGCTGAAAATGAGGTAGAGCTAGTACAGGGGCTAAAGATGGAATTTCCTTCAGTTTTTGGAAGGCGTTGGTGGCTGCCTCATTCCAGTAGAAATTGTCCCATTTTAATAACGGGGTGAGTACTTTATTGATAATTCCATTGCCTCTTATGAATCTTCTGTAATAACCGGATAGGCCTAGAAACCCCCCAGTTCCTTAAGATTCTTGTGTAAGGGCCATTGCATAACATCATAAACTTTAGTCGGATCTGTAGATACTCTCTTATTTGAGATTATATGACCGAGATAACCAATAGAGGTCTATCCAAATGAGCATTTGGACAGCTTGGCAAATAAAACACTAGTCTTCATAATATGTAGAGTTTGTGCCAAGTGTGCGATATGTTCTTCCCAAGTTTAGCTATAAATTAAAATGTCATCGAAGAAAACAAGTACGAATTTTCTTAAAACATCCGCAAAATAGAATTCATCATGGATTGAAATGTTGAAGGTGCGTTAGTTAAACCGAACGGCCTTGACTAAAAATTCATAATGTCCTAAATGCGTAGAAAAACTAGTCTTATATGTATCATTCGGTATCATGCGAACTTGAAAGAAACCTGATCTTAAATCTAGTTTTTCAACAAAACTTGGCTCCATGCAATTCGTCAAGTAAATCATCAATGAGAGGAATCGGTAATTGGTGTTTTACCTTGAGATCATTTAAATACCTTAAATCGACGCACATACGCCAACCTCCATCTTTTTTAGATATAAGAAGTACCGGAGATGAAAATGGACTTTTACTAGGGCGAATTAATCCTGAATGGAGAAGCTCCTTGATTATAGATTCCAATTCTCCTTTTAAGTGGTGAGGGATACGATATGGAGATAATTTTCTTGGTTTAGCATCTGGGAGCAGTTCAATACTGTGTTCTATATCTCTATGCGGAAGTAAAGCAGTAGGTTCCTCAAATATGTCAGCATATTGCTGGAGCAATTTCTGGATGTTGGGGTATGTATGTTGCGTAGGAAGAGATGTTGTCTCTATATGGAATAATTGAGCAAACCAACATGTTTCTGGTGATCTTAGAGACTTGGTGAGCTGATGAGCGTCTATGAATGATATTTCTGCTGTAGATCCGATGCATGGTAATGATAGAGCAGTGCCATCAGAATGAACAGTGTAAGTCATATTGCGATAACTCTGGGCGATAGGGTCGTGTTTGCGGAGCTAATTCCCCCCGAGAATCATATCATAAGCGTCCTTTAGATGGAATAATCTGAAATCGAAACAGAATTCATGCGAGTTCATCGACCAACAAAAGTTCTTGCATATCTTGTTACTAATAGTTAGATGACCGCTTTCTGTAGTGACCGATAAAGGGATAGCATCCTCAGTGTGCAACTGGAGGGCAACGGCAAAATTATCATCTAGGAAACTGGTAAAAGTAATCCACCAGAGTTCCTTCCTGTTTTAGATGCATGAAGTCGGCTAGGACACGCCTCGGATGGGAAGAATCAAAATGATTCAGAAGTGATCTCAAGAATAAATCCCAATCCCATGAAGATGAGCTGGCTCGATAACCTTGCATCCATTTATCGGCCTTACCGATGAAGGATATTGAGGCATAAATCAACCAATCTTTCTTTGGGAATTGCCTCATGACTGAAAAATACTGTCTAATTCTCCTTAGCCATCCTCTCGGATCCGTTCCATCGAATGATGGTAGATCAATCTTAGGTCCTCTATATGAATCATGGGTTGAGTGATCTTTCTGATCGTTGGGTACCACTTTAGGGGACGGAGGTGTGCTTAGCCCTTGCCCAAGAATGGATTTCTCCTCCATGAATGTGCGTAGTTGTTGGCCGAAGGACATAAGTTGGGACTGTAGAGCATCGTTGATGTCCTTTATACTTCGTCCTATCTGTTGTTCTAACGCTTGGACAAAATTTTGTATGTCCAGGTGTACCTGATCGAGCTGAGCTTGGAACTAAAGATTAGGGGAAGTCTGGTTCGGCATATAGGCGTCCAAGCGGTCGTTATCTTCTGTGTCTTCACGGAGGTCGCTTATATTGAGCCTAACCTTGTTTTTCTTTTTGGGACCTAGTTTGAGCTCTGATATCACTTTGTCACGAACTAAGAAGTTCATGAGAAATTAGAAGAATGAAGTAGATGAGGATACAGGGAGAAAAGAAAGATAGAACTTGAGATTCATCAAAATATGCGAGTACACTACAAGTTCAGAGTTTTTATACTGTAATCCTAATGGTTATATGACCGTTACAAAATCCTAACGAGTTCAAAATACGTTGGTTGGGTTGGCAGCTACTTGATTGGGACATGGTGTCCATCTAGTTCTCTCTCTGCCCATCATTGTTGTTTGGTTCTGCTACTGGATCACCCCCTTCTTCCCACTCGTTATCATCTTCCTTCTAAGTTCCTGCAACATAACGATTAATTAGTAGATTATCATTGTAGTTCGTCACAAGGGAGCAAACAGTGAAGGGAGGGAAGATGTAGGTAGTAGGAGGGGGGAAGCGGAACCAAAGGAGGGGAAAGCTGTGTACGTGAGCCGGTAGCTAACCACCCGGTCTAGCCGATTAGACCGGTAGCCGTTGCAAAAACGATTCGTGCAATTTTCTTTTTTACAAATTCTGTCTAACAGAAGCAATCCTAGCGGCAGTTCCGAACCAAGTGTAAATCAACCACATCCCAATGCTGCTGTCAGCCCTTCGAATCCTAACCGGCCCCTCTACTATCCTGTTGCAACTTGCAAGGGCAAAATTCTACTCTATCGCGTTCTAAGTTATAATTAGGGCAACTGAAATTAGATTTATCATTCGCTGCTTGGGAGAAAATGAGAGATTATGAGAGAAGTAAATTATGAAACGGATAACTTTGGAAGAGAAGAACTTGCGGTCCCCTTTTCAAATTTTTAATCTTTAACAAGTTTTCTGATTTGGTTTTTGAGTTTCTCTCATCTATATTTTTTATTTTTATTAATTTGTTTCGTAGAGTCACAAGCTAATGAATAGCTATAATATGCTTCTACTTATTGATGACAGACAATGCATTTCTTTTTACTTTTGCTTTCGTACACCCGGTTGGAGAAAACGGCCTGGCCGGTTAGATTGGAACCGGGAGACAAACAGTTTTTTCTACCGACCACCGGATCACATACACAGGGGGAAAGAACCGTGAGGAGGGGAACGAAGAAGAAGGTTGTGATACACTCCGATAATGAAGTATGATGTCTTTTGTTGTTCAATCTTGCCGACCATGCCAAAAACTTTACTTAAGCTTGGTAATGGTTCGATCATCAAGATTTGGTTAATTATGGCTTCATAGTACTTGTTATATCCTTATAGGAACTGTGTCACTTTTATGAAATTTTCGCTTGTTTCCCCATATCACAACTCCATAGCTTGAATGCATTGCACTTGCAATTTGGAAGGGGAAGGACCCGATTGAGATCTTTCGACAAGGTTTTTAGTTTGTTGAAGTATATCATTAATGTCATGTCTCATTGGGTTAGGGTGTTGATGTTGAGTGTGAAGATCGGTGTTGATGAACCCGATTCGTAAGAAACTTATGATTAAAGATATATTTAACCGATGGATATTAAGTGCTCAGTCAAGACAATTGAGGGAGTTTTTGAGATTTTCATGGAGATATGGATTCAATTAAAGAATATCATGAAGATTTGTTAGAGATCTTTCAGATATCTGGTAAGATTTCTAATATTATCACCAATTCCTCCCTATAAATAGAGGTAATGTAATTCATAAACTATATTCTGAATGTCATTTTTTGGAGTTTTTCATAGATAACTTAGTTGTAATTTTTCCAATATTTAATTTGATCGTGTCGTCGGTCACGCGGTTTTTTGTCCGCCTTCGTTTTCCACGTTAAAATTCTTGTGTAGTTTTGTTTGTCTTTCTCAATTATCGGTTTCTAATTCATAATCGATTTTTTCAGGCATTCCCAACAATTGATTCCGATTGGATCCTTAGAATAAAGTTCCATTAGCTTATGCAAATCACTCTTCTATTCTAAATCACATTAAATTGACATTGTGTTCATATTTTAAAAAAAGTTCACAAGTCATACGTTTCGGTATAAACGGGAACAATAAAGAATTAAGTATAATGATTCGACAATCACACAAACACACATATTATAATTCAACAAAAAATCAATAATGAAAATAAGCATACAAATGTAAGCTTCAGTTTAATGACAGTCGCAGATTTCTCTCATCTGATAGTATCTTTGCAAATCTGCACATCAACAAAAATAGTGAATGATTGTTTTATTTTATTTTATTACATTTACAATTTTTACCTTTTCAATGCGTCTCCATTTGTCTCTCCATTTGAAACAGCTTCATTATTTCCTAAGAATAGATTTTGTGTAGCGACAGGAGATTTCAATAAATTTTCTCCAATTCTTACAAGTTCATCCAAGTTTGTCTTAGTTGTAACATCAGCTGACGAGTTCTGTTGTAGTAATGCGTCATCCTGTACAATATCATGTATATAATACCCTATTAAGTATCAAACATCTCGATATATTTGGTTTAGCGATTAAAAGTACAGTAAGATACTCAAATTATAATGATTTTAGCTATAATATTATCATTGTTATGTATTACATGTGCAAAAACGATCGATTTACTGATTTATAGGTTTTAACCGATTCGAATAAATGATTTTTAATTGTAATTTTAATAACAAAAACCGAACTAACTACATATCAAATTTATTAGCTTTCAGTTACCGTGTTAGTATTTACATAAAAAATATGATATACAAATAAATAAAAATTATAAAAACATAAGTGTCTTGATATTTTTGTATGGTTGAGGGAAAAATTATTTATAAAAATATTGATATTAGTATTAAAAATAAATAATGATGATATGTACAGAAAGAAAGTTGATATATAGAGAGAGAATGAAGTTTACGAACGGATAGTATTGGAGATGGTCTTATACTCGTTAATATTTTAAAAGTTTCTATAGTTTGTATTTGACTCATTAACATTGAAAAATGTAAGGATTATGTATCCAAACTTTGAAAATTTTAAAAATAACGATTTTGAAACTTCGAAAGTTGCTCGTGCAATTTACCAACTTTGGATGTATCGCATTTACACTATTTTAAATATTAAATATAATTTTCTCATACTATTATATTAGTATTTTTACGATCATATTTCATGGCACCTCAGATAACCCTATCCGACAACAATAGCTCAATATTAAAAATCTGAAAGAAACAAATCAGTTTATATAGACTTACTTGAATCCGGAGATAGTTTCGTGGGGAGTGATGAGTTTCAAAAATGGAGTTCCATGAATAATCCACCATATCGCTGCTAGCTTGCGTAAAAACATCCACAATTGGGACAGAGTTTCCTTGTAATATCCAACTCATCATTCCCCATCTTGCTGCTGCTTCAGCTGTATATTTATGTGTTT
>RWGZ01000120.1:0-16952 GCA_009725065.1 Utricularia reniformis
AACACATAAATATACAGCTGAAGCAGCAGCAAGATGGGGAATGATGAGTTGGATATTACAAGGAAACTCTGTCCCAATTGTTGATGTTTTTACGCAAGCTAGCAGCGATATGGTGGATTATTCATGCAACTCCATTTTTGAAACTCATCACTCCCCACGAAACTATCTCCGGATTCAAGTAAGTCTATATAAACGGGTTTGTTTCTTTCAGATTTTTAATATTGAGCTATTGTTGTGAGATAGGGTGATATGATGTGCGATGAAATATAATAGTAAAAATACTAAGATAATAGTATAAGAAAATTGTTTTATTTGCCTAATATAATAAACTCATCACTCCAAAGTTTATAAATTGCATGAAAACTCTTCGAAGTTTCAAAATCGTTATTTTCAAAATTTTAAAAGTTTGGATATATACTCATTACATCTTTTAAAGGTTAATGAGTCAAATAAAAATTATATAGACTTTTAAAATATTAACGAGTATAAGACTATCTCCAACATTATCATTATGTAAACTTCATTATCTCTTTCCAAATCAGCTTTACACATCATCATTCTTTATTTTTAATACTAATATCAATATTTTTAAAATTAATATTTCTCTCAACCCTACAATAATGTCCGGACACTTATTTTTTATCATTTTTATTTTTTTGTATATCATGTTTTTCATGTAAATATTAACCCGGTAACTGAAAGCTAATAAACTTGATAGGTATTCGTTCGGTTTTGGTTATTAAAATCATAATTAAAAATTATTTATTCGAATCGATTAAAATCTATAAATCAGTAAACTTATCGTTTTTGCACATATAATACATAACAATTAAATAATATCGTTAAAATCATTATACTCAAATCACGATTTAAGTATCTTACCGTACTTTTAATCTCTAAACCAAATATATCGAGATATTTGGTACTTAATAGTGTATTATATATATGATATTGTACAGGATGATGCATTACTACCACAGAACTCGTCGGCTGATATTACAACGAAGACAAACTTGGATGAGCTTGTAAGAATTGGAGAAAATTTATTGAAATCTCCTGTCGCTACACAAAATCTATTCTTAGGAAATAATGAAGCTGTTTCAAATGGAGAGACAAATGGAGACGCATTGAAAAGGTAAAAATTGTAAATGTAATAAAATAAAATAAAACAATCATTCACTATTTTTGTTGATGTGCAGATTTGCAAAGATACTATCAGATGAGAGAAATCTGCGACTGTCATTAAACTGAAGCTTACATTTGTATGCTTATTTTCATTATTGATTTTTTGTTGAATTATAATATGTGTGTTTGTGTGATTGTCGAATCATTATACTTAATTCTTTATTGTTCCCGTTTATACCGAAACGTATGACTTGTGAACTTTTTTTAAAATATGAACACAATGTCAATTTAATGTGATTTAGAATAGAAGAGTGATTTGCATAAGCTAATGGAACTTTATTCTAAGGATCCAATCGGAATCAATTGTTGGGAATGCCTGAAAAAATCGATTATGAATTAGAAACCGATAATTGAGAAAGACAAACAAAACTACACAAGAATTTTAACGTGGAAAACGAAGGCGGACAAAAAACCGCGTGACCGACGACACGATCAAATTAAATATTGGAAAAATTACAACTAAGTTATCTATGAAAAACTCCAAAAAATGACATTCAGAATATAGTTTATGAATTACATTACCTCTATTTATAGGGAGGAATTGGTGATAATATTAGAAATCTTACCAGATATCTGAAAGATCTCTAACAAATCTTCATGATATTCTTTAATTGAATCCATATCTCCATGAAAATCTCAAAAACTCCCTCAATTGTCTTGACTGAGCACTTAATATCCATCGGTTAAATATATCTTTAATCATAAGTTTCTTACGAATCGGGTTCATCAACACCGATCTTCACACTCAACATCAACACCCTAACCCAATGAGACATGACATTAATGATATACTTCAACAAACTAAAAACCTTGTCGAAAGATCTCAATCGGGTCCTTCCCCTTCCAAATTGCAAGTGCAATGCATTCAAGCTATGGAGTTGTGATATGGGGAAACAAGCGAAAATTTCATAAAAGTGACACAGTTCCTATAAGGATATAACAAGTACTATGAAGCCATAATTAACCAAATCTTGATGATCGAACCATTACCAAGCTTAAGTAAAGTTTTTGGCATGGTCGGCAAGATTGAACAACAAAAGACATCATACTTCATTATCGGAGTGTATCACAACCTTCTTCTTCGTTCCCCTCCTCACGGTTCTTTCCCCCTGTGTATGTGATCCGGTGGTCGGTAGAAAAAACTGTTTGTCTCCCGGTTCCAATCTAACCGGCCAGGCCGTTTTCTCCAACCGGGTGTACGAAAGCAAAAGTAAAAAGAAATGCATTGTCTGTCATCAATAAGTAGAAGCATATTATAGCTATTCATTAGCTTGTGACTCTACGAAACAAATTAATAAAAATAAAAAATATAGATGAGAGAAACTCAAAAACCAAATCAGAAAACTTGTTAAAGATTAAAAATTTGAAAAGGGGACCGCAAGTTCTTCTCTTCCAAAGTTATCCGTTTCATAATTTACTTCTCTCATAATCTCTCATTTTCTCCCAAGCAGCGAATGATAAATCTAATTTCAGTTGCCCTAATTATAACTTAGAACGCGATAGAGTAGAATTTTGCCCTTGCAAGTTGCAACAGGATAGTAGAGGGGCCGGTTAGGATTCGAAGGGCTGACAGCAGCATTGGGATGTGGTTGATTTACACTTGGTTCGGAACTGCCGCTAGGATTGCTTCTGTTAGACAGAATTTGTAAAAAAGAAAATTGCACGAATCGTTTTTGCAACGGCTACCGGTCTAATCGGCTAGACCGGGTGGTTAGCTACCGGCTCACGTACACAGCTTTCCCCTCCTTTGGTTCCGCTTCCCCCCTCCTACTACCTACATCTTCCCTCCCTTCACTGTTTGCTCCCTTGTGACGAACTACAATGATAATCTACTAATTAATCGTTATGTTGCAGGAACTTAGAAGGAAGATGATAACGAGTGGGAAGAAGGGGGTGATCCAGTAGCAGAACCAAACAACAATGATGGGCAGAGAGAGAACTAGATGGACACCATGTCCCAATCAAGTAGCTGCCAACCCAACCAACGTATTTTGAACTCGTTAGGATTTTGTAACGGTCATATAACCATTAGGATTACAGTATAAAAACTCTGAACTTGTAGTGTACTCGCATATTTTGATGAATCTCAAGTTCTATCTTTCTTTTCTCCCTGTATCCTCATCTACTTCATTCTTCTAATTTCTCATGAACTTCTTAGTTCGTGACAAAGTGATATCAGAGCTCAAACTAGGTCCCAAAAAGAAAAACAAGGTTAGGCTCAATATAAGCGACCTCCGTGAAGACACAGAAGATAACGACCGCTTGGACGCCTATATGCCGAACCAGACTTCCCCTAATCTTTAGTTCCAAGCTCAGCTCGATCAGGTACACCTGGACATACAAAATTTTGTCCAAGCGTTAGAACAACAGATAGGACGAAGTATAAAGGACATCAACGATGCTCTACAGTCCCAACTTATGTCCTTCGGCCAACAACTACGCACATTCATGGAGGAGAAATCCATTCTTGGGCAAGGGCTAAGCACACCTCCGTCCCCTAAAGTGGTACCCAACGATCAGAAAGATCACTCAACCCATGATTCATATAGAGGACCTAAGATTGATCTACCATCATTCGATGGAACGGATCCGAGAGGATGGCTAAGGAGAATTAGACAGTATTTTTCAGTCATGAGGCAATTCCCAAAGAAAGATTGGTTGATTTATGCCTCAATATCCTTCATCGGTAAGGCCGATAAATGGATGCAAGGTTATCGAGCCAGCTCATCTTCATGGGATTGGGATTTATTCTTGAGATCACTTCTGAATCATTTTGATTCTTCCCATCCGAGGCGTGTCCTAGCCGACTTCATGCATCTAAAACAGGAAGGAACTCTGGTGGATTACTTTTACCAGTTTCCTAGATGATAATTTTGCCGTTGCCCTCCAGTTGCACACTGAGGATGCTATCCCTTTATCGGTCACTACAGAAAGCGGTCATCTAACTATTAGTAACAAGATATGCAAGAACTTTTGTTGGTCGATGAACTCGCATGAATTCTGTTTCGATTTCAGATTATTCCATCTAAAGGACGCTTATGATATGATTCTCGGGGGGAATTAGCTCCGCAAACACGACCCTATCGCCCAGAGTTATCGCAATATGACTTACACTGTTCATTCTGATGGCACTGCTCTATCATTACCATGCATCGGATCTACAGCAGAAATATCATTCATAGACGCTCATCAGCTCACCAAGTCTCTAAGATCACCAGAAACATGTTGGTTTGCTCAATTATTCCATATAGAGACAACATCTCTTCCTACGCAACATACATACCCCAACATCCAGAAATTGCTCCAGCAATATGCTGACATATTTGAGGAACCTACTGCTTTACTTCCGCATAGAGATATAGAACACAGTATTGAACTGCTCCCAGATGCTAAACCAAGAAAATTATCTCCATATCGTATCCCTCACCACTTAAAAGGAGAATTGGAATCTATAATCAAGGAGCTTCTCCATTCAGGATTAATTCGCCCTAGTAAAAGTCCATTTTCATCTCCGGTACTTCTTATATCTAAAAAAGATGGAGGTTGGCGTATGTGCGTCGATTTAAGGTATTTAAATGATCTCAAGGTAAAACACCAATTACCGATTCCTCTCATTGATGATTTACTTGACGAATTGCATGGAGCCAAGTTTTGTTGAAAAACTAGATTTAAGATCAGGTTTCTTTCAAGTTCGCATGATACCGAATGATACATATAAGACTAGTTTTTCTACGCATTTAGGACATTATGAATTTTTAGTCAAGGCCGTTCGGTTTAACTAACGCACCTTCAACATTTCAATCCATGATGAATTCTATTTTGCGGATGTTTTAAGAAAATTCGTACTTGTTTTCTTCGATGACATTTTAATTTATAGCTAAACTTGGGAAGAACATATCGCACACTTGGCACAAACTCTACATATTATGAAGACTAGTGTTTTATTTGCCAAGCTGTCCAAATGCTCATTTGGATAGACCTCTATTGGTTATCTCGGTCATATAATCTCAAATAAGAGAGTATCTACAGATCCGACTAAAGTTTATGATGTTATGCAATGGCCCTTACACAAGAATCTTAAGGAACTGGGGGGTTTCTAGGCCTATCCGGTTATTACAGAAGATTCATAAGAGGCAATGGAATTATCAATAAAGTACTCACCCCGTTATTAAAATGGGACAATTTCTACTGGAATGAGGCAGCCACCAACGCCTTCCAAAAACTGAAGGAAATTCCATCTTTAGCCCCTGTACTAGCTCTACCTCATTTTCAGCATCCCTTTATTATTGAGTCAGACGCATGCGACTATGGCATTGGAGCCATTCTCTCCCAGCATGATCAACCTCTTGCTTACTTCTCCAAGAGTCTCGGACCAAAATTCATGGGGCTATCGGTTTATGAGAAGGAGTTAATAGCTATTGTTCATGCCATCCTCAAATGGAAACATTATTTAATGGGGCGCAAGTTCATAATCAAGACGGATCATCACATAGCTTAAAATATCTCAAGGATAAAAAACTTGGAACATTATTTCAGTAGAAGTGGATGCCAAAACTCGTCGGTTTCCAATTTGATATACAATTCAAACAATGAGTGGAAAACGCAGCAGCAGACTTCCTTTCTCGTAGGGGACACCTCCAAGTTATTACAACAATTCAACCAACATGGATACAAAAAGTACAAGATAGCTATGTCAACGATCCTCTGCTCTATTCAATCTATCAGACAAAGATCATAAACAATGCAGATTATCCTGAATTTACCTTGCTGGACAGCATACTAAGAAAAAAGAATCTCATATGTATGGGACAACAGTCTGAATTGAGGAATAAAGTATTCTCAGCATTACATTCCTCCCCAATAGGAGGCCATTCAAGCATAACAACAACGTATCAAAGGATAAAGGCTCTTTCTATTGGAAAAATATGAAAAAAGACATCATATCTTGGATACAAGATTGTGTCTTATGCCACCTTATTCATTTCGATCGAGCAGCGTCCCCCGGGTTGCTACAGCCTCTTCCTATACCAGACCGCCAATGGAAGAGCATCATCATGGATTTTATTGAGGGCCTCCCACCATCTTCTGGAAAAAACACTATATTTGTCTTTGTCGATCGATTCTCAAAGTACGCTCACTTTTGTGCTCTGACTCATCCATATTCAGCATCAACAGTTGTCTCTGTGTTCCTATCGGATATCTATAAGCTCCACGGTCTACCCTCTGATATCGTATCAGATCGTGATAGCATATTTACGAGCAACTTATGGGACGAATTATGCAAGGCAGTTGGAATTCAACTTCGTCTCTCTACTGCATACCATTCGCAGACTGACGGCCAGACGGAGAGAGTAAATCAATGCCTCGAAACTTATTTAAGAGGTGTATGCCACGATCATTCTACTCAATGGATCAAATGGCTACCCTTGGCCGAGTTTTGGTATAATGCTTCTCATCATAGCAGTCTTAAAATGACCCCCTTCGAAGCTCTATATGGGTATAAACCTACATTTTTTCCCGGAGACACCCCTATCTCCACAGAAAATCTGGAGACTACCACATTTTGGAAGGATCGGCAATCGTTACTTCAGGCTCTTCGTCAGAACTTATACTTGGCTAGGAATCGTATGAAACATTACGCTGATAAGAAAAGATCAGAATGAACATTTCAACCATGCGACCTCGTATATCTTCGACTCCAACCTTACCATCATACCACCCTGGCTCTAAGACGCAATCTCAAATTAGCAACAAGATACTATGGACCATATCTTGTTTTATCCAAGATAGGAACAGTCGCATACAAGCTCCAGTTACCACCTGGTTCTAGACTTCATCCGACTTTCCATGTGTCAATGCTTAAGGCACACCTAGGGAAGAAACATATCCTACTTCAACACCCCCCTAACTTATCAGATTCAGGAAACCTCCAGGCTCAACCCTCACATGTATTAGGTAGGAGACTTATATCTCACAATCAAAAACCAATGACACAATTACTTATTCAATGGAACAGTTCCTCCCTGTTCAGGCCACTTGGGAGGGTTTAAACTAGATTCGCAACCAATTTCCTCAATTCGATCCTTGGGGGGACAACGATCTTCTTTTGTAGGGGGTAATGTGACGAACTCTAATGATAATCCACTAATTAATCCTTCTGTTGTAGGAACTCAGAAGGAAGATGATAACCAACGAGAAGAAGGGAGTGATCCAGTAGCATAACCAAATAACAATGATGGGCAGAGAGAGAACTAGATGGACACTATGACCCAATCCAGTAGCTGTCAACCCAACCCACCTATTTTGAACTCGTTAGGATTTTGTAACGATCATATAACCGTTAGTATTACGGTATAAAAACTCTGAGCTTCTACTATACTCGCTTTGATGAATCTCAAATTCTATCTTTCTCTTCTCTCTGTATCCTCATCTCCTTCATTCTTCTAATTTCTCATTCCCTTCTTAGTTCGTGGCATCCCTCCCTTTCTCTTCTTCCTCCCCAATATTCTTCTCTTCTTCACTGTTTAAGATATGAGATCGTGACACACTCGGATCAGAGTCACCTTATTTTGAGCGAGATGGCGTACGAATTGGATGAGCAGAAAAGTGTGTGATATACTTATTGCCGAGTTTAGGTTTTGCAATTCTTTAGGACTTAGTTACATTTAGCGTATCCAGAGGTTATACTTTCCCGGAGATGGGGAAAGTTTTTATTGTTCAATGAGTTTTGAGGATATTTTGATAGTGAAAGTCCTTTTGTTAAACTATCAGGACGTATTTGTGGTGATAAGGTTCGGGTTGGCGAGTTCATATACGAATTAGGAATAAACGCTATGGGTTTTTGTTTGTATTTCTAATGTTTACATAGAGTGCATCAATCATTCAATATTTACTATCTTAGAGTGTCTTATCTCCATTTTTTATGTCAATGAATGTCCATTTTGTTTCCGGCAAACAACGGATCTGTATAAATGCTAATTAGACTGCTTAGTTTTCAGCATTGAACGCTTGTAGCTGACTTTTTTTTCTAGTAACCATCAATTTGATTTTGGAAGTTAATCTCTAACTCTGCCATTTTGAGAACTTAACAGAAGCTGGTCTTGGTCTTGTTGGATTTGGTATATTTTTCACCTTCCTCGCCATAATTTTGTTTTTTGACAGAGGTTTACTTGCTCTTGGAAATGTAAGAAGTTGAATCTCAAACTTTTCTCGATATTTCTTTAAAGCTTTGCCAACTTAGCTTCTGTTAATGGATGTGGTATTTACCTTAGATATTTTGTTTAACGGGTGTTGGCATTTTATTGGGTTGGAGATCCACACTGCAACTCTTCACCAGTCCTAGGAATTATATGGTATAAGCTGTTTGTGTATGCTTGTGAAACTCTCTTGTCTTCTAGCTTTTTACTAATCCTTTTTAGTCGCTAATTGTACTTCGTAATCAAGATGTGTTTTGTCCATTAACTAATTGAAATCCTTGCTTATCATAATTAAACACACTGTCTCTTGCAGGGATCATTTTCCCTTCTAATTGGGATATTCTTTGTGCTCTTCCGTTGGCCAGTGTTTGGATTACTAGTAGAAAGTTATGGCTGCTATTCCCTTTTCGGGTAACATTTTTTCTCTTGTTCTAGTATTCATCTAACACATTGAAGTGATCCACTTTAAGTTTGCTTTGCAGTGTTTTTTGGCCCTCCAATAAGGCCTTCCTTTATCAAATTCCAGTACTTGGCTGGATTATGCAATATCCTTTCTTGGTATATTACTCTACAGTCCCAAATTTTATTTCAGTGTTTAATGCTGTTGATTGATATTCATTTTCTATATGTTTCAGCTTCTTAATCGGTTGAAAAGAAATTCTGGTTAATGCCCAGTTGCTTCGTGAACATCGTTCCTTGCACAGCCTGAAAGCGAAGCTCTTGTAAGTGAAAATTTAAGATAAGTTGATTAATGTGACGAGAGCTTAGATTTTTGTTACTGCAACTTGTTAAGAATGCAATGTTCGATTCGAGTTTAAAAACTAAAGAATTTATGATTTAAGGAGTTTCGGTTGGGTCCATTCGCTTAAACCGATACGTCAAGTATTTGTGATATGCAAGAGTTGTTCTACACAAGTAAGAAAATGTGTTGGGCAATTGTTATGAATTGCCGATCAATATGATTGAGTTGTCGAATACTCGGCAGTCTAGTATGATATATATTTTAGCATGGGACCTATGTTCTTGAGATTGAAATGAATAATAAGCGGTAGTTGGCAATTCAATAAGTTATTTGCACATGTTAATTGTGTTGAGTTGTTAAAGTTAGGAGTGTGCGCGGATCGGGTATCCGTCCGGATCACTATTTTTTATCCGATCCGATGGATACAGATCGGAAAAATGATGATCCAAAACCGATCCACAATAGTGGATCAATATGTGTATTTTTTTGTATTAGGTTTTAGGGTCAGATTTTAGATTTTTTCGGATTCGATTCTAAAAATGTAATTAAATTTTTTTTAATAGTTTGAAAAATATCAAATTTTGTAGAACCCAGTCTACTGGTCATATCGATCAACACATGTGCGGAATTCTGAACCGGTTTGAAAACATTGAAAATATGAAGACGTTGACCCATGGTTCTCGAAAATGATAACGTTTTCATAAGTAGAGGTGGGCACGGGTCCGGCCCAATGGGTTACGGGTTGAACCCTTAGAACTCGTCAACCTAGAAGTTCGGCTAAACCGATCGACGGTTTGAAAAAATATTAAATATTTATTAAAAATAAAGATATTATTAATTTTAAAATTAAAAAAATGTAGCCCATATCAATCTGTTGATTCGTACAGTTTGACGGATTGATTTTTGCAGTTCAATCCATTAATATATTTTTGCGGGCCAGCCCACGTATTGACCCGTTTGTACGGGTTTGGCTGATCCAATGGATTGGACCGGCCCATACCCACCTCTATTCATAGGCTTGAACAACTACACATTCTTTAGCAATGAGGATCGATTGTTTCAACACTTCAAAATATTATGTAGTTGCTAAATTGACTCTATTTTAACCGAACTTTGCAATATTGAGTTTCCCTACATGAATGTGAATGGAACGTTAAGACTCAATGTGAAATAGAAATATTAAATTTGACATCGTGCTAAGTAATTTAACTATAGGGCATGCATGTGATATATGTCTGAGAGTTTTTACGAATGTAAGTGATGGGAATCGAATGATCGGGTTTGACGTAAAGGTCGCAATCCATATGGGAGAGTCGGCCCAAGGTTGAGGGACAATTTGCTCTTAACGACTGTGAGATCAAAGTCCAGCTGAATTGAGTTTGCCCAAGGCTAGCCCATTGGAGAACTGTCATCACAGAAAACATCAAGTGTTGGATCGGGCACCAGGGCTTCGGATCGGTCCCCGCAATGTGGAGGTTTCATGCCATGTGGAATTTGACTTATCCAAAGGGAATTAACGTCATTCATGATCGATGCGTATATTGAGGCGAATTAATGGGATTGACGAATTAAGTGAGATTTGACGCATTTCGTGGATGTTTAATAACGGGTGGGAGCAAAATTAGGGAGGTGAATCGGCAATCACTCCTATATATGGAAGAAGACTACAAAATATAAGACACATTGTGTTGATCCCTTCCAAGTCGACTACCGTCAATCCTAGCCTGATATTCACTTATTTTCTTCCAATTGTTCTCTTTTGTTCTTATTAGGTCCAATCAATGTTGTATTGTCATTCCTAACTTATTATTGAATTTGTCGTAGATGATCCCCTCTCGACAGTGTTGTTTTTTCTCATTATCTTTAAGATTTTCAACGTAAAATTGCCGTGTTCATTTATTTATGTTCCTCTTAAAAGTTGTATCTACAAACGACAAAATTGAAAACTAGATCTTTGAGCCTTAATTGCGATGAGAATAGAGTCAATTTAGCAACTACATAATATACATACATTAATGGCTGAACATAACCGAATGGGAAACATAATAGTGCTTGGGTTCTTACCTATAAAAAAAGCATACTCGCTCATCGAGTCAACCAATTAAGAGTCACTTTACATGAGACATGTGTCCAAGATCAAGTGGATTAATCCACGTATGATGATTCTAACACAAAACAGTACTATAAAGAACATTATAAAGGAAA
Organism: Utricularia reniformis; assembly: GCA_009725065.1. NCBI lineage: Eukaryota > Viridiplantae > Streptophyta > Magnoliopsida > Lamiales > Lentibulariaceae > Utricularia > Utricularia reniformis. The sequence goes on from RWGZ01000120.1 coordinate 11,329, forward strand.
ATAGGCGAAGTGTGTCAAGAGACTCCCCTGTTGTAAATTTACTTTTAACCTAATCTGATTAATTGACTAGTTAACCTAAACTAATTTTTGGAAAGCAGTAAAGAATGACCAAATTTAAAGTGGTATTCGATCACGTTATCTTAGCTAAGATACGATCGTTTCGGCAATCCACTATCCAACCTACAGTTTCAATTAAAACAAAGAAACTCAGATATGTTCACAACAACAAGAACATAAAATGTAGCAGGCCAGTTCACAGCACACAATTAAACCCGCAGCTTTAACCGTAAAGTGATGCTACCACTACATTTGTGACAACAGTAAAAATTCACTAGAACTCAGATATCGACCATAACTTTGTTTTTCCAGGGAGATATGTTTCATATCTGTATTCTATGCACCTGAAACTCAACAGATATGTTAGTAGATTTCAAGATAAAATGCTACAAGTTTACCGTTCACTGTTCATTCAGTAGATACACTTAGAACGTTCAAAAAACGTTCTAGAGTGATGTAGTTTCTAAACAGCAGTTAGATCGCAAGATCTCAAAGATCTCAAAAGTTCAACAAAGACCGCGTAGTTCAAAGGAGAACAACCAGAGAGATTCACTCACAGACAAACGATGTTAAGATCTTTTGTGTGTTCACAACGAACTCAAGAATTACAGAGTAACGAGCACTTTTCAAAACGCAAGAGAGATTAAAAATCACCAAGAGAAAGCCAACCGTCATACTCAGATCTAGGGTTAGCGTCCACAGTGTAAAAACCCGGCTTATATATACGGGCTAAACCGACTTACTGTTCCACGTGGATGCCCAGAGTTTATGTCCAGACTCATAATCGACTTATATCATCGTTGATCCATTAACAATCTCCCCCTTGCTATCTGTCGATTTGTAGCTTGTACCTGTAACACCCGAGATTTACTATCCACTTGGATTTCAATCTAACTCACACTTAAAGGGGCGATAAACTCCCCCTTAATTCGAAAAGGGATTATCGGGGAGGGATGAACAACCACAAGATATGCCTAATTCCAAGTAGGGATTGCTCCCCCTGAGTCCAGATGCGTAAGCTCCTCGAATGGGAGTACGCCAGGCCCCGGGAATATATGCGGTTAGTACTAAAATACGCATGCACTTTCAGAGAAGACTCTTCGCACAATATATAAGACATCATACACAAACTTAAACAAAGTAGTAAGGATAAGCTAGTTTTGTTGATCACAAAATGAGATATAATCCATACATAGATCAGACAGTACACTGCAATTAACAGGTAATTGCAAGTAATAATTTTTTATCAGAGTATCAAACATTACATGCATACATCATAGCATAAAAGCAACTAGAGATGTTTCAGTAGTTTATGGACACAACATCAATCCTAACGCATTTCGTAGTTGACTAAACTGGGCAAATTCTAAAGGTTTCGTAAATATATAAGCAATTTGATAACACGAAGGCACAAATTTGACACAAACAATTTTGTTTTCAACTAAATCCCTAACATAATGATGTCTAATCTCTATGTGTTTACTCCTAGAATGATAAATTGGATTTTTGGCAAGATTTATAGCATCTGTATTATCACAATACACTAGAATAGTATCAATTAATACAGAATAATCTGAAAGTTGTGACTTCATCCACAGAATTTGAGTGCAACTACTAGCTACTGACACGTACTCGGCTTCAGTCGAAGAAAGTGCGACTGTGTTTTGTTTCTTGCAAAACCAAGATACTAGACACGGACCAAGGAAGTGACAGGAGCCACTAGTACTTTTTTCTATCAATCTTACACCCATCATAATCAGCATCACAATAAACACTAACATTTAAATCATCAAATTTTGGATAATAAAGACCAATATTTGTTGTTCCAAGCAGATATCGAAAAATCCTTTTTACAGCTTTTAAGTGTGAAACTTTAGGGTTAGACTGAAATCTAGCACACATACACACAACAAACATTATGTCGGGTCTTGACGATGTAACATATAACAAAGATTTTGATGTGTTTGCATAGGTGTTTTCATAGATTTAGCATTATGAATTTCATACTTCTTTACGAGTTCCTTTATATACTTAGACTGAGAAATAAAAATTCCAGTTTCACTTTGCTTAATCTGCATACCGAGACAAAATGACAATTCACCCATCATGCTCATCTCAAATTCTTTTGACATAAGATCACAAAATTCAGAATTTAAATCATGATTTGTGCTGCCATAAATAATATCATCCACATAAACTTGAACAAGAATTAAATCATTTTTCACACATTTTATGAACAAGGTTTTGTCGACACACCCTTTCCTATATCCACAAGATATTAAAAATGAACTTAACCTATCATACCAAGCTCTAGAAGCTTGTTTAAGACCATATAGAGCTTTATACAGTTTAAACACTTAATCATGTTTTGATGGGTCAACAAAACCAGCAGGCTGTTTAACAAAGATATTTTCAGATATGAAACCGTTTAAAAAGGCAGATTTGACATCCATTTGAAATAATTTAAAACCCTTGTAAGTTGAAAATGCAAGTAACATTCGAATAGATTCCATTCTAGCAACCGGAGCAAAGGTTTCACCATAGTCTATACCTTCTTCTTAACTATATCCCTGAGCTACTAATCTAGTCTTATTTTTTACTATATTTCCATGCTCATCTAACTTATTTCTAAATATCCATTTGGTTCCTATGATGCTTTGATTAATTGGGGGTGGAACTAGTTCCCAAATTTTGTTTTTCTTAAACTGTAACAGTTCATCATGCATGGCATTTATCCAATTAGTATCATTTAGAGCATCATTCACACATTTCGGTTCAATCAAGGAAATAAAATCATGTAATTTGCAGAAAGCATTGAATGATCTACGGGTTCGAACAGACTCATTAACCTCACCCAAAATATTTGATTTATTAAGACATTTGGGCATGTTTGGTATGTAGGAGGGTTTACTAGCTTGCTGATTTTCTGCCGGTGGTTCTAGTTCATGATTTTCAGGTAACTTGTCACTTACAGGGCCTTCATCATTTAAAATAAAAGGTTCTTCTTCATTTTCAGAAGTTATAGAGTTTTCTTCAATTGGTTCGATTTCTAGATTTTTATATGGTTTATCAAAGAAAATAACATGAATTGACTCTATGACATGTCGTTTATCTTTTAAGAATATTCTAAAAGCTTTTCTATTTAACGAATAACCTACAAATACCCCTTCCGAACTTTTACTATCGAATTTGTCTAAATTTAGCTTATCGTTATTATGAACAAGCATTTACACCCAAAGACATGAAAATATCCAACATTAGGTGTTTTATTAAAGAGTAGTTCATAAGGAGTTTTCTTAAGTATACCTCTAAGAGTAACCCTATTAATAACATGACAAGCCGTGTTTACTGCTTCAGCCCAAAGGTATTTAGGTGATTTATGTTCTATTAACATGGAACGAGCCATTTCTTGTAAAGTTATATTCTTACGTTCGACTACACCATTTTGTTCGGGGGTTCTAGGACAAGTAAAGTTGTGTTTAATTCCTGAATTTTGACATAGGTTAGAGAATTCATTATTATTGAACTCACCACCATTATCACTTCTTAATAATTTGATTTTAAGATCCATTTTATTTTCTCACTCGTTTTTAAATTTACTTAAGTATGAAAACGATTCAGATTTTAGTTTTAAGAAAAATACCCAGGTAAACCTTGTGAAATCATCAACAATTACAAAGCACCAATTTTTGCACCCTAAACTAGATGGTTGTATTTCACCAAATAAGTCCATATGAAGTTTTTCTAATTTCCTAGAGGAGTTTATTCCATTAACCTTCTTAAAACTGGCTCTAGTTTGTTTAGACTTAACACACACTTCACAATTAAATTTAATCTTACTAAATGTTTTATCAAGACCTCTAATTAACTCTTGCTTTTGCAGTTTCAGAATTAAATCTATGCTAGCATGTCCAAGTTTTCTATGCCATTCAAGTGTAGAATCACATTGGGAAATAAGGCATGCATCAATACTATCAATTTTATTTAACATATAGACATTCTTAAATCTACATGCTTTAAAGATTAGTTGATCATGCTTGTACACATAACATGCATCTTTGCAAAATGAAACAGTATATTTAGAGTCACATAATTGGCTAACACTTATCAGGTTGTGCATCAAATTGTCAACATGTAGAATATTAGAAATTTCAAAAGACTGATATTTAAAGGTTTTCGTACCTACTACCTTACCGTTAGAGTTGTCCCCGTAGGTAACTCTACCCCCTCTAGAACTATTATAATCAATAAGCAGTCCTTTGTTTCCTGTCATATGTCGGGAGCACCCACTATCTAGTATCCATGCCTGCAATTTTAGGTATCTATTTCTGGTTAATACGGTAAAAATTAAGTTGTTCATGCTTCCTAGTGTAAGCAATTAAACGGTCAATCAGTTGATAAACAGTTACACAATTTTCGTTAGGGTGTCTAACGTTATTTGGTAGTGTGATAACAGATTGATTGAGTGATTTATTTTTAATTACTCTACTAGGAAATTGCCATTTTTCATATTTGGATTTAAGGTTAAAACCTATTCCATGTCTAGCTGTTTCATGAGTAGCATTGAATTTTACAGATTGGTCATTCTTTGAGGAGCAAGGGAATTCAGATTCTAAGAATTCGGAGTCATAAGATGTAGAGGCTTTCACAAATTTGGTTACTGCCATTTTATTTGACACAGTGGCAGGTTTATTTATTTTTAAAGATTCAGAATCTGAAACACCAGGTTGATTATCAAATTTTGCTGGGGACAGCAAACAATAAGAACATTCAGAAGTGATAGATTTAACAAAACGTATAGACTGTTTTGGAGAGTTTTCAGTTGTGTTATTGAATCCAAGGCAAGTCTTGTCATGAAAATTCTTTTGCACACTTAGAATTTTGTTCAGACATTGTGTACTTGGATTATTTTGTATATCTAGTTTTTGGATATGTTCATTTTTTTCTTTTATTAGGTTATCATATTTTTCTTCTAATTCTGAGTATTTTTTAGCAAGTTTTGCAAACTCAATAAGTAGATCATTGTATTCATCGGAATTGTTCGAACTGACCTCACTATCAGATTCAATCCGATCTATTCCAATTAGGACTAGATTCTCTTCAGAGAGAGAAACATACCCACAGTTGTCGGAATCACTTGATGAAGAGAGATCTTCATCAATGAGAGCTTGCAAAACTGAGGTTGTTTTTTCTTTTTCTTGTTTCAAAGATGGACAATTAGACTTTAGGTGACCTGGTTTTTTACAATTAAAACAGATCATGTTCTTTAATTTTTCATTATTTGTTTTAAATGTCTTCTCTGCTCTAAGTGTGTCTGAATTTAACAAAGTTTCTAGTTGCACATGTGCTCATGAAGCATGGACTAAACTAGAAATCATATACGTCCCACTTTGTTATTTGTTATTCATGTCTCTTTTCTTTGCTACACAATGCCTTATTTTGATTATTTCGTTCATTTAATGCATATAGAAAAGTCCAATAATATTATAGCTCTAATGAGGTCTGTGACACGTTGGATGTCCCCAATTTACTTGTCCTTTTATGTGGCATAAAACCGCGCGCTACGT
>RWGZ01000122.1:0-10552 GCA_009725065.1 Utricularia reniformis
TTGATAGTGAAGGTCTTATCCTTAAAAATGACTTCCAAGTTTTCATCCGAAACGAGCTGCCCCAATTTGAGTAGGTTGTGAAGACATTCGGGTACTAGAAACACATTATTTACTGTGTACCACTCTCAACTTGTATTTCGACATCACCAACATAATTTGACTTTGTGATTTGGCCATTTGCAACCTCGATCCATTTGTTGTATGTTTCTAATCTTTTGAAGAATGATGAATTGTTCAACATACTGTTGTGCATCCGATGTCAAGCAACCATATGTTTTTGTCTGAAATGGAGGGATATGTTCTTGTTATAAGCATCAGATGGAGATTATTAAGGTCGACTTCCAGTTTAGTTGCTAGGTTTGTAGTTGCTGGCTCAGTTTGAATTTGTGCATCTTTCTTAATATTGCATACTCTTTCCAGGTGTCCCAACTGCGTGCAATAGGTACATATATTCGAGGGGTGCCACCAGCAAACTGATGTCTTGTGATTTTTATGCTTACAATAATCACATAGTGGATGTGATCCTATTTTTTCTTTGAGTTCAACGTTTCTAGGAGTGGCTAAGTATGACCCCTTCATCTGAGTCCTGAAAGCTAGCTCTCTGCCTTCGAGTATTCTAGAGTTTTGCTTTGATTCGGCACTCATCAGCATGTTCAGGAGAGCTTGGGGAGTAATATCTTGGAATTCTTTCGTGTATTCGATTGAGACAATGTAGGGATCAAATCTCTCTAGCATGCTTGAAAGTATCATGTTTACTAGTCTTTTCTGTAACTTCTTCTCCACTTATCTTGATCATGTTGGTGAGCTTGTCTAGCTTCTCAGAAAAGTCTTGAATGGTTTCATATGCATCCATTTTAAGATTGTCAAACTGTTTCCACAAGGTTCGGCCTTCGACATGGGAATGCTCATTTGCACCATAAGTGAGTTTTAACTTTTCCCATGCTTCGGTTGGAGAAGTGCAGTCCATTAAGGTCATGCAGACATCTTCAGAGATAACGGTGCATATAGTGTCCAAAGCTCTTTGCTGGCGTAGAAGGTATTCTAACTATGCAGCTCTTTCTTTTGCATCTTTCGCTGGTTCTGATATTGGTTTGCTTTCAACGGCACTCCACAAATCCATTGCTAGGAGAGTTTGCTTCATACGAATAGCCAGTAATGATAGTTCATGGTTGTGAGAAGAGGATCTGAGGAAGAAGATGGAGGGCGACTTGTTGCCATGTTAGGGAGTTTGTGCACAACGAAAGACAAAGTATGTGAGGTCTTGTTCACACACAGAAGGAAGGCTCCGATACCATGAAGGATTTAGGGGACTAAAAAGTGTGCATAGATGTGTTGTGCTTGGTATTATTTAAGTTGTTGTGGTTATGCATTTATAGATTGATTGTTGCATATAATGTCAAGCATTTTCTTCATGTATCATGTTGTCACACACGAAAGCATTGAGTAACCATAATCATGGGAAGAAGGGAGAACTGAAGAACACAATAAAGGAACTAAGAAGACATAACATTAATCCAAAAGAACACACAGACCATATTGATCTGAATTGTTCATATATAGTGACAATGAAACAGAACAGATAAAAGAAGATCTAGACTTACATTAGAAAAGCATACATCATGCTTTAACAAAAGACAGACAGATGATAAGTTTTCCTTATTGAGCTTAAGGTCTGAAAAATCATCTCCCAAAAAGTTTAATCAATGAAATGGACATCTTTAGCACCGGCATCTACTTCTGCTAGATCAAGAATGAGATCATCAATTTGTCTGGGGAGAATGAGTGCTTAGAGTGTGATTACTGCATTTTCCAACAAGTACCTTGAGCGGGAGGCATTATGTAAAGTTTTTCTAACTATAACTATTATTAGCTTGGTTGGTATATGCATCATTTAGTTTCCAAACTTTAATAATTTTGATAATTTTGATTCTTAGATTTAGTACCCAAATTTTAATATTTAATAAATGTGATTTTCTAAATTTGTAAATCTGAACAAATGAAATCTCTAAAGTGGTCTAACCATGCTTGAAAATTGATTATATTACAATACCTATTCCTATAATTTATATGTAATAATAAATTTAGTTTTCAAAGTTGATTGATATTGGCAAATTTAATCCCTTTCTATTTAAATATCGTTAAAATCAAAGTTGGGGTTTATAGGGTGCATGTGCTCCTCTTGGTGATCCAGGGACGTATTTGTTGCTATTGTTTTTCTATTCTTTGAAGTTTTCTTCGGGCAATGAAGTTTAGAAGTTTGCAATAAATTGGGTAACTTTTGAATTTTATAGAATCCATACGACACACGTGCTACAATTCTCGGGACAAAGATTCGCGATCTCGCTAGGGTGAGCTTACCAAAAAAACCCGACCTTAGTTTTGAAATCCAGGTTTGGAAATTCGGAACATAAAATACACAAGTCAAACTCGCAACACATAACTCGGAACAAAAAATGATGAGTTATGTGTTGCGAGTTTTACTTATGTTGTTCGTGTTATAAAATGAAACACTGTTATACATAGAACTCAAAACTAATAGTGGAATTAAATAGATACAAAAAACTTTTATATTGAACTTGAAAATCAGGAGGAAATCAAACCAAAGATTGGTCAATCAATTATCGCAATGAAGCACAGAGTTATAGAGCTCAAGAACTATCGAGTTCTTGAGCAATCAAAGGGACAAAGTGCTCTAACAAGAAATGTTTTCTATGTAAATCCTTGCAACATCACCCTACACTTGTCACCCTCTCCCTCGTGTTCTCACACGTTGCTTAGCTTGTGATACTTATGTTAAGTGTGAATGGACTCATATATATAGTCCTAAATGGGCTTTAGGGTAAAACTTATTTCCCTCATTTCATATCTCAGCTCGGTATCATGTATTCGGCTTTCGTAGGGGTAATTGTCATTGAACTCTTCATATACACTTAAGCTAGAACTCTTATGTGGATGTGGATCACATTAAATTCCTCTCATATATATATGTCATGAAATTGCTTTAGGGTTAAGACCAATTTCCCTCATATTGGACCCCAACTCCGTATCAGGTCTTTGGCTAGCATTGGGTAGTTGTCGCATAATTCTTCATTACCTAGTAGGATGGAACTCGTGCCGAGCGATGTGTCAATGTTCTGATATGATCACACCACATCTCTTCGATGTTTCTTATATGATCACACCACACTCTTTGATGCCAATGTTGGTCACATCACATCTCTCCTATGTCGGTGTCGATTACATCCCTTGATGTCACTGCATCTCTTGAAGTCAATTAGGTGTTCGGACCAAACATGTCTAATCAACGCCTCTTTGGCTGTATTTTTTAAATAGAATCGTGTTAAAAATATATTTTTACAAAAGAATCTATGTATGTCTCGATATTTTGATTTGAAGATTTGAGAATTCTGGGATTTGCTTGAAATATTTGGTTAAGTTCATATTGTTTGTAGAGTATATAACATCTGGATTGTTGAAAATGAATCTCAAATTGCTAGTCCATCTAGATTTTGATGAACTTGAGTAGTTAGCTAATAATATAGTTGTAGTATTAGTGATGTGAGAGCATGAGTAGGATGCATTAGGGAACTGTTGCGATATACTTGCAGTGAATGTGTGTTGTTTGTTTGTATGCCTAGAATCTATACCATCTATTTAACCCACAAAAATGTTATGTGGTAACCAGATGAAAAGATACCACATAACAAATGCGATTAAGAGACCAAGTTGTTAAAAGAAGGGAAGATAATTTCGAAACAATTTCTTGCTTGGTCCTCTGAAGATCAAGCGTCCGGACAATGCCTTGGATTATGGGAACCAAGTTCAAAGGGTAATGAACCAGGCAGACAAAGATCAAGAAGATATAAGGTGGAACCGGTGAATTTCATTTTATCAACTGATCTTGGATTATTGGGGTGTGATATTGACCCAAGAGCAATGAAATCATGCATATAACTTTAGTAAAGATCTTTCTCTATATGTATAAATTCTTTGTTATCAGCAAGTTCTACAAAGGGGAGGTTGAGGGTAACGGTGGCTTGTTCTGATTGATATCAAAACCAGAACCAAAACCAGATACTTGAAAAGTATTACTGATTTTATCTAAAGAATCATTGGTGGTTGGGGTTGGGGAAGAAGTTGCATCAATGGAGCATAGATGTGAAATCTGAATAGGGTGACCAAAGAGGACGAATGGGGCTGAGCCAACTTTTGAGTTATCACACAACTTTGTTGATTCCTGAGCTGAGTTTCCAATACTCAGAAGACATGAGATGTTTTCATCTCTTTCAGGATTGGAATAAGAGTCAAAAGGTTTGAAACAAAGAGAAGGTTGTTGAGATTGTGTGTGCCTGGCTCCCTGAATGCCACCAGAAGTGCTGACAGAAAGACAGCTAAATAGATTGTTAGTCGAAAGAACCTGGTGGCTTGAGAAGCTAGTGCTGGTGACATGAAATTCTTCATGTGGTGATCTGAGTCTTTTTCTTGAAGACGAGAAAGATAAGAGAGTTAAGGGAATGTCTGGTACCAGTTCCACCAACCAGGGACTCACTCTTTTCACGTTTTGTAGTAGATCGGGCTCGTCCCAACTTACCTGAAATCACAAAACATTTAACACTCAAACAAAGCAACCAATTTAGTCAATGATACAACTGAATGAAAATCTCGATGCTTTAAAACACCAGGCAAGTTACTATAAATTACAAGAAACTTTTCCTACTATGGATCTATTATTTACATAAAGCAGCACATATTTTGCAAGGAGAAGTAAATGCGGAAACGGAAAGGAGAATTGGGAACTGACCTGTAAAAGCCTCCAAGGCGAATCAGGCCATTGAATAGGGTCAGCGACATGAACAGAGGATATGGTCCCCATGAACCAACTGATCCTCGAAGAATCCTCTGTCTCGAAAGGCATTTTGAATCGCATACCAAGGGACCATTGTATTCTAAGCGCTGCAAATACTTGAGATGCATTCACGCAGAACTCAGGAGTGTTAGACCGGGGATAATAAATGACATGAAATGGTTGTCTATTGGAAGCACACGTTGCTCCTTCTATCACATCTTTTGGTTTTACTCTTCCTCTGTTAACCCAACTTTCGTTACTCAACTTAGTCTCACCTTCCCCATAGAAGGGTGATAAATCTAAACACTGTGAACCAGAGTTGCAATTGGCTGAGTTCCACCGTGTTGGAGTTCCTGGACCATTGTCAATTCCCTTCCTCGCTCGTCTTATTCCAAGATAAACATCACAATCTTTACCCTTCATAAACACAACAGAATCACTAGCAATCAGGCTCTTTTGGTTCACAAAAGTACTCCATCCTGTTGTCAAAAGATGTCGCCTGGGCGTCCCACGGTAAATATGCCTAAATTTCCATGTCTCACCATGAACATCCCTTGCTACAATAGTCTGTACAGGAGGATCATTATTATAGTCAAGACCAGGGAAGATTGTCTCAGCACAGTACCTAGGAACTGAGAATCCACCACCATTGTTGGCATCAGACTATGTTAGTGTCTTGGAGAAGGATGTTTGCTTGTCTCCATTCTCGGAACCCATTAACCGCAGGCTCTTATCATCATCAAAACACATCTCATTTTCAGTCATAGGAAGTAATCTAATTTTTGCATACACCTCATCTGTCACACGATCTGCCAAGAACTTAATTGCTGAGACTCGACATGGAATGCGTGCAGAAATTCTTGGAATATTCCCAAAATCAACATTCCCAAACGCATGTTCACAGTGACCCTGAGGGAAATAAAATACGCTTGAATTAACACAAGGCATTTGCATCCTACTTCCCGCACAAGCGTACCACAATCGAGGATCTAAACAGTTATTTGTTCTAAAGGATGCTTCTCTGGATTCCATAGAACTGATTACTGAAATTAAAAGGAACCAAAGGATCCACGCAGAACAAGAGTCTTGGGACAAAAAGCATTAACTATAAATTCAAAAATCGTAGAAATATTCTCTAGAAAACTTCGCCACCATAGCGTAAATCTCCTCTCTCATAATATTTCAAAACTCAAGATGAATATAATCTCATATCAGCAGAATAGATCCCCGATTGAAAACACTCGCATTTTCACTCTTAGAAACATGACCGACAATGCATACAAACACAAATAAAATCTCCACAATCTTCCATCTCAAAAACTGAAACTCTCAATTCCGTGCTCCTCTACTACAGAGATGAAACAGCAACAACAGAAAAATGATCAGAACACTGAAAGCAAGTAAGAATAAAGAATTAATGAAGAAAGATGCCTCTTACACTACTTCCAAGTCTCATCCAGCCATAGAACTGCTCCGTCGCTCGCTCTCTCCCACCCTCGCAATCTCAAAGATTATGTATACATGAAAGCCTTGAGAGATATATACCATTGCGAAGTCCACTAGAGAAAAACTGTCTCTCCCCATCCCAAGGCATTCTCTTTCCTCCGTTTCACAATAAATCCTTCTTTGAAATTAGAATATAAGATTAATCCATAAACTATTATTTAATAAACAAATATAATAATATTTAATTAAAATTATTAACATAAATATTTAACCTATGGGAATAAAATATCCACAGTGAATGATTATAATATCTCAAATTATTGGTTCTGCTACACATTTGTTGATTGTTATTTTAATGAAAATAGTTGGATGTGAAAATGCCTAGACGAATATATATTATAATTAATTTAATGTAAACTTAATTAACAAATTCAATTTTAGCAACCAATCTTATATTCACTTATACTTTTAACCATAATTGTTTTGTACACATTCTTTTGCCATCAATTTTTTAAAATATTGTACTTTTGATTATCTCTTATGCATGACTATACTTTATCTTGAAATTTTTAAATATTCAATTTTGAGCCCTCAAATTATAAGAAAACTCATAAAAACCACAAAATTTCATTTGTCCGGCCAAAAACATATCTCCTAGAATTCCGAAAAACGTCACAGCTAGAATACTAACAAACACTATTTCAATAGTACTATATACTAAAATATTAATAGTTTTAACTAATGTTTTTATGCCAGCTTCATTATCATGATACAATGTAAGAATTTTCAAAACCCAAAATGTAAAACCTCTGTAAAGACATCTACAACCGTGTCTATTCGAATAGTTATTTCTCTATGCTAATTTCCTCTTTATAAACATATCATTCTATTTATTTAGTATTTTTACATACATCAATTACATTTCATCATTATATTTTTATCTTGGTATTTATATTTTTGTTATAATACTTTTAAATTTTGTAATGAATAATTAAAAAAATAAATATATATAAATAGGATAAATTTTTATTGATAGACATATAAATACAACAACTATGAAATACAAATAACTTATACATAAAAATCCACCTCTCTTGTGAAAATACTCATACATGTTTAACAAAAGTAAATTTAGTTTTTAACTTAATTACATTAGCATGAACATTTTTAAACGACGAAATATTCAGAAATTTTTTTCGATAAAATTGGTAAACTTGGTTTTAACGATTTTAGACTTTAGTAGTCTGCAGTGTTTTAAAATTTTGCAATTATAATTCTCACGCGAGGTTTTGTCAAATTTTATTCTAAATATTAAATCATTTTGTAATTTTTATCCCGTAAATTAAAAAAATACAAATTATAGTCATTTAGTATGCAATTAGTATGTATTAGTATTTGATACCTAAAGTTATCAATAACTTTAGGTATCAACTTACGAATATAAGGAAAAATTAATATCAACTTTTCCTAATATCAACTTTGGTTATTAATTACAAAAGTTACCAATAACTTTTGGAATGAATAATTATTATAATCATGTATTATTTTATGAGAAAATTGCATAATTAGCCACAAACTTACGAGTTGGGTAAAGGGTATGTCCTCAAACTTACGAAATTTCAAGAATGATATCTAAAATTATCAATAACGTTTGTTTTCTACCCTATAACATTCTAACAATCAGTTAAAGTACCACAATTAGAAAACATTGTTGATCAAATACTGCAAAATCATGATACTTTGGGGACTACATATTAAAGTATGAAGATGAAATTTATCAAAATCATGAAAATATATCTCTTCATTTTCTCATATATATATATATATATATTATAACAAATAATTAATTAATATTATAACTTTTAAAAAAAATTGAAATTTAAAAGTTAATTTTATGTTAACGAATTTAGTTATAAAATTATTAATTAATTCGGCAATTCACCATGAATCAATAATTTATATTAAAATCGATTTGACCAACCATTTTACATCCACTTCAAAAGAGTGAATGAAGGGATCTACTTAAAGCATTTATATGTGGACATGGGAACCAACAACCATAACTACCAATAAATGTCCTTTTGCTTTCAACATTTTGCCCAATTGAACAAATCACCACTTGCTTAGACAAAGACCACAATGACTTCAACTGTTAAATGCTTCTTTTTTTACTTACTTTGACAGTTTGACCCACCCACCAACTTCAAGTTACATTCTTAACTTACCACTAAAACTCCCACATTCTTATAGTTGGAATTTGTGATGGGAACTTGGTCTGGAATCTTACATAATGACTAAAGTAACTCATCCCAACATATTGAGTATGTTTATTTTAATATTACTCTTATCTTTACTTAAGTTTTAAAACGACCAAGTTGTCACTGTCACTTTACCGGCTCGAATACAATCATTTTAGATGAAGGTCCACCTCATCAGTTTCTGAAAAAAAAAAATTAATAAAAATAGTATTCTGATATTGAACGGGACACTGATACCTAGTATAGGTAAATAGATCTTGCCAAAGATTTGGAATGGCTCAAAGAGAGTAGAGAATAATGGACCTTACCCACAAGGTGGTGAGCTAAAGAAGCGCGAAAAGAGAAGTAGAGAATCCTATGAGTAATTGTACGGTTCTTAAAGATTGTGGTCCTTACGTACTCAGAGTGGATAGGGTCAACGAGACATGTGTGTTTTAAGAAAATCAACTACTCTTATGATATGAACGCAGTTATTGTGGTGGATATAATAGCTAATGGTGGCAATTAATAGGAGTGAGTGAAAGACGTTCAATTTTTAGAAGGATCTATAAATATAAGATCATTGGGTTGAAAATGATTTCCAATGTAAGACCTCTAAAGGATCGAACTTGGCTGAGGCATTTATGAAATCTTCTTCGCACAAGGGATTTGTTTGCTGCTTGTCTCGTTCATCATCGCTATGTATATTGAACTCTCGTTGATCATTCTTTTTCGTTGTATTCTCTGTTTCTAGTACACTATTTTTATAGTGCATCTACCGAGAACCTCTTTTACCGGCACAATTGTTTTTTTCATTATTTTGAGATTTTGATGTAAAAATTTGTGTATCTCCCATATGCTTTCTTACCTAAGAAGTTTACCCAACAACAAATATATAAAATATTTTATGTAAGACATTAATAGTCCTAAATTCGGGTGAACGTTAGCACTCGAAAAAAAACCAACATGTTTTGTAATCATAAAAAAATGCAGACATGTTTTTTCATATTAAAATCATAAATAATAGAATATAAATCTTTTTAATATTCTTCTAATGTAAATCAAATTACTAATTCCATCTTTTAATGTAAAATTTTCCCAAATATGATGATAAGTGACTATTTGATTAGAAATTCACTAATTGGATTCTCTTAATCCAACAATTAATCTAACATATTCTATATCTTAATAATATTTTAAATTTTATATATTAAATATAATAGAATAATTATTTTTCAAATGGACCGGACACTTTTTTGCCCCCATTGCCAAGGGGTTTTAAAACCTAGATTGTAATACTAGTTCTAATTATTGTATGGTATTAATAACTCTCAATAATAATTGTACTTTGTTTTTTGAAAAACACAACATGGTAGCTTTGAAAAGTTGACACAAATTTTATACAACTATTTATTTACCAATCTTAATAAAAAAATGCATCCGAGTACTTTGATGTTAGGCTACCTGTAATATTGTCAGCGTCCAAAACCATTTCCACCGTATAAATATATATATACATCATCATTCTCTTAGATCCACATCATATTCTCTTTCAACATCTAAAATTTCTCACTCATCCACATCATTATTTATTTCTCTTTCATCCACATCAACTTCTCTCTTCAAATTTCATTTTATCTTTCTATCTCATCAACTTTATCATTTTATTATCTTATTTATCATTAAATATTACATTTCAATTTTAATATTTTAAAATCAGTGTAAAATTGATTAACATTAAAATAAATTTTATATTACATTTTATAGAATTGAATATTATACTACAGTATCATTAAAATAAATTAACTAAAAATATATTTAAAAAGATTACAAATACATCTAAAATTGATCAAGAAAATTTATTCAATACATGTTCAATAAGATCATTTTTTAATTGATGGCAAGTTCTCCGATCACGAGCATCGATCATACGACGAAGATAAGCATGCAAACTTGGATAAATTCCTCTCTGAATTGGTTCAAGTTCAGAAGAGTCTTCCAGTTGATCATAATCTCCAAGTGC
>RWGZ01000122.1:34368-50116 GCA_009725065.1 Utricularia reniformis
AAAGAGATATTGAAGGAAATAATATCATATCAAATCAGTATATATGGACGCATATATATGATTTGATTATGGATAATCATATATGGAGATATAATCAAATATTAGGAATATTTGTTTGTTACCTTAATATCTCGACCACCTCATCTATATAAAGGGGTCTTAGGGTTCATTGTTATGTACTTCAATACTCTTGTATTCCGAGTTTTCCACTTCATGTGTGTGTGTTGTAATCTTCTCAAATGATAGTGAATTTGGCCGTTTCCGCCGATCACGTGGTTTTTTCCCTTTCCGGGTTTCCACGTTAATTTCTTGTGTCGTTGTTTTCTTTTTGCTTTAATTCTCGGGTTCTACTTAATCTATCGAGATTGTTCGCACACGTGTTCAATCCCCAACAATTGGTGGTGGCTGTGGGGTAGTAGTGGTGCAATCGGCGATGGGTGACGATAAGGGATGCCTAAGGATGTTTGACGGATCTGATTTTGCCTATTGGAAAATGCAAATCCACAATACCCTTTATCGGAATTATCTAGGGGAAGCATTGGAAGAAAAGAAGCCGGCAAAGATGGAGGATGCGGATTGGCAGAAATTGGATCGCAAGGCGTTGGCGATCGTTCAACTATCGTTGTCGAAGAAGTTGGCGTTTAACTACAACAAACATACAACGACTCACGGTATGATGAAGACGTTGTTCGATATGTACGAGCGGCCTTCATCGACAAATCGTGGGCTCTTGATATGGTAGTTGTATACCATGACGATGGGAGAGGGTTTCTCGGTTGCAGAACATCTGAATGATTTCTGCAATCTTATAGGCCAGTTGTTGCTGGCTGGACATGTCATGGATGATGACACGCAGGTCGTTGCCGTTCTTGGTACCATGCCCGAAAGCTGGTCAACGACGGTTGATATTATGAGTAGTCAACCTGGGAAACTCAATTTCGATGATGTGCGGGCTCGACTCATCAGTGAAGAATTGAGACGGAAGTATAAGGGAGATACCAAAAGTAATGCATTGGTGGCAGATTCTTCCAGGGATCGGAAGAATAACCCAGGGCAGAATGGCGAGAGCAAGGCCCGATCGAGGAATCGGGGAAAGTCAAAGAATCGGGGGATCCCGATTGCTGGAATTGCGGGAAGAAGGGACACTTCCACAGGGAATGCAAAGAGCCGAAGAAGGAGGAGAATTCAGCATCGGTAGCGGCTGAATCTGACGATGCACTTGTACTCTGTCTCGAGAGTCCAGTGGAGTCATGGGTGGTTGACTCAGGTGCATCCTTTCACTCCTGTTTTAACAAGAGTTGTTTAAGTCTTTCAAAGCAGAGAATTTCGGGAAGGTTTATCTTGCCGATGGGAAGTTCCTTGAGATCACAGGTCGGGGTGATATACCGATTCGATCCTCAAATGGTTACTGTTGGACCTTGGAGGATGTGATGTATATACCCGGACTGAGTAAGAACCTGATATCGGTCAGACAGTTGGATTCCAATGGGTACCGAACGTCTTTCGGGAACGGTCGGTGGAGAGTGACCAAAGGGGCTTTGGTCATTGCTAAAGGAATCAAGTCGGGAACTCTGTACGTGGAGAAACCGATCGGGCCAGATGAGGACCGATCCACTCTCACTANTGGAGATCACAGGTCGGGGTGATATATCGATTCGATCCTCAAATGGTTACTGTTGGACCTTGGAGGATGTGATGTATATACCCGGATTGAGTAAGAACCTGATATCAGTCGGACAGTTGGATTCCAAGGGGTACCGATCATCTTTCGGGAGCGGTCGGTGGAGAGTGACCAAAGGGGCTTTGGTCATTGCTAAAGGAATCAAGTCGGGAACTCTGTACGTGGAGAAACCGATAGGGCCAGCTGAGGACCGATCCACTCTCACTACACTGGAGACCGATCGGTCCCATGGGGACCGATCCACGGAGGACCGAAGGAGGTTGCTGAAGATGTGGCACGATCGCCTTGGCCACATGAGTGAGAAGGGCATGAAGATCATGGCCCGGAAAGACTTATTGCCGACCTTTGAGGACAAAGAGGTTGGGTTATGTGAGGATTGTGTGCTTGGCAAGCAGAGGAGAGTAACCTTTACGAAGGTGAAGCGGGATCAGAAAACCAGCAAGCTGGAACTCGTGCATACTGATGTGTGGGGTATGGCACTAGTCGAGTCATTTTGAGGCTCGAAGTACTACGTCACCTTCATTGACGACTGTACCCGTAAGGTATGAGTCTATTTTCTAAAGAGGAAAATATGATGTATTCCATACATTCAAAAGGTGGAAAGCAGAGGTGGAGCTCGAGGCTGGAACCAATTTGAAGTGTCTGAAATCAGACAATGGGGGTGAGTATGACGTGGAGGAGTTCAAAGGTTACTATTTGGCGAACAGTATTATGCTGGAGAGATCGGTCCCTAAGGAGCCGAGGCAGAATGAAGACCAGGTTATAGATGACAATGTCGAAGAAGTCACTCATGTGTTGAGACGGTCAACCAGGGAGAGGAGATCATCCGATCATTACACTCCTGCAATGTATCATACATTGCTGACTGATGATGGCGAGCCAGAGAATTTTCGAGAGGCTATTGAGTTTCGTGAGCAGGAAAAGTGGGAGCTCGCTATGGAGGACGAAATGGCGTCCTTGTCAAAGAACAAGACTTGGGTCTTGTTAACTGCCGAAGGAACATCGGGCCTTCCTTAATTGGGTCTTCAGAGGTCGATGGGTCCAAGAGTTACGAGGTAAGATTTGTAGTCGAAGGATTCTTGCAGAATGGAACTGACTATTCCAAGGTACTCTCACCGGTCGACCATTTGGGTGATGGAGTAAAGTGGCTGCGGAGAATCTCCATCATTGGCGGATGGATGGGAAGACTGTTTTCTTCTATGGGATTTAGAGGAAGAAATGCACACCCGAATGGTTTTAATGTGCATTGAAATGGAAATCTTGCGGTAACTAGAAAGAGCTTGTATATTGAAAAAAGCTTATCGGCAGTGGTCTTGACTCCCTAGGGACCGAACGGGGACTCAAGAGAAATGAGTCAGACAACTGTTGTTATCTCCGAATGGGCAAAGGTACATACATAATCCTTCTAATGTATGTTGGTGACATGTTGTTCAAAGAGGGTGACATTGAGGAGATAAAACAAGTCAAGTGGGAGTTGTCTGAAGCATTGGAGATGAAGGATCTGGGACCGGTCAATACTCTCGGAATGAGGTTCGTGAGAGAAGGGTACACTTCCCTTGTCCCAGGATAATAAAAGTGATTGATCGGTATCAAGTGGGAGACTTGAAGGTTACTAAAACACCTTTGGAAGCACACATGAAACTTTCAAAGGAGCAGGCGCAGATGACCGACTAGAAGGCCGAAGAGATGAAGAATGTGCCCTACTCTTCAGCGGTCGGGATTTTGATGTATGCAATGGTCTGTACGAGACCTGATATTGCACATGGAGTGGGAGTCGTGAGCAGGTTCATGTCGAACCCTGGGAAAGAGTATTGGAAAGCAGTGTTGTGGTTGCTCCGATACCTCAAAGGGACATCAGGGCGGGAGCTGTGCTTTAGAAGGGGACCGATCGAACTAACAGGGTACGTGGACGCCAACCTTGGAGGAGATCTGGACGATCGGAAGAGTACATCGGGGTATGTATTTACTGTTGGCGGTACAACTGTTAGTTGGAAGTCGAAGTTGCAAAAGTGTGCCTCACTTTCCTCCACTGAGGCAGAGTATGTTGCGATTTCGGAAGCATGAATGAAGATGGTGTGCCTCCAGAATTTCCTGATGGAGATCGGTAAAGGGACCGATTTGCGGACTTTGTACAGTGACAGTCAGAGTGCCATTTGTTTGGCGAAGAACCCGGTATTTCATGCTAGGACGAAGCACATTGAGTTGAAGTATCACTATATTAGGGATTTGCTCAAGAGAAAGACGCTTCAGTTGATGAAGATCAAAGGTATTGAAAATCCGGCAAACATGTTGACGAAGGGAGTCACTGTGGCGAAGCTAGAGCTGTGCGTAGCTCTACTTTGTCTCACCAAGTGAGTTGGTGAGGGGGAACTATCAAGAGAAGATGCATTATCGATCTCCAAGTGGGAGATTGTTAAGTGTGGAGATCGGTATTGGTATCGATCGGTAACACTTGGATGACGATCGGCAATGTGGTCGATCGGGGCACACATGGAANCGAAGAAGAGGGATAGAAATTAGAGAGAAATAGACTGATGAAATGAGGGAAGCTATAGAGGAAAGGAGAAGGACACAAGGCCTTGACGGAGAAGATAACAGATTCCACATTTAATTGATGTTCAAAATATACAACGTAATCTGTTTTATATCCTAATTAAATTATGGGCCAAAATTGTTAAGTGTGGAGATCGGAATTAGTATCGATCGGTGACACTTGGATGACGATCGACAATGTGGTCGATCGGGGCACATATAGAAGACGGGATGGTCGGTATTGGTACCGATCGGTCGAGGACCAAAGTACGCAATACCGAATGTAACAAAGAGGACCGTAGCAATCGGTAGAGAACCGATGGCACGTGACCCGAAGATATGAGATGGAGGCAATCGGTCGAGAACCGAACTGAGATATGGTGGGGCTCATTAGTCAAAGATATCGGCAGTTATTGAAAGAGATATTGAAGGAAATAATATCATATCAAATCAATATATATGAACGAATATATATGATTTGATTATGGATAATCATATATGGAGATATGATCAAATATTAGGAATATTTGTTTGTTACCTTAATATCTCAACCACCTCATCTATATAAAGGGGTCTTAGAGTTCATTGTTACGTACTTCAATACTCTTGTATTCCGAGTTTTCCTCTTCGTGTGTGTGTGTTGTAATCTTCTCAAGTGATAGTGAATTTGGCCGTTTCCGCCGGTCACGTGGTTTTTTTCCCTTTCCGGGTTTCCACGTTAATTTCTGGTGTCGTTGTTTTCTCTTTTCTTTAATTCTCGGGTTCTACTTAATCTATCGAGATTGTTCGCACACGTGTTCAATCCCCAACAATTGGTGGTGGCTGTGGGGTAGTAGTGATGCAATCGACGATGGGTGACGATAAGGGAAGCCTAAGGATGTTTGACGGATCTGATTTTGTCTATTGGAAAATGCAAATCCGCAATACCCTTTATCGGAATGATCTAGGGGAAGCATTGGAAGAAAAGAAGCCGGCAAAGATAGAGGATGCAGATTGGCAGAAATTGGATCGCAAGGCGTTGGCGATCGTTCAACTATCGTTGTCGAAGAAGGTGACGTTTAACTACAACAAACATACGACGACTCACGGTATGATGAAGGCGTTGTCCGACATGTACGAACGGCCTTCATCGACAAATCGTGTGCTCTTGATACTGCAGTTGTATACCATAACGATGGGAGAGGGTGCCTCGGTTGCAGAACATCTGAATGATTTCTGCAATCTTACACGCCAGTTGTCGCTGGCTGGACATGTCATGGATGATGACACGCATGCCGTTGCCGTTCTTGGTACCATGCCCTAAAGCTGGTCAACGACGGTTGATATTATCAGTAGTCAACCTGGGAAACTCAATTTCGATGATGTGCGGGCTTGACTTATCAGTGAAGAATTGAGACGGAAGCATAAGGAAGATATCAAAAGTAATGCATTGGTGACAGATTCTTCCAAGGGTCGGAAAAATAACCTAGGGTAGAATGGCGAGAGCAGGGCCTGATCGAGAAATCGAGGAAAGTCAAAGAATCGGGGGGATCCCGATTGCTGGAATTGCGGGAAGAAGAGACACTTCCGCAGGGAATGCAAAGAGCCGAAGAAGGAGGAGAATTCAGCATCGGTAGCGGCTGAATCTGACGATGCACTTGTACTCTGTCTCGAGAGTCCAGTGGAGTCATGCGTGGTTGACTCATGTACATCCTTTCACTCATGTTTTAACCAGAAGTTGTTCAAGTCTTTCAAAGCAGAGAATTTCGGGAAGGTTTATCTTGCCGATGGGAAGTTCTTGGAGATCACAAGTCGGGGTGATATACCGATTCGATCTTGGAGGATGTGATGTGATGTACCTTGGAGGATGTGATGTATATACCCGGACTGAGTAAGAACCTGATATCGGTCGGACAGTTGGATTCCAAGGGGTACCGAACGTCTTTCGGGAGCGGTCGGTGGAGAGTGACCAAAGGGGTTTTGGTCATTGCTAAAGGAATCAACTTGGGAACTCTGTACGTGGAGAAACCGATCGGGCCAGATGGGGACTGATCCACTCTCACTACACTGGGGACCGAAGGAGGTTGCTGAAGATGTGGCACGATCGCCTTGGCCACATGAGTGAGAAGGGCATGAAGATCATGGCATGGAAAGGCTTATTACCGACCTTTGAGGTCAAAGAGGTTGGGTTCTGTGAAGATTGTGTGCTCGGCAAGCAGAGGAGAGTAACCTTTACAAAGGTGAAGCGGGATCGGAAAACCAGCAAACTGGAACTCGTGCATACCGATGTGTGGGGTATGGCACCGGTTGAGTCCGTTGGAGGCTCGAAGTACTATGTCATCTTCATTGACAACTGTACCCGTAAGGTATGAGTCTATTTTCTAAGGAATAAATCTGATGTGTTCCAGACATTTAAAAGGTGGAAAGCAGAGGTGGAGCTCGAGGATGGAACCAAGTTGAAGTGTCTGAAATCAGACAATGGAGGAGAGTATGACAGGGAGGAGTTCAGATACTACTGTTTGGCGAACGGTATTAAGCTGGAGCGATCGGTCCCGAACAAGCCGATGCAGAATGGAGTTGCCGAACGAATGAACCGAACGTTGAATGAGCGTGCCCGATCGATGAGATTGCACGCTGGTCTACCAAAAACCTTCTTGGCGGATGCTGTGAGTACGACAGCATACCTGATCAATCGGAGTCCATCGGTACCACTGGATTGCGAGTTCCCCGAGGAGAAGTGGACTGGGAAGGAGGTGAAGCTGGATCATCTCAAAGTGTTCGGTTGCATTGCGTATGTCCACATAGACCCTGAGAAGAGGGATAAACTTGATGCTAAAGCTGTAAAAAATGTTTTCGTTGGTTATGGAATTAATTATTTTGGTTACCGGTTCTGGACCGAAGGGAGAAATATAATTAGATCGGTCGACGCGACCTTCAACGAAGATCAACTATACAAGGATGCTATCACAAAGACTAAGGAGAAGTCTTTCGAAGTGATAGTGGTGATACCATCAAGTGGGAGCAGTGGACCTTCGGACCGATCAGATGAGCCGATCGGTATCACTTCAGACGAGGAGTCAGAATCTCAGTCTGATCGGTCCGATACCGATCAGCCGAATGAAGACCAGGCGATAGATGACAATGTCGAAGAAGTCACTCCTGTGTTGAGGAGGTCAACCAGGGAGAGGAGATCACCCGATCGTTACACTCCTGCAATGTATCATACATTGCTGACTGATGATGGTGAGCCAGAAAATTTCGGAGAGGCTATTCAGTCTCGTGAGCAGGAAAAGTGGGAGCTTGCCATGGAGAACGAAATGGCGTCCTTGTCAAAGAACAAGACTTGGGTCTTGACTGAATTGCCGAGGGGACATTGGGCCTTCCTCAATAGATGGGACTTCAGAGTAAAGTAGGAGGCAGATAGGTCCAAACGTTACAATGCGAGACTAGTGGTCAAATGATTCTTGCAGAAGAAGGGAATTGACTATTCCGAAGTATTCTCACCGGTCGTCAAGATGACGACGATTAGGGTGATTTTGAGTATAGTGGCTGCGGAGAATCTCCATCTTGAGCAGATGGATGTGAAGACGGCTTTCCTTCATGGTGACTTAGAGGAAGAGATATACATGGCACAACCCGAGGGTTTATGGCGTATGATAAAGAAAATCTAGTATGCAAATTGGTAAAGAGCTTGTATGGGTTGAAACAAGCTCCTTGGCAGTGGTATTTAAAAGTTTGACTCCCTAATGACCGAAAGGGGATTCAAAAGATGCGAGACAGACAACTTTTGTTATCTCTGATGGGGCAAAGGGACATACATAATCCTTCTACTGTATGTCGATGTCATGTTGATCGCAGGGGGTAACATGGAGGAGATAAAACAAGTCAAGTGGGAGCTGTCCGAAGCATTCGAGATGAAGGACCTGGGACCGGTCAAGCAGATTCTGGGAATGAGAATCTCGAGAGATCTGCAGAAGGGTACACTTACCTTGTCTCAGGAAAAATATATTGAGAAAGTGATCGATCGGTATCAAGTGGGAAACTTGAAGGTTACTAAAACACCTTTGGGAGCACACATGAAACTCTCAAAGGAGCAGGCACCGATGATCGACCAGGAGGCCGAAGAGATGAAGAATGTGCCCTACTCTTCAGCGGTCGAGAGTTTGATGTATGCAATGGTCTGTACGAGACCTGATATTGCACATGGAGTGGGAGTCGTGAGCAGGTTCATGTCGAACCCTGGGAAAGAGCATTGGGAAGCAGTGTTGTGGTTGCACCGATACCTCAAAGGGACATCAGGGCGGGAGCTGTGTTTTAGAAGGGGACCGACCGAACTAACAGGGTACGTGGACGCCGACCTTGGAGTAGATATGGACGATCGGAAGAGTACATCGGGGTATGTATTTACTGTTGGCGGTACAGCTATTAGTTGGAAGTCGAAGTTGCAAAAGTGTGTCTCACTTTCCTCCACTGAGGCAGAGTATGTTGCGATTTCGGAAGCAGGAAAGGAGATGGTGTGGCTCCAGAATTTCCTGATGGAGATCAGTAAAGGGACCGATCTGCGGAATTTGTACAGTGACAGTCAGAGTGCCATATGTTTGGCGAAGAACCCGGTATTTCATGCGAGGACGAAGCACATTGAGTTGAAGTATCACTATATTAGGGATCTGCTCAAGAGAAAGGTGCTTCAGCTGATGAAAATCAAAGGCACTGAAAATCCGGCAGATATGCTGACGAATGGAGTCACTGTGGCAAAGCTAGAGCTATGCGTAGCTCTACTTGGTCTCACCAAGTGAACTGGTGAGCGGGAACTATCAAGAGAAGATGTATTATCGATCTCCAAGTAGGAGATTGTTAAGTGTGGAGATCGGTATTGGTATCGATCGGTCACACTTGGATGATGATCGGTCATGTGACCGATCTGACACACACGGAAAATGGGATGGTCGGTATTGGTACCGATCGGTAGAAGATCGAAGTACGCAATACTAAATGTAACAAAGAGGACCGAAGCAATCGGTAGAGGACCGATGCATGTGATCCGAAGATATGAGATGGAGGCAATCGGTCGAGGACCGAACTGAGATATGGTGGGGCCAACTGGTCAAAGATATCGGCAGTTATGGAAAGAGATATTGAAGAAAATAATATCATATCAAATCAGTATATATGGACGCATATGTATGATTTGATTGCGGATAATCATATATGGAGATATGATCAAATATTAGGAATATTTGTTTGTTACCTTAATATCTCAACCACCTCATCTATATAAAGAGGTCTTAGGGTTCATTGTTACATACTTCAATACTCTTGTATTCCGGATTTCCTCTTCGTGTGTGTGTGTTGTAATCTTCTCAGTGATAGTGAATTTGGCCGTTTCCGCCGGTCACGTGGTTTTTTCCCTTTCCGGGTTTCCACGTTAATTTCTTGTGTCGTTGTTTTCTCTTTGCTTTAATTCTCAGGTTCTATTTAATCAATCGAGATTGTTCGCACACGTGTTAAATCCCCAACACTAATGACACTCTATATCGAAGTTGATATGAAATTTAAACCATTGTCAAATAGTTTTTAATAGGATTTTATATCGAAGTTGATATGAAATGACAATCAAAACCTCGATATTTATATGAAATCACAATTCAGTAATAAAATAGATAGAAGAATGAAGAAAGAATATGAGTAAGTTAAACAAGACATGTGACTTTAGATTCCGAAAATCGGAACAACAACATTAAATTCATCGCAGTTGCATATCTCGATCATGAATCCATCCGGGTCGTGGAAGAACAATTGATCCACGAAAATCCCGTTTTTCTCCATCCTTTGCTTCATATACTCGATCCCCATCTCAATCAACTTATTCTCCACGTTCTCCATGCTCTCATTCTCGAAACATCAATAAAATAATATTTTTAAATTTCTAAAGTCAAATCAATTTATTATAACATGAAAGGGTGATGTTTGCCTAGTGTTCCTCAATTTACTGGTTGTGTAAATGATATGACATTCAAGTTATGAAATTGCAAATATGATATATTTTTTGAACAAAAATATATATTTGTAGTCCTCAAACTTCAATTAAATGTGCATAAGATACATTAAGTTTCCAATATCGTTTATCATTAACACTTTAATGAGCTCGTTAATATTTAATATTTTACGTACAATTTTCGAACATCAACGGTCAATTTTGTATAATCTTTCAAATGAATCTTATTTGCGTACATTGTGAGGGGTTTTCAAACGGTTTTCAACTTACGGAAAACTGGGTACTACAATATCAAAAGTAAAAAACAAACGATATTGATAACTTTATGTGTCATATTTGTAATTTTGTAGTTTGGATAACATATCATTTATACATCTCGTAACTAATTATGCAATTTTCTGTAAGATGAAATACCTGGAAAGAAACATGGTTATCCCTCGGATTAATCATCGTTTTCTTTCTTATATTTCCGGGATTCTCAGATTGAAGCAAATGAATCCCGATTCCATGTCCATAAAGCCTATACAATCCCTCACAAGCAATAATTATCAAAATGAGTAAATATTTGAACAATTTGTTCCACTTACCAGGCGCCATTGAAGTTGAAGGATTCAGGTCTTTTGATAGGAACAAATCCAAGAAGATTTACGTAAAAATATACCGATTTTTCGACAGAATCACATACGAATGAAATGTGATTTAGGGAAGAGATACAGAGTGGATTTTGCTTCATTTTAATGATGCAAAAATACCAGAAAATAAGAAGCTGGTTGAAGATGAACACTTAGAATAGAAGAATTTGCTTTCGTTTTCTAATATTTATTGAATAAAATTGCCTACATGTATTGTCCTTTTTGTTTACTTTACTACAATTAATGTCCTTCTCTTACAAGTTGCACTTGCACGTTGTATTAGTTGAAGTTAAGCCTATGTTCTATATGCATTTTTAGAATGCATTTTACGAGTAGAATGCATTATCATTTTTATTACAGAACATGACCGTATTTAAATTCTCGTTTTACACAGAATGTGTTTTTGAATGAATTTTTTTTTGCTTTCAACGCAAAATCTGATGGGAGACCGGATCTGGGTTTTAAAACACATTCTACATTTAAAAATTACATTTATGTCCCTGAAAACCTAATCCTACTTGAAATTCCAGCTGATTTTTTTCAGTTCCCTCTCATGATAGCAACTCCTATGCCATCTTCCCGTTCAATCTCGATAATCGATTGAAACCTCGAGGGCGCAGAATCAAATCTGTAATTGCTTGTGTTCTCATTCTTGTTGGGTTTATCGATTTGAGGTAAAATGTTGGTTTCCTTGTCTTCTTCATTGTTCACTTTATTTTGATTGTTAAGTTTTAGGTTTCGTGAATCGTTGCTAGCATTTTGTCATATATTTTTTCGAGCTCCAGTGAGTTATCAAGCTACCAAACTTTGAAACATTCAATCCCTCAACATATTTATTGACTTTATTTTGATTAATCAAAAGCCTCTTTAGTGATTTCAAACTTTGCCCAGAATTATTTTTGTCCATAGCATGACTAATCTTCGTAGGATAAATAATTTATGATATAGACAATTTGATCAAGAGTTATTCATATGATTAGTATATTTGGGCATCTGTTGCACTTTACTTAGACATAATCAATCTTTTCTTATCACTCTTGTCCTTTTTTAGAGCTGCTGAAAATTAGATACAATAACTTAAACTTTGTGTTGTAATAATGATTTGGATATTGCATATTGTGAACTTAGCTTAAATTTTGCATATTCTGCAAGGATGAAACTTGTTTAGACAAAGCTAGAATGAAGCTTGATGAGTTTTTTTTCGTTTGAGTAACAATGGATAAAAGCCTTGAGACTCATTGTGTCCACATTTCAAATTCTTTTGCATTCGAATTCTACAGTTCCTATGTAAGATTCCTGATTTACACATCTTATAAAACCATAATTAATATACATAAGAGTGTTTAAATGTTGGAGAAGTATTTTCTTAGATAAGCCAAAACATAGACTTTTCAAAGTCATTTTTTTATGATGGCATCATATTATTGGAGGTTGACAAAACACCCTCAGTGAATCCCACATATATCTAGCATTCTTAATGACATTCTTATCCACAAAACTCATGAAAAAAAATGGAAACCATGGCTGAAGAAATGCAAGAAACCCGAAAAACAGCAACCACAACCAAACAGCAGATTTTTTGATGTAAGTTGAAGGAAATTATGTTCTAAGTTATTCATCAGTTGATTATGGTTCTAAGAATTGTTTTGCATCAGTTTTAGATCAGTTCTTAAGGTTATAGAGGAGGAAAATCTGTAAGAAATCGAAGGTGAGTGGGATGAATGAGAGAAGCATGTAGGTTAGGTTACATATGCATTCATATTTCTGTTCTATGTTACGAATTTTGCTGCTATTTTTATGGATGTCGTATGATTATGATTTTTACATGTATAAAAACCTCTGTGTGTCTAGTTTCAGAGGAATTTTATGTTTTATGAAAACTAAAATCAGACCAGCAAGTTATTTTACGTTTTACAGAATCAGTACAGTTTATTCCCTGCAGCCAGGGCATCATGTTGTTGGTCTGTTTGCTCATGTTTAGAGGGCTTATTTGAAAATGGTTTCTTTTATACAATTTTATAACAGTTCATTAGCTTTCACATGAATATTTTTACATGATTTTTGGACATCATTTGAGCTCTCAAAAACGTATGTATTTAAAGTGTCAACAGACTTTTATACAGTTTTTCAGAAATTTCAGAATATATATGTTATGTGATGTTATGTGAAAATTCGAGAGTTTGTGGACGCACAACTCTGACAACATGTCAGGAGCATGATATTAGTCACTTTATGATCTGGATCATCAGTTTCAGTTATGTGATCACATCATATATGATTATGTTAAGGGGTGAGGTATGACTGAAAGTCAGAAATGTTAGATGGATTGGTCGCGCTTTCTGTCTGTTTCTGATACTAGGCGACTCATGACTTATGTTCCTTGATTCTTGGTGATGCGTAAGCCAAGGATTAAGGCAGGGGCCAGGACTGTTATGCTGGTAAATTGAACATGATAAGAGCAACAGTCTGCAAATTATGTGATTATGTTTATGTTTATGTTATGTGATATGTTTATGTTGTGTGATGATACTTGTTGCATGATTATATTGTTTATTTGTTATCATCACTCTCAGGACCACTCAATGAATAATTGTTAAACAGGTAGTGAAGATGATCATGTATTCAACTCTAAGAAAAATACATTATCTGAGGAGAAGAAGTAGTTTCCTAGTTTGTAAGAACTTTGGTTTGGTTTATATGTTGTATATAGAATAGTAAATTAGCTTCCGCTGTGTATGAAAGAATAATTGGTATTATGAGTTTTATGTAGAGCTTTGTGTTCTAATTTATTAGAGCACGGCATCATGCCTTCNACGGGAACGGCTCCCTGCAGCAATAAAGCAATAGTATTAGCATTAATGAAGGAGTTATTTCCGATCTGATAGAGGCTGAATAAGCTCAAAGAACGAATCCGAGCTTTTATCACCTCCTCTACCACTCCAAATACCCGAAACGCAGGCCCATGCCCGGTTGAAGGCTGCCCTGTACAGCGAAGGGTCAATGTGCCCGCGTCGGTAGTTTGGATCGGGGGGTTCCCGGACCCCGATGGAACCAGTGTACCCCCCGTTGCTGATTCACTTCCATCCGCGCTGCCCGATGCTTCGCGCTGTCCCTCAAAAGGACGGACCGAAGCAGCCGCCATACGTTTGAAACGTGAGCTAGGCATTGTCTCAGTCGAATCTGCAAAACGAATACATAAGGATCAGGAAATGATAAAATAAAAACATAACTTCATACCCGATCCTTATGATGGATATGAGCTAGAAAACATCCCCTTCGGGGCTGGGGCTCCGGTCCTACCCGCGACACCTATTTCTATCAATCGTTTCTCCCGAAACAGATCTATTCGCTTAAGGCGCGCTTCGGAAGGGGGGAACATCGCAAGCGTATTTGCGGTGTCCGGACGAGAAGGGTTGAACCTAGTTCGGTCCAACTGACATATGCGTGGGTGAGTTAAGTGCGGTCACACCTTCAACAGGTCCTCTTTTGGGACTGTTATACACACATAACAAGACTCCCACGAATGGAGAGACTATTCTTTATCTACAATAGCGCACTCTTTAGTGCGCACCGCTATATAATATAATTTGCGGCATCCTAATAGACCTTTCCCCTTTCGGGATCCCACCAAGAACAGGTTAAAATAATGTTCTTAGGTCGGGGCCCGATTCTGTTGGTGGCAGTAAAATATAAACGCCACTATATACACATAACTACCCGGGAATAATGCAAAAGTAGGGCAATGAATCTCTTTATGAACAGCCGCTACAAAGGGATGCAGCGGAAAACGAAGTCCGCACTTTAAAGATGCGTAACTGACCGGAATAGCGGATGCCAGCACATTCATTTCCGCCGGAAGGAAACAGGGAATATCTTCTCGTCCCTTCCAGATGGAATAATGTGTCGGAATCGAAAATCTAGACCTAAACTCCTCAATATCTAACTCAGACATGGCTGGGTATCTCATTTTATGAGGAGCCATAGTGTATACCTTAAAGAAAGTCGGAGTGAAATGGATTGAACGTGAAATGGATTGAGGGCACAGAGAGCTTGATTTTGCAGTTCTTCCTTCGCGAAAATGACAATGAGGAAAAACAGTGCCCAAAATCCCGATTTAAATATTCATCTCCCAGCCAATAGTGAGCCGCCACGTAATATTGCCCAAACAATGGCAGTATAAGCGCACTCATCACGCCTCTTGAACTATCGAATGTGAAGAGGCGCCAATCGGGAGATTAATATTTAAAGAATAAAAAAGATAAAAATATAACGTAAATATACGTTATTAAACTTTTAGATGCAAGTAATTCCTACACTAAGGGAAAGATCGGTCCCCTGAACGCTCACTACCTATAGGTACGGTCCCATGTTCTCGCGAATGTGCAAACATCATGTGATCGGCCTTGTATCACCTCTACGATGGCGATCAAGCCCGAGGGGCTAGTGATGAGAACTCTAGGACCGGGCATCCCATGACGGATAAGGCCCATTAACAATGGGGCCGGTTCAAATGGTAGAAACAAACCATTGCAGCCCACCTACACACTTAACGAACAGCGGCCCGATGTTCCACGAGAGGACCGAAGATGGCCTTGGCGAAATAAAGCGTTTTCTGGTAACTAGCTCCATGGTTCGGTCAGAACGGTTACAAACCCACGTTTTCCACGCTTCGGGCCTCCACACGTTTACCACGCCTCGGGCTAGATCACGCAGACCACGCCTCGGTCCCAGCCTCGTTTTACATCGCGCAACAACAACCTCTAACAAACCTGTCAGAGGCGGTTACAGAGCGTGATTTACACACGCCATTGGCTCTATAAATACAGAGTATGACGACGGAAATAGTAGGACCCTTTGGACGCGTAAGAACAGGCCGTTACCCTGCCGGAGTTCTTACTGCTTTCTATTCCCTTGTCATTTTCATTAAGC
>RWGZ01000122.1:52230-62515 GCA_009725065.1 Utricularia reniformis
AACTATGTGAAGAATGAGGCAAATGATATTCATACAAATCACACTATAAATTTGGTAAAACCAAGTGAATTCAAACTAAATAAAGCCTAACATCACGAATACATGTTGTATATACAAAAAAAGTAAGTTCGAAAACGGAATGATCGTGCATGTCATAACCACACGACTTCATGTCATAGCATTATACTATAGTTTAAACACATAAATCATGGTATAACCAAGTTATTCTTGGATCTAATAACATGTATTCATGTTTTAACAATATCAATTCAAGTTCAATTGAAATCAAAATCATCACACCTATAACATGTGGTGGAACTAAGTGAAAAATGATCCAAATGATATTCATACAAATCACATTCTATATTTTGTAAAACCAAATCTATTCAAACTAAATAAAGCCTAACATCACGAACTCTTGTTGTATATACAGAAAAGTAAGTTCGAAAAAGCAATGATCGTGCAAGTCATAATAACACGACTTCATGTCATAGCATTTATACTATAGTTTAAACGCATAAATCATGGTATTACCAAGTTATTCTTCGTTCTAACATCATGTATTCAGGTTTTAACAACATCAATTCAAGTTTAATTGAAATCAAAATCATCACAAATATAACATGTGGTTTAACTTTTTGAAAAATGATCCAAATGATATTCATACCAATCACATTGTAAATTTGGTAAAACCTAGTGTATTCAAACTTAATAAATCCTAACATCACGAATACTTGTTGTATATACAAAAATAGTAAGTTCGAAAACGGAATGATCGTGCATGTCATAACAACACGACTTCATGTCATAGCATTTATACTATAGTTTAATCACATAAATATTTTTATAAATAAGTGATTCATAGTTCTAACAACATGTATTCATGTTTTAACAACATCAATTCAAGTTTAATTAAAATCAAAATCACCACATCTAGAACATGTGGTTTATCTTTTTGAAAATGAGCCAAATGATATTGATACGAATCACATTGTAAATTTGGTAAAACCAGTGTATTCAAACTAAATAAAGCTTAACATCACGAATATTTGTTGTATATACAAAAAAGGTAAGTTCGAAAACGGAATGATCGTGCAATTCTGATATCACCCTGAAATATTTATTATTCGATGACACATATGTATCTATATAGTAATTCCCAAGTCGAGAAATAAAGCAGATCGAGATATTTTGATGATTAACATTGTTTATAGCATATCGTGGTATTTGGATCGGGTAACTTATTTATTGGACCATTGTGCCTAATTTAGAGATTAATGAGTCATTATTTGTTGGACGCCATTATTGGTGGGCCTAATGAGTTATAGTTGGGCTGGACAAATCACCTATATAAATATGATTAAAGTGTTAAGGAGGGGAGCTTGGATTCTTGACTTAAGGAGGAGGCCGCTATTCTTTTCTATTCGCCCCGGAAACCTACGACTACGGCCATCAAAACATGATCTTTTTTCTTTGGTTTTCTACCTCTTGTTCTCCTATTGTAAATCTACTAACTTGACATTTATAGTGGATTCAAAGGCTACGGGCAGGGTTGTTTTTTATCCTTTCTTTTACAGAAAGGTTTTCCACCTACAAAAATCGTGTCTTTTTACTTGTTGCTTTTGTATTACTTTTTCGTTCGACCCCTATCTGTAAAAGTTCTCTAAATTTTGTTATTGCAGATTTTTAGCAGCGATAACATTGGCGCCGTCCGTGGGGACGTTTTTAATCCCATTGAGTTTTTATCCAGAGTTTGGGATGGAAAACGCAAAATATATTTTTCGATTCAGCACAGCTTTGGTATTCACCGTGTTTCTATATATTTATCCGTTGGATTGGTCTGCAATTTTTGTATACTGTTATACACATATGGATCTCAGTTCTAAACGGTGAAGATCGAATTTTATGGTCGTTTAGATTTTCGAATTAACGTTGGTCTAGAACGATTTGTATATGCTTTTTCTACTATTTGTAATTCTGAAATTTCGATTTGAATCTCATTGTTTTACCTTTGGATCATTCTGAAAATTTTTAGCATGGTTTCACACATATCTTTCGGTCCTCCGATTGTTGAAGATCAGTTTTTTGGCACTTTTAGATTTCAGATTACTATCCGAATATATGGTTGTTATTCTAATCCTATTGTAATGCGCAGTTCGGATATTCTATTCAGTTTGCATAATTGGACTGTTGGATGTTTTTGAATTTAATATATATTAGTCTAGACGTACCTGTAAATGTTCTAGACGGTGGAGATCGATTTTAAATGTTGTTTCAGTTTTAAATTAACGACAAACGTTTAAAGTTTCAGACTGATTTTTCTGCAATATTGAGTTATGGTATTCTATATGACATGCTTTATTTCACGGTTGGATTATTCTGAAATTTACGTATATTATTAACGACACATTTTTCTACGTTCCCAACGGTGGAGATGAGTTTCTGTAATTATTTCAATGTTCGAATTATCGGCGGAAATATAACAATGTTGCTTCTGATTTTTCAGAATTTGTTATCTAAGAATTCTGATATAGATTTAATTATTTCACTATTGGATCGTTATGATATTTATACATATTTATCAAGACATATTATTCAAATTTATGAACTTTCTTCGTTATGGAACCTGTAGATCGATTGATCTTATTTACTTCGGATTTGAAATTATATAATCCAAAGAAGATGGATTTCTATATTTTTTGGATTGGGATGATGCGGATTTTATGATAATATGCTAATCTTTTCATGTTGGTATTTTTTATGGTATCTTCTGAATGATTTACTAGGGGACTCGTATGTATTATCATCCTGAGTTGTTTATCACCACCTTAACAGAGAATTATTTAATTATTAAAGAATCTTATGGATAGTCGGAAACTTTCGTGAAAGATTACATATGAAGTGAATTTATTTTGGATGCATAGAAAAGACAATTTGTCTCCTCCGAGACATGCAAGTGTTAGAATTGATGTTCTTATTTATGATCAAAATAGTCAAGAAATTGTCGTATGGATGACACAAATTTTCCTATATATTATTGGATTTGTCATAAGATTATATTATTGATGGCAGAGATTTTCTTATTTATAATCGTTATTGTCGAAATTACCATAATTAGAGCAATCAAGATCGAGTTATATTATACAAGTATTAAGGTTTCGAGAAAATGGAGACTTCCTTCATTATTGGAAACACAAGAGAATTCGATATTACGATGAGGAAATATAGAATTTCTTGGTTCTTTACGGGGAATTTATGGTCTTTTCTTATAACAATGGGAACTTAGCAGACACTTGATGGAACGAAGATAATCTTAGTTTTCTATCGGTTTTATTTTCTTATATAACGATAAATAATTATTTAAAAACTTTTACATCTCGATTATGGTTTCATGGCTTTGTGTTCAATGTGCTCATAATATTACAAATTTGGAGCACGATGGTTCTTTTCTAATTGATTGGTGGAGTCGGAGTTGAGTCTTCAGACTGAAGACACTTGAGTTGATTAGAGTTCATTTCTATTTGATTTCACAGTATTGCAAAGACAACACAAAAAATGTGAAGTTGTTGGTTTGATATTCTGCCAAAGCGACGAATTAAAAAGGGATGATTATTTTTGCAATGAACTTTGAAGATCACTATTGATATTGCACGGGGATATTTTTGTAATTTAGATAACCCGATAATCTTATGGAGCGCCTTCCAATGTATTCTGAATATTTTGAGATAAAGTAACTTTGGAGGTATTTTATATTTCGAACACCCTGGGGATATTTTGTTTTCGTAATTTATAGGCCCTGGAATCGCATATAAAAGTTCCTAATGACATTATCAATATTTTTGGAAGATTCATGGATAAATTGATGTTAGGGTCATTTTCGTAATTTGGGTAACTTGAAGTCGTTACGGCAAATATTTAGTGGTAGATTTGATAAATTTTGAATATTTCTTAGATTTAATCATGTAGAGAGTATTTTAGCATCTTTTCACTATCGAGGGTCGATAACAATGCCGAACCCTCTGATAATTGGAAGAAACGAGGGCAATGTATTACCGGGGACTCAATCAATACTTTCAGAAGAACCTCTGGTCGGCGAAATCATTACTCATACTTCTTGGAGCGGGAATTCATCAGGGAGGGCATTTATTAGGTATCTACTTCCTCGGTGTTTATCAAAATATTTTGAATTCGAAAGAACATCCAGAAGCTTGCCTTTGTATGTATTCAGTTTGTTCATGATTAAAGAATATTTGAAAGCGTGCAATATATCATTATCAAAGACTATGATTCATAGTTTTTCGGTTTTCAACTATGAGCCTATTTATATGGTTATCAATTAGAAGAAATTGATATCACGGAATATTATTTTGCTCTATGGAATTCTATCAAGAAATTTTATTGAGTTCTTTATATGTTTCATACATGTTATCTATGGCTTCGGTGGTTTATGTTTCGATACTCAGAGTCTAGCGAAGGTTAATGCATCCTTAATGGTAATACGAACTATCTGAGGCTTTTGCACATCATTCAAGGAGATTTGAGCATTTCGTGAAGTAGTCGTTTCACCCTGGTTTTCATGTTGTTTGAGAAATATTACATGCCTTCATCGATTAAAGCTCCTTATTTCGATCGTGTGGATCTGCTTTAATGAGGTACCATACAGTTAACATAATGGCGATTATAACGAAAACTAATAGAGTTTTGCAACCCTTGGAATTTTAATTGAGGATTTGCAGTTAAAAAGCATTATTAAACTAAGGAAATTGGATTAAACTCTATTTGATTGTCATATTATTGATAGCAGTGAGCATATCGTGAATGATGTATCTAATTCTTGTTCTTAATCATCCGAAATGGTATTCGTTCATAATAGTCTTAATTATCCGGAATGGTATTCGTCCGGAATAATATTTATAAGGACTTCAAGAATTTGGTTATTAGCCGTAGCATCACTGTATCTGCCATTGGTGATTAATTGATCATTCTAAATTCCTTTATGGAGTTATCTATCAAGGTTACTTATTTGGAGTTATATATCGTGAAGGGGACATTGAATTTATATATTTTGTTAATTGCCCATAATTGTATTCGTTAGGAAATTTATTTTTATGGAACTCCCCTTCTTCAAATTTATTTTAATGATCGTTTGGAATAGTATTATTCCGGAAATATATATTTATGGGACTTGCCTTCTTAATTCACCTACGACATTATTGAGTTGAACTATTAAGCCCCGGCCATTACATTTTATGTTAGTCGGATTTAAGAACAGTTGTTGCTCCCGAAGGATATATTTTCTCCTAATATCTTAGGGAGATAAAAAAATATTGAGTAATTTACTGGTGGTATTCGTAGTGGTGGATTTTCTTATCATCCCTTATAATGATATTCTAAAGTATTGCTTTATATTTGTTCGAGTTGATTGTATCCAAGCTTCATTTGATGATGAAGTTTCCTATCTCATCATGTATCGGAAAGATGAAAGGGAACCGGGAGTTATCACCACATTCTTGTTGTAATATCATGTGCCAAATCGCTATAGAAGACTCTAGTGCGAAGAAATCAGTTTGGATTGTGGATGTTCTATCAGAAAACATGAGTGGATTCAAATGATGAGGTCTTCTCAAGAGTATAAAAAAAACGATAAGCAGATGAAACATGCGAGTATTAAAGCAATTTGAAATGGAGAATTGTCATAGTGTTGTTATTCAGGTTTGAAATAGAGAGGTCAACAGAGATTGAAAATGATTCATTAGAAGAAGTAGAAGTTCTCCCTGAAAAAGAAAAGGCAATTGATGAATAGGTTGGAAGTTTGTTGCAGACATGACTCATTGAGCTTGTAAGAAACGTATATTGGATCACGAATCAATTGGTTATCCCAAAGTTGAATAATAGCTGGAGAGTTGGTATGATGATAGATTCGAGGTGCGATTTTGAGTTTCTTAATTATGCCTTTTGTTTAGAAGAATGAGGGAACCACGTATCAACCTAGGCGGATTCATATTTAAGGATATGANTATCAGAAAACATGAGTGGATTCAAATGATGAGGTCTTCTCGGAAGTATAAAAAAAACAATAAGCTGATGAAACATGTGGTTATTAAAACAGTTTGAAATGGAGATGTCACAAGAGATTGAAAATGATTAATTAGAAGAAGTAGAAGTTCTCACCTAAAAATGAAAAGACAATTGATCAATAGGTTGGAAGTTTGTTGCATGCATGACTCATCGAGCTTGTAAGATACGTATATTGGATCACAAACCCATTGGTTGTCCCAAAGTTGAATAATACATGGAGAGTTGGCATGATGATAGATTCGAGGTGTGATTTTAAGTTTCTTAATTATGCCTTTTGTATTTGAAGAATGAGGGAAGCACGTATCAACCTAGGTGGATTAATATTTAAGGATACGATCGATGAATGTTTGGAAGTCTACATCAAGGAATACGTATAAAGAGTCGACAATGCGGAAATCATGTTAAGCATACGAATGAATGTTTTAGTATCTTGTGGAAGTATGATATGATGTTTAGCCCTCCTAGATGTGGGTTTCTGAGAAATGGGAGGAAAGTTCTTGGCCTTATGTATCTGCATGACGAAAATAAATTAATATTGTCCAATGTCGATCAGCTTGTGAAAGTTTGAGGAGTATTAGAGTAAAGAATCGTTTATGTCACCACATTTTCCTGGGAAACCGTTGGTTTTATAGTTTGTACTGTCAACAGAAGTTTTGAGAAAACAAACTTGGTTAGACACAATGACAAATAGCATCGGCCAATAAATTATGTTAGTAAGAAACTATCAAGGGTCAAATCTTGATACACCGATATTAGTTCTATTCAGATAGGAGCATTAAAATCTTTTGAATGTGAACCTTATGCAAATGATGGTATATGCAGAATAATTAACTAGCAAGGAGTGACTGATTAATTAGTTTCTTTCAAGGAAGCGTTTTAAACAATTCAGATGTGATGCCGTAATAATACCGATGAACATTGGGGACTTATGAATACAAACACCTGGCCAATGTGGAAGGACATGAAGTTGTTATGAGAGTTTTGAATTGAAGTGATAATGTTATGATTGTGATATGTTAACCAGTAATAGTGACGAAAAGAATACAAGGAATTTCGAGTCTATTCCACTTGGATATTTATAGAATGAAGTGAAATCTAATATTATGAGAATTCTTCCTACATATTCTGGAGGATCAGAACGTCGTGTCTATCTATTCAAGGAATTCATTTATCTATTGCACTTATTAATTCCTATTTATCATAAATTGAATCGGTGTCAACATTTTGCCTATTGGAATATAGGGGATCGGTATATTATTTCCCCTCACTATCAAGAAAGTTGAGATGAGTAAGCATGTTGGCAAGTTCTACTTTGCATGAGATATTTCGTAACGGATTACGGCGGTGGTAAGAAAATGAATGTATGAGATTATGAATATGAGCGGAGAGAAGTTGCCACGGACTTGACATATTTCCAATTTACGCAAGTATTATGTATAGACGAGACTCTTCGATCTTTTTTAAAAAAATCCTCCTCCTTTTTAAAATATTCTATTCTTTTTTGTATCCTTTCTAACAACACAAGATCAATCGACTAGGGGACTGTTAAGATAGGAGTAAGGTTCATTGCATTTTAGTATGATGAAGGATGAAAACTAAACAATTTAGGAGAGATTAGAAATGCATTGTACCGCCTGTCTTCTAGTCGATCAATCTCAAACTTGTTAGATCGGATACTGTGTCAAAATATATTTTAAACTGGAGAGTCTCTGGCTGCAGCAGAATCGTCTATACATGAATATTGTTGGAGTATGTCAAGGGGCCAGATTCTTTGATAGTCGGCCACGTTCCGAGCATGATTCTGTGGCACACGGGAGCCCTTTTCCCGACTCCTCCATGACACGCCGTCGAGGGTCGCGCCCTCGTCGGAGGCTGGTCAAAGTCCGCAGTGAGAAAGGCAATCCGTCTCCTACGTTGTTCCACATGGACTTTTTGGTCTAGGGGATTGGATCCATCTAAGCGGAAGTGAAAAATTTACGTCAGTATAAGGATTGTATCCTGAACCTGACGCTACTTTCGTCTAGATAGTGATGGTCCTCTAGTGCGAGGAACTTGAGCCACCCGAATAGAAGTGAAATATTTACGCCAGTCTAAGGATTGTACCTTGAACTTGGCGCTATTTATATTCGGGTAGGGAAGGTTTCCTACGTTTACTTACTCTTGTGGAGGAGAACGGGAAAGGTCTGATTTGTGATGGTGGAGCATGCTAGAAAGTGTAAAGCATAGTGACATCTGCCTCTCCCGATGGTTAAGTGGGTAAAACCTATTAATGCGAGGGACTTGATCTGTCTAAGCGGAAGTGAAACATTTACGTCAGTCTAAGGATTGTACCCTTAACCTGACGCTACTTCCACATAAATAGTGAGAGCCCCCAACGCTTTTCTGTAGAGTGCGGGAAAGGTCCAGATATGGTGATGATGGTGTAGCGTGCTAGCAAATATAAAACATAGTGACATCCGTCTCCTCCGTTGTCCCACAGGGACCTTTTAGTCCGGGGTACTGGATCTAGTTAGGCAGGAGTGAAATATTTATGTCAGTCTAAGGATTGTACCCTGAACCTAACGTTACTTCGGTCTAGATGGTGAATGCTCTCCAGTGCGAGGCACCCAAGCTACCCGTGTAGGAGTGAAATATTTACGCGAGTCTAAGGATTGTACTCTGAACCTAGCGCTGCTTCTATTCGGGTAGTGAAGGTTTCCTACGTTTACTGACATTTGCGGAGGAGAACGGGAAAGTTTCAGATGAGATGGCAAGTAGAGGTTTGTGATAGTATGTGATGCAGAAAGACATCATTCTCCTCCGTTGTCCCACAAAAGCCTTTTGGTCCGGGGGATTGGATCTATCAAGGCGGAAGTGAAATATTTACGTTAGTCTAAGGATTGTACCCTGAACATGACGCTACTTCCTTCAAGATAGTGAAGGTCCTCTGGTGCGAGGCACCCGAGCTACCTGAGTAGGAGTGAAATATTTACGCCAGTCTAAGGATTGTACCCTGAACATGACGCTACTTCTATTCAGGCAGCGACGGTTTTCTACGTTTACTTACCTTTGCGGAGGAGAATGGGAAAGATCAGTCATATACATTATGAGACTACTATGTGTGCAAGTTTATACACGAAAGGTAACATGATGGGGGCTACTTGAGGCCCACGAGTGCTTGTTGAGACCCGATTTATGAAGTGAAGGTAAGTGGGGAGCTAGTTGAGGCCCGTGATTGTTGGGTGCTCATTTAGATCCAGAAGTGAGAACAATATTGGATGCTTATTGAGATACGTGAAAAGACATATGCATGCTCCACAGCCCTCTAAAGGCCACCTAAGCCAAGGGTATTGGATCTATCTATGCGGGAGTGAAAAATTTACGTCAGTCTAAGGATTGTACCCTGAACCTGACACTACTTCCGCATAGGTAGTGAAAGATCTCTCTGGCGCGAGGTACCCGATCGGTCCAAGTGGGAGTGAAGGATTTACGTCAGTCTAAGGATTGTACCCTGAACCTCACGCTACTTTCACTTGGATCGTGAAGGCTTCCTACGCTTATTTTTGGAGCAGTGCGAGACAAGTCGATCTAAGTATGGGGTGTTGGCGCTTGTTAAGGACCAACACCAGGATTTCAGGGATTCTCTTTATAGCCTGGTATTTTCGTGGCATAGAAAAATGTCTAAAGGGTATTCTTATTGTATTATGAGATGGTTTTCCTAATTTATTATCGTGTATTTTCATTTACGATCAACATGACAAAGTTATGGTCCTATGACTTGGATTTCATAATTTACGATATGATATTTTCATTTACAAAAAAAATGATCAAATGACTGCCTTATGGTGTGGATTTCACTAAATTTTATTTATTACAGGAGACTCTAAGCTATGACCCCAAAAACAAGAAATATTTTATTATTTATGATCAGAAAATCATATTTATTATATGAAGAATTGTGAAGTCGTTTATTCGGGCATATAAGGATTTCTCATATATCAGTCTCTTAAACAACAGTCGGAAACTATCGGAAAATTTTAAGAGAACAAATGAAACAAAAAGTTATCAAAAATGTTACAGAGTTCAGAGAGAGAGATTTTAGATAAGTATACTGCCATGTTCAGTAACAAGAAGATAAAATTTGCACTCATAATCTTAGAAGTATATATGAAGTTTCTAAGATGATAGTATTCATTCATAATATTTATTTATTTAAGATATGTTTATT
>RWGZ01000122.1:63521-188254 GCA_009725065.1 Utricularia reniformis
TTCCCTTACTATATTGTGTTCACTCCGCTTACCGTTTGCTTTTGCTTGCTATATAGTCTTTCTGCGCTTTCCTGCATTTCGTAATAGGTTTTAGTTACTCGAATTACGACGTTATTATCCTATTGTTAACTATGTGATTACCGTAAACCCTACGTGTTCTTTCCTCCCACGACCGACGTCGAGACGCGACGAAAACACTTAAACTTAGTATTTCCGCGATAGTTTACTTCTTTCCTCGAAATTCGCGATAATTCTATGTTGAAACTCCAAATCCGCGATAATTTTACTCTTGGAACCAAATCCGCGATAATACTACACTGGTCACGATTTCCGCGATAATTTACTCTTCGATCCGAATTCCG
This sequence comes from Utricularia reniformis, assembly GCA_009725065.1. NCBI lineage: Eukaryota > Viridiplantae > Streptophyta > Magnoliopsida > Lamiales > Lentibulariaceae > Utricularia > Utricularia reniformis. The sequence goes on from RWGZ01000122.1 coordinate 63,884, forward strand.
CGATAAAATTACACTTGCCACATTTTTTTGCGATAATATTACACTTGCCACAATTTCCGCAACAATTTGCTCTTCACAGAAAATCCGCGACAATTTGTTCTTCACAAAATCCGCGATAAAAATGCTTGCAGGAAAAATCCGCGATAATCTCCTTCTTCGCGACAATTTTCGAATTTTCGTGTCTTAATGATGATTAACTCGTTTTTGGGCCTCCTCACCCATATTTATAGACATTCTAACTTTTTTAATTCACACTTTGACCCCTATTTTATCTTTTTCTTTACTTTTCTATTTTTCGTTTCCTTTTTACGTTCTTTCGTTCCCGTATCCCTAATTATCTCTCGTCTAGACTTTACCACTACATTCCTTACTATTTGCTTCATCGTACCTTTTTCTCGGCTATTACACTTTCTCTCATTCCTTCTTTTGTATCAAATTTCATAAGTACAAGGGCTGTTTCCAAACAGTAAAAGCCGTTGAAGGGGATATTTAGTTCGAAGTGAGTTGTGGGAAAATTGCAACTCATCTTTGGGATTGGGCAAGCACAGGAGCATCTGACTCGTCAGAGCGGTCACTGCAACTTGGGAGCCTTGTGGATAAGTAGTTTTGGTCACCAGTCCAGACTCGTCCTAAAACATCCGACTCTAGAGTCGGTCCATCATTAAATTATAAACATTTTGTATTATACTTATTTGTGCTATGCTTACGTTTTGAGGAATGTGTATTTACTGAGTCAGAACTATTAGTCAAAGATTTACAAGAAATACCTCATTAGATCATGATGTTCCAAGTTCGGGGGATCTCATCACCATCCAACGTTTCTAGCTTATATGCACTAGATTCCAGTTTTTATCTCATGCTCACTCTCGGATCAGTCTATCCCCGGAACATCATCCGGGGTCCAGGCGAATATATCCACATGACTTCTTAGCAAGTGGATCAGTTCTTCTTCAAAAGCATGGGCTAAATGTGCCCGATGCGAGTAGTTTTGGTTGAGTCATCCTCAACCAAATTAATAAGCTTGAACCCAACGGGTTCCATGGCTTGCCTCGGGTGCGCGGCTCTTCAAGCAAATCCACTCGGACCCTCTTAACATGTGCCAAAGTTCGGCAGGAGCTCATGTAGCATTGTCTTACTACCTTTTGATCCCCCTTTACAGAAATAACTCCATGAACGGAGGGGAATTTGAGCATCATATGATAAGTAGAAGGGACCGCCTCGAACTTATTGTGGCCGGTCCATCCGATAATGGCGTTGTAAGCCAAGTCGACTTCAACGACAATGAATTACAAGATCTCAGATCGGTCCCTAGATGGGTCTCCTAGAGTGATTTGGGAATAAAATTTTCCCCCACGAAATGACACTCCTCTGGTCGAATACCCATAGGGTTATATTAGCGATCGGAAGATCGTGAGCAGCAACTCCCAGCATCTCAGCCACTTCACGCTTCATCAGATTGCACAAAGCCCCGTTGTCCACCAAGATCCTGTGGAGCCGCCGATTACCAATGATTTTAGTGATGGTAAGGGGATCATCACATGGATCGATAATCCTTTCCCGGTCGGCCATAGTGAAAGTAATATCATCCCCGAAAGAAGGGGACCGCTCGGCTGGATCATACTTAACCAGCCCCACAGATTCGGAGCTCTTAGCGGAGTCTCCGCACACTGCTCTCTTCCGGTCCCTGACCGATTCATTGATTCTCAATCCTCCGGAGATAACATAAATATCTCCGGCTACTTCTCTGGGTGCCGCCTCTTTTTGAGAAGGTTGGGCACCCGTTTCTGCAGGTGGAGCAGCAAGCTGCTCATGTCTCCCACCTTCGTTTTGCGGGGCTCTGCCGCCACGGCCCCGCCATCTTCTCCTTCGGCCCTGGCCACGGTTCTCTCGACTGTGTTAGCCTCTATCTTGCTCTAGAACGTGAGGGACCGCCACTTACAGCCCTGTAATTGCCTTTGACAATTCTGTTAAACGTCATTATCGCACGCTGTAAAACGTGGCTGGGACCGATGCGTGGAAAATGTGGCCAGGCCCGAAGCGTGGAACACGTGGAGAAGCCCGAAGCTCAGAATGTGTGACTGTAACCGTTTGGACAGATCCATTAGATCGGTCTATATGAGTTCCTTGTTACAACCAACTCCATCTTCGGTCCTGATATCTTAATGGATCTTCGGGCTAGTTAATCCAAATGGACCAAAGTGATGATCTTGGGCCGCATTAGTTCGTATTTAATCATTCGGGCTGTCCTATTAGATTGGGCCTAACCCAATAGAGGGTACCCGGTCCCGGAGCCCTCATCACTAGCCCCTCGGACTTGTGTGACATCGCATAGGTGATATAAGGCCGATCATATGACGGCTCGGGCACTTTCAAGACCGTTCCCGATGATGGAAAGCGTCCAAGGGACCGATCTCATACTTGGGCAAATTTGGAAAACTGATTTTGAACTGTAAGTGAGCGTATCGGTTGCCTCTTTTCCGTATTATTTTTATTCAAACGTTAAAATCCCGATTTGCGCCTTTACGTATTCTGTTAGCTGACAGGCGTGCTCTACGAGTATAGACTACGGTTTCCTGTAGTAATCCTACGTGGCAACGCCTGATATGTCGGGATTTTACTATTTAAATCAGGGTTTCTAGGACTGTTCACCCCACCGTCGAATTGCAAAAATCGTCGCCACAGCAACCGACGCGCAATATTCTTGCTTTTGCCCATTTCCGACCACTCTTACCCAGTTTTCTTAAGGTAACGACCATGGCTCCTCGTAAAGCTAGGTATCCAACCATGTCCGAGTTAGATATTGAAGACCTTAGATCTAAGTTCTCAATTCCCGCTCATTACTCCATATGGAAGGGAAAGGAAGATGTGCCTTGTTTCCTTCCAACGGAAATGAACGTTCCGGCCAGTGCCTTACCCGTTAGTTATGCTTCCCTGAAGTGCGGGTTACGTTTTCCGTTGCATCCATTTGTAGCGGCCGTGCTTCGGGAGATTCATTGCCTTACCTATGCCATGTTCCCGGGTAGTTACGTATATATTGTGGCGTTTATCTTCTATTGCCACGAACAGGGTGTAGCCCCGACCTTAGAAAGTTTTTTCAATTTGTTTCTGGTTGGGTCCCGAAGGGGTAAGGGCTTATTAGGGTGTCGCAAATTGTATTATATTGCGATGCGCACCAAAGAGTGCGCGATAGTAGATAAGGAAGAGTCCTTACATGAGTGGGAGTCTTGTTATATTTGGGTAACATTCCCGAAGGATGACCTGTTGAAGGTGTGGCCAAATATATCCCATCATCTCATAGGTAGGTTGGACCGCACTAGGTTCAATCCCTCTCGTTTAGACATCGCAGCTACGTTGGCGATGTTCCCTCCTCCCGAAGCGCGTCTTAGGAGGGTGGACCTGCTTCGGGAGGAGAGGCTAATAAGAATAGGAGTCATCAGTCGGACCGGAGCCCCAGCCCACAAGGGAGTCTTTTCTTTTCCAGATCCATCTGAGGGATCGGGTATGAAGTTAATTCTTATGTTATCATTTCTGATCCTTATGTATTTATTTTACAGACTCAACCGAAATGATACCAAGCTCCAGATTTAAGCGTATAGCTGTAGCTTCAGCCAGTCCTTCTGGTGGACGCCAAGGAGAAGCCAGTAGTGCGGAGCACTCTGAATCAGCGACGGGGGGTACGCTGATTCCATCGGGGACATCAACTGGAGAGAGCCCCCGGTCCAGACCACCAGCGCAGGCACATTAACCCTGCGTTGTTCGGGGTAGCCTTCAACTGTCAAGGGACCCGCACTTCGAGTGTTTGGAGTGGTGGAGGAGGTGATAACGGCTAGGACTCGCTCTTTGAGCCTATCCGGCCTTTACCGGATTGGAAATAGTTCCCCAATCGGTGCTGACACAATTGGTTTGTTACTACAGGAAGCTATTCCTGTGGTGAAAGTCCTCCCCGGTCCCAGTCTAAACGCCAAGGTCTCCTTGCCGCCGGTCCCCTTAGGTAAAGGGAAGAGAACGGCCGAAGAAAAAGCCCCGAAGAATGTCAAAAGACTGAAAAGGGGGCGATGCTTCGGTCCCTACTAAGAGGATCGTTTTGAGGGACCCTACCTCAGGCCCTAAGACCAACTCCGACTGGGGAGTTGCTTTGGGCCTGCTGGACAGGTTCAAGAGAGGGAAGAAGTTGGCTTCATGGAGGAGCACCTTCCTCAAAGATTTCCGCTTATATGGGGAGCAGAACCCAGACAACGTTCAACTAGATGTGTCTGGGGAGGAATTGATTGAAGGTTTCCTCGACATCGCAACTAAGGTAAGCTTACCCGATTTCAGGGCCCGAATGTTTATATTCTGACCTTGGCATCCTATGCGATCGCCGTGGAAAAGAACCAGGGTGATCACATAATGTCCAAGGAAGTCCAAGACCAACTTGACCTTGCAAAAAGGCAAGTTGGAATCAAGCATGACGAGCTGGTCTCGGTACGAGAGGACCGGGATCGGTTGGATAATGAATTGTTAAGAGCTGGGACCGAAATCTCACTCTTAGAGCTGGAGAAGAAAGGGAAAGCAGCACAAGAGGATATGGAAGCCAAGCTACGGTCCAAGGACGATGAGTTCAAACAAGCCCAAGCTCCGGCCCAAGAGAAGAGGAATAAACTTAACGATCTTCTGCTTCGATCCCAGGAAGAAAAATCGAGCTTGGAGGAGGAGTTGACTCAATCCCGTGCTTCGGCTCAGAGTTCGGTCCGGGAAGCGGTAATGGGATTCGCTCAATCCCCCTTGTAATTCGCTTTGGCGGATAACATTCACGAGATATACATTGTTAAGTATCTGGATAACATGTGAGACCAGGTTACGAAGCAATTCGGGCTTTCCCCAGAGGATGATAGGTGGAAGATGATCGATCCTCTAGAGAGGATGGAAACTTTCAAGTAATTCAATCATTGGAAGAGCCCGTTCTAGAGAATAATCAATTCTTCTATATGTTCGAAGAAATGGAGAGGGCGGTCAACCAGAAAGTGGCCGATCAAGAAGAAGAGTTCAGGCAGCTCGCAGCCCGGACAGAACCGCATGAGCAGAGAACGGAGGATAAGGAAGATGGGCAGGGTAGTTAGGTTCAAACTGTATTTTTGTCCCTGCTTTGTTCCTTACTCCTGATATAAGCTTCTTTCCCTCTCAACTCCATCTTTTTAATTGTCAGAATAAATTATTGTAACTGACCTTTTAAGTAAACTAGTATGTTTCGTATCGAGTGTGTTTTAAACACCAAATGTAAGATCAGGGATGCTTATAGGGTGCTAACCCATCGGTCCCAAATTTTACATTTGGCTCACTCATGTCGATTTTGACTGGATTGGTCGTTTCACATTATGGGCGGATCACTTTTATTCAGTCCTTGGGATCACAGCTGAATTGGAAAGGCACAGTCCAGGTTCAATATGAGTCCATAACAAGCTTCGGCCAAACCTTGGTTCTACTGAAGTTCCGTAGGTTATATTGGCCAAGCTTGTGTTCTACATATGTCCCACGGCAGGGCCGAACTTGTGTTTCGATATGCTGACTCCAAATTCCTCTTTTTGTGGCGGATTTCGTAAGTACAAGGGTTGTTTCCCAAGAATGAATGTCGTTGAAGGGGATGTCTTAGTTCGTAGTAAGTTCTTGGAGAATCGCAACTCATCCATGGGACTGGGCAAGTGCAGGAGCATCTGACTCGCCAGAGCAATCACTGCAACTTAAGAGCCTTGCGGATAAGAAGATTCGGTCACTAGTCCAGACTCGTCCTCAGGTCATCCCACTCCAGGATCGGTCCATCACTCAATTAGAAACAGTTTATTTTGTACTTACTTTTTTTTCTGCTTACGTTTAAAGAAATGTACGTTTATTGAGTCAAATCTATTAATCGAAGGTTCACAAGAAATACCTCCTTAAATTCATGACATTCCAAGTTCGGGGGATTTCGTCACCATCCAATGTTTCAAGTTTATACACACCAAATTCCAGTTTCTTCGATATTCGATACGGTCCCTCCCAATTTCTGTCCAGCTTTCCAACATTGCTCTACACCTTTATGCTTCTGAGGACGAGGTCGCCTTCAAAGAATTCCATTGGGAGGACTCGCTTGTTATGGGCACGTTCCATAATTAACTGATATGCGCACATCCGCGTGTAAACCGCATCTCTCTTTTCCTCGATCATCTCGAGATCCAACAATCTTCTTTCACCGTTCATATTCTCATCATACTGAGATATTCGGGGCGATCGGTTGGCAACCTCCACAGGGCTAACTGCTTCGGACCCATACACTAATGAGAAGGGTGATTCCTGGGTCGTTGAGCGAGGTGTAGTTCGGTATGCCCATAGGACCTCATAGATATGTTTAGGCCATTTCCCTCCAAAATCTTCTAACTTGGTCTTCAATCCTTTCAGGATAACCTTGTTAGATACCTCCGTAAGTCCATTAGTTTGGGGATGGGCCACTGAAGAGAAATGCTGGGCGATGCCCAACTTGATGCATAAATCTCGTACGCTTTTTCCACAGAATTGGGTCCCATTATCTGATATGAGTGCTCGGGGAACCTCAAAACGGCTCACAATATTTTTCCATAAAAAGTGTTTGACGACCTTCTCTGAGATGATGGCCACTGCTTCCGCTTCAATCCACTTCGAATAATATTCGACTGCCACAATACAGAATTTCCTTTGCCCTATCGACCGAGGAAAAGGTCTGAGGATGTCAATCCCCCATCTGTCAAACGGACAAGGCAATGGGGTGACCGATAAGGGAGCCCCAGGCAGTTGTAGGATCGGAGCATGGTACTGGCATATGGCACAACGTTTGGTGTATTTCTTGGCATCTACAAACAACGTTGGCCAAAAATATCCGGCTCTGATGACGCGGTGATATAAAGATCGAGCCCCTGAATGAATGCCGCATATCCCTTCATGAACATAAATCATGACGGCTTCAGCCTCAATAGGGGATAAGCAACGCAAAAAAGGGCCCTCAAAACTCTTTTTGAACAATCGTCCGTCAATCAGGACAAATCTCTTAGCCCGGACTTCTATTTTTCTGGCTTCTGACTTGTCTTCGGGAAGATAGCCGTTTGATAGATATTTGATAAAGGGGTCCATCTAATTGGGTTCCCCAGGAGATTCAGTAGCGCTAATATTCAAGCCCTGGAGTTCGTGGCATAGAGCCCCAATTTCTTAAACTGACTGTTCGGTCACTGATATTTCGACTGAATGTTGGTCCTGGATATGGACCTAAATGGTGCTCGGAAATATGTCAGGTATGCCCACGGCCAGCCTGGCAAGTGCGTCATCAACCTTTTTCTGCTCCCGTGGCACGTGGTCAAGAGAAAACTCACTGAATTTTTTAGATAATTCCATGACTTTGGCGCAATATAATTTCATTATCGGATCATGAGTTTCAAATCTCCCAGCGAACTGTTCCACTACTAACTTTGAGTTTGAAAATATTCGCACTCTGCTAACTCCCATCTTTCGGGCCAGGGTCATTCCCGATAATACAGCCTCGTATTCTACCACATTATTTGTTCCAACAAAGGAAAATTTAACTGCGGAATGAATAAGATCACATTGTAGCGTTGTGAGGGTAATGCCCGCCCCTCTTCCTCCGAAGGTCGACCCATCTACATGGAACGTCCAACGATCATCCTCTTGGTTTAGACATATGGCCGATCGGGTCATTTCAACCACAAAATCAACTAGAACCTGAGCCTTGATCACCCTTCGGGGCAAGAATTCCAGATACATAGCGCTGAGTTTGATAGCCTATTTTGCTAACCTCTCATTCAAATCCAGTTGTTTAAGGACCACTTTCAGAGGCTGGTCCGTGTAGACATAAACCGTTCGGCCTTCGAAATAATGCTTCAGCTTAGATACAACTTTTTTCAAAGGCAACATGAATTTTTCCAGGGTGGAGTATCTGGTTTCGGCAGACACCAGAGAATGACTTACATAATAAACGGGTCTGTGAACATTATCTCGGATGGTCACCAGAGCTGCGCTGACGGCAACTTCTGATACTGCAAGATACAACCCCAAAGGTTCATCACAAGTTGGGCTCACCATCACCGGGGGAGTGCTTAAATAAGTCTTCAGCTCTGACAAGGCTCGATCGCATTCTTTTGTCCAGTCTAGATGGCTTGCTTTTCTTAGCACTCTGAAAAAAGACAGAGTCCGGTCTGTGGATCTTGAAATAAATCTGTTTAGCGCAGCGAGTCGGCCAGTAAGCCTCTGAAATTCTCATTTGTTTCATGGAGGTTGCATATCGATAATAGTCTGCACTTTCTCAGGGTTAACGTCTATGCCTTTTCTGAAACGTAGTATCCTAAAAACTTTCCACTTCGAATCCCGAAGCAGCATTTGTTTGGATTTAGTTTGAGCTTATATTTGAGGCATACTTTGAAACAACGAGACAAATAAAAAATATGATCTTCATCATTCATAGATTTAACAATCATGGCATCAACATATATTTCAATCATATGTCCGATCAAATCTCTAAAGATTTTGTTGACCAACCTTTGATATGTTGCTCCAGCGTTTTTCAGACAGAACGGCATGACCACATAGAAATAAACGCCAGCTTCGGTCATTAATGATGACTTCTTCTGATCTTCCTCCACCAGAAAGATTTGATGGTACCCGGAGTAAGCATCCATGGTACTCATCATTGTGCTGCCAGACACAACATCTGCCAGTCGGTTAATATGCGGCAGGGAAAATGGATCTGACTCACAGCTTTTGCTAACATCGGTGAAATCAATACACATCCACTATTTCCCATCTGGTTTGGAAACCACTACCGGGTTTGCAACCCATTCAGTATAGTGGATCTCTCTGATAAACCCTGACCGTAACAGTTTGTTCACCTCAGCCCGGATGATCTCGATTTTTTCGGGAGAGTAACGTCTCCTCTTCTGCCTAACAGACTTTGTTCCAGGCTCGGTGTTGACCCGATGCTCACTATCGGATCGGTAAATCCCCGGAACATCGTCCGAGGTTCAGGCGAATATATCCACATGGCTTCTCAGTAGGTGGATCAGCTCATTATCAAAAGCAGGGGTTAAGTGTGCCCCGATGCGAGTAGTTTTAGTTGAGTCATCCTCAACCAGATTAATCAGTTTGAACCCCACGGGTTCCATTGCTTGCCTCGGGTGCGACGGCACTTCCAGCAAATCCACCCGGGCCTTCTTAACAGGTGTCATAGTTCGGCACGAGCTCATGTAGCATTGTCTAGCAACTTTTTGATCCCCCTTTACAGAAATAACTCCATGAATGGAGAGGAATTTGAGCATCATATGATAAGTATAAAGGATTGCCTCGAACTTACTGAGGCCGGTCCGTCCGATAATGGCGTTATAAGCCAAGTCGACTTCAACTATAATGAATTCTAAGACCTCCGATCGGTCCTTGGATGGTTCTCCAAGGGTAACTGGAAATAGAATTTTCTCGCATGAAATGACGCTCCTCTGGTCGAATGCCCAGAGAGTTATATTAGCGATCGGGAGGTCGTGAGCAGTAACTCCCAACATTTAAGCAACTTCGCGCTTCATCAAATTGCACGAGCCCCGGTGTCCACTATGATCCTGTTGACCCGACGGTTCCCAGTGATTCCAGTAATGGTAAGGGGATCATCGCATGGATCGATAATCCTTTCACGATCGGCCATAGTGAAAGTGATGTCCTCCCTGAATGGAGGGGACCGCTCAGCTGGATCATACTTAACCAGCGCCACAGATTCGGAGCTGTCAGTGTAGTCTTCGCGCGCTGTCCTCTTTCGGTCCCAGACCGATTCATTTATTCTCAAGCCACCAGAGATAACATAAATATCTCCGGCTACTTCCCTAGGTGCCCCCTCGTTGAGGAGTTTGGGCACCCATTTCGGCAAGTGTAGGAGCGACCTGCTCCTATTTTCCACCCTCGTTTTGCGAGGCTCTGCCGCCACGGCCCCGCCATCTTCTTCTTCGGCCCTGACCACGGTTCTCTTGACCGTGCTGGCCTCTGACTTGTTCTGGAGGAGGAGACCGTCGGTCCTCCGTCCGATCATTATAGTTTCTGGGTTATCCCCGATTATCCCTTCCCCGCGGCCTGTGACGATCGTCACCCTGATGGCCCCTTCGGGGGGATTCAGCTCGCTTGCTCTTCTGACCATTCCGGTCGGGCCTTTTTATTCATCGCCTCTACTGTCTCTTTCAACAGCGGGCACTTCAGAGTCTGGTGATCGCGGTTATGATGTAATTCGCAATACACCCGATCGTCCTCCTGCTTCGGGGGGACGTATTTCTCAGCTACAGCCGCTACTTCTCGCAACTGCTTCTTAGGGTAGGAAACCCTATGATCACCTGCGGGCTCAGAATTCCCGCTATGTTTCCGATAGCCTAGCCCCAGTGCTTCATCCACCTTAATATACTTGTTAACTTTCTGAAGAAGTTTTCCCAAGGTGGATGGCGGGCTCTTCACTAAACTGGCCGAAAGGCCGCACAGTCCCAAGACCTGCTACAAAATATCAATCTTGTCCCGGAGCTCAAGCTTGATGCCCCGGGCGGTCCTATTGAATTTCTCCATGAAGAACCGAAAACTCATTTTGGCTGGGATGTATTTCAGCTGATATAGTTCTTGCCTGCTTCGAGGCGGTCCTACATTTGGTGCGAACTGCTAGGAGAAAGCCAAAATAAACTCACCAAACGATTGTATGGATCCGGCCGAAAAATTTTTGAACCAAGTTCGGGCGTCGCCTTGTAATCCTGCCGGGAAGATGCGGTTCTTCAGTGAATTAGAGGCCCGAACTGCTCCCATGCGTAACTCAAAATCAGCAACGTGATCGATTGGATCACCGTCACCGCGAAACGTCGAAAACCCCTCGGGGTTGCGATAATGTCGATCTGGGACTGCCGCCCAGATCTCTTCGGAAAAGGGGAGCATCAAATCTCACAGTGCGGCAGACACGCCTTCAGATTATTGGGATGATGTCTGGACCGCATGCAGATTATGCCACCAGTCGTCATCCTTATTCTGCCTAATCGGGGCCTCCATGGCCCTGTTGAATAAACCAGGATTGCTCTCCATATTGGGTTCGCAATCCTTCAGCGCACGCATGCTCTCCAACTCCCTAGTGAGCTCGTCGATTCGTCGCTGCATCTGCTCCTGGTCATTCCTAGGAGCGGTAGTTGGAGCTCTGGCCGGGGGAGGAGGAGTAGATCGATATCTCGGCCTCCTCGTCGTTACGCCGCGCCTGATGATTTCCTCATCATCAGTGCTACGCTCACCAGGGTCGCTCTCGTACCCTCTACTTCTTGGAACATGGTTTGAAACAACCGGTGGTTCTGTCCCACTTCTCTCCGACGTAATTTCCATTACCATCTTCCTTACGAAAGCTTCTAGATCCTGTAAAGTGAATGTTGGTGCTGAGAGACTATCGGGAAGCACGTCACTGTCGTTCGTCGAAATTCCAGTTACCATGCCTTTGATTATCCTATCCCTGGTAGTAACCTCAAATGGGATTAGAGAATCGTCCCCACGGACGGTGTCAAACTGTTATGGTCCATTTTTAGGGGGTACCAACAGTCGTCCGGTTCGTTAAGAAACGAACTCGGTCATGATTTGTTTTTGGTGGGAGAACGATTGAAAAACATAAACGGTAATGGGGCAAAGCAATTTATAGTGGAAAACCCCGGGAAATGGAGAAAAAACCACTTGACCAAGAGCATGGAATGCTCTCGATCAATTCACTAATCAAATAAAAGATCAATTACAATAAGAACATAGGCTTATGAAGATAACGATGATAAGAAAGCGATAAGAATAATTCCGACAGAGTAACGGCCTATTCTTCGTATCCAAAAGGGTCCTACTAGTTCTATATTTATAGGGCTTATGGCGTTTGAGATCCACGCCATGTAACCGCCTCTGACAATTCTGTTGAACGTCAATATCGCACGCTGTAAAATGTGGCTGGGACCGATGCGTGGAAAATGTGACCAGGCCCGAAGCGTGAAACACGTGGAGAGGCCCGAAGCTCAGAACGTGTGACTGTAACTGTTTGGACCGATCCATTAGATCGGTCCGTATGCGTTCCTTGTTACGACCAACTCCATCTTCGATCCTGACTTCTTAATAGATCTTCGGACTAGTTAATCCAAATGGGCCAAAGTGATGATTTTGGGCCAAAGTGATGATTTTGGGCCGCATTAGTTCGTCTTTAATCATTCGGGTTGTCCTCTTATATTGGGTCTAACCCAATAGAGGGTACCCGATCACGGAGCCTTCATTAATATTTATATATTTTGTATTAAAATTATTGATTTTTAATTATACTCCCAAAAGTCAAATCTATATTTAATTTATAGCACTTGTGAAAGAACGGCTTATAAGTAATTTTAAAATATTGTATTGCGAGAGTAAGAGAATGCAAGTTGTGTAATAATGTTTTTATTAAATATCAACTTTAGACTATTAATTTATATATCTATAGAGTTATACATCACTAAATATTTATGTCATTAAATTCATTTTTAAGATAATTAGAAAATCAATATAATATAATAAATATCTCAAGAATCGGTTTAATTTAGTATGGACCCTTCAACTACCATTATATTCTTTTTATAATTTGAATAAAGTTATTATGTTCATAAAAAGGATAAGGTTGTTTTAAAATAATTAAGAATATTAATTTGAGATCACTAATCATAACTATCACAATCATATTTGGGCTTTAGTAAGGCCCATTACTCATAAAGCATCTTGCCGAGGAAATATAATCGAATTATATCCAGATTTTCTAAAAATATAGTTTATACTTTATATTATTAAATAGTATATGTTGTGGTTAGAAATTCATGGATATCAACAATCGTCCTGTTCGTAATAAAATGAACTCGGTTTGAATTTATTTAAATGGGAAAACGATTGAATATGGAAGGAAAAGCTAGACACAACGATTTAGAGTGGAAAACCCATCGGAGTAATGGAAAAAATCATCTGACTAAAAGTAGAAAATGCTCTTAGCCGATTAATTAATCAAACAGTTCATTACAACAGAAAGCTAGGCACAACATATGACTTAGTCGAACCTCTCTATCACAGTATCTTATGTCTTCCTTTTATAGAGGTGTTAATATATTTTAATATTACAAAGATCTATTCGTAATTTCCTTTAATCACATCAGCTGTTCTCGAGCTGATTTGTATGACTTTCCGCCATGCAAAAGTCTTGCCGCGCCTCCAGGAATAAATGGCGCAGCTGTTGTTGGCATTTCATCCCACCGATGCCGATCATATGCCTACTTACCGATCGCACCAACCGGACGTCGATCACTACTTCGTTGATAACGACCGGTTATGGCAATCGACCAATTCCTTAGTAAGGTTGTTATTAAGGAAACGATCGGATACAATGTGTTGATTTCCTTTCCATCACAACTAAATCAACCGGTCCTGCTCTTGCGTGTCCAAAAGATCCTACTGAGTTTATTTTTAAGCTCTGTATTTATAGAAGCGTAGAACGCATGTGAAGGCCCGGAGCATGGTATGTGTTGGTTGTAATCGTTTTGGACCGATTTGAAGGATCGGTCCTCGAGTATTTCTGATTTCGCCGAACTCCACCTTCGGTCTAGCAACTCTAGTGGGTCTTCGGGCCGGTTATTTCGGACATACCAGGTTAAGGATTCTGAATCACACGAGTTCTTCTTTTGTCATCTGGATTAGTCCAATACGATTAGGTTTTATTCATTAGGGAGTACTGGGTCCTGGATCCCTCATTAGTATAAATTATCATAATGGAAAAATAATAAATTTTATATTGAATATTTAAAAATCATAAATTATTACATTGGTGTCCCTTATTGATGCGATAAGGTACTACAACTAGGGGACAGTACTAATAATTAGACATCATATCCTAAAGTTATCATAAGTTCTTACAGCCACTTATAAAACTAAAAAGAATATCGCATATCTTCATTTTAAATAATACTAGAAATTCCCTATTTACTTTGGGTTTTCAATATTGATATTTTATTAAATAAATTCCACGCTTCACATTATAATTGGGAAATCATAGAAACCATAGCTCGGCCCACATTGATATTGGGCCAAAAAAATGTTATTGAAATACTACACTAGAAATTCTATTGAAATACTAATAAGAGATACATGATTTATTGGCAAATATTGTTCTTCAATAGCTAGAAATTTATGATTTTTATGCCTTTAAGAAGCAAGCCTAATGTATATACCTATGAATCCAAATACACAAATGTTTAATATGTCTTTAAATGTGTCAAGTTGTGAGTTCGATCATAACCTGCCCAAACCCAACTTGTGCGCCTCTCTACATGGAGTTTGTTGTTTGTATGTCACAGTGTTTTCATACCGGACGGTATACCGTCCGGTACGTCAAATTTTGTTTGGTATCGATATTTTTTTCGTATTGCCATGTACCGGGTATTAGGATCGATTTATGGGTTTTTTCGGGTCTGATCATAAAAAACTAATTAAATATTAATTTTTTTAAAATAAAATTTGGTATAGGACGGTATACGGATCGTACCGCTCATACCGTTCCGGACCGATACGTAATTCCGAACCGGTATGAAAACATTTGTATGTCGGTTGGAGAAAAAACTTCTTTTTGAGTTTGTTTGATTCAACTTTTTAAAATTAAAATTTGTTAAGATATGATAATTGTGAATTTTAAATATGTTTGATAAAATTTTACTATTATTATTGTGATTTATGTAAACAATACTAATATATTATATATATAAATAATAATAAATATAATTCTATTATAATTAATAAAATTAAGGATAAATTAATATTTTCTAAAAGTACCATGATGTCACATCTGATTTTTACATTTGTGGTGAAATCTTGATTTTTAAACGATGAACACACCACAAATTTGCATATATTTTGTGTGCATTAAAAAATCACTATATGATTATCTCACCGTATTTTCTATCAGAGATCCAAACATACCTTTATGTTTTATGGACTATATTGAGTGCTCGCATTCTACAAAATAAAGCGTCAATCCGTTCTATTTAGCTAGGTAGCTAAAATAACATTTTTAACTGTTATTCACATTTTCTTGTTGAAACATGACATTTTAAAAACCCAAAAATGTGTTTAAAATATCCTAGTGGAAAAATGTCACCAAATTGGCATCCATTTGATTTTGATTCATATGGGCGGCGAATGCAATAAATAGCCGACCATATGAAAATTACATGTTGATGCCACATCATTACATTAAATTTAATTAAACATATTTCAAATACCCATCCGGCACCCTGTCACCTTCATCACAAAAAGTTACCCGTCAATTTACATTTAACCAAAACCAATTTCGTTTTGACTTCCATGATTAGTAAATATCATGTCTACCTAACAAAACATCAAAGTAAATATTGATTCTCTAACTTACAAATATTATCTACATATATTATTCCGGAAACTCCAGTATTACTTATTAAAATTCATGATCTAATTATCAAGATAATACCCATATAATTTAATCCATAAGTTGAATGAATCAGTGATAAAAACTAGATCAACCCTATACTCATTATATTAATAATTTTATAAATTAGTAGGCTTTTAATCTATGCTGCACGGATGCTTGAAATTTGAAAACTTCACATATTGGATGCATGTTAGGTGCGTGGATGCACGGATTTTCGCACCCAAACATATATTTATTTTAAAAAAATTATTGTTAATAAAAGTTGGATAAGAAATTGTGCTGGAGCTGTATGAGGAAAAAAACTATATACATGACTAGAAGACGGTGAGAATAAGAAAATAACAAAGGTGAATTAAGAATTACATATTTCATTCGTAATTTCTTTTAAAATTCATTCATTTTTACAAATTTATGTATTTTGTAAATTTCAAATATTTATATTCATTGTTTTATTATCTTGAATTTGACGCACTCTAAATCAGATATTTTTAAAATCGCCTCACCTCGCACGAGTATCTCCGTACCTGTGCAACGTAGCTTTTAATTCAACATCCTACATAGAACATAATCTATGTTCTAAACCCGGTTTTGGCCGGTTCAAACCGGAATCGGTGCAAACTCATATATAGCTCTCTTAATTTGGTAAATTTTTATATCGGTCACAAATTTCAAAATGATATCGACCGATATAGTTGATTTATTAATTATTATATTTTTACAAATAATATAATTCAAACTAATATTTATTTTATATTTAAAGAATAAAAAACTATCAAATATTCTTAATTATATGGATAACATGATATTATAATATACTATATTTTTATTTAATTAATTTTAAATTTTGAAATTGATTTTATATTTTATTTATACTGGTAGATGAAAACTTGAAAAAATTGAGTAAAATATAATCTATACATTTAAACACAAAAGACAAAAAACCGTTCAACCCATTCAAGATAGGTCCAAACAGGTTTGAGGACCGTTGAGAAAACGGTTCACTCATTCGGATTCAATTTTAGAACATAATTTGTAATACAACTTTTACACTCAAGTCTCCAATAATATGTTGAAATCTATGTTACGCCGAAACTTCTAGCTATTGTCGCTCCAGCTTCGGAAGCGTACCGAATCGTATCAAAATCTACTAAGCTTCCAAGAAGAACTTTATTTCATAAAACACCTTTGACAATTTATTTTAAAATTTTGTTGGTTATTAATAGTTTTTATAAATGTAAGATTGATGAGATATTCGAATGTTCTATTTCAATTTTCAAGTTTAAAATAATGATTATCATTATAATTTATATAATTATATTTATTAAATAGTGGGTTAGGAGTCGATTCAGAAATCGGATTCTTTAAAAATTTCCGTTTCAGTGATTCCGCTTCGGAGTTTCGACGAATTCGTTTCGACGAATCCAAACATCATAGGTTGAAATCATGATCCAAAAGACTAAGTGAGTGTCCATATGATTAAGTACTTATAAAATAAATCACATTTAAAAAATTTAAATCAAACTAATTACTTATGATCTAATAAATTAGAAAAAAACGCAAGATAAAAAACTCCAAATGTTTCCCGCCAAAAAAAGCACCATAAATGCAAGATATTTGTGCCATGTGTCATCGGTGAGAATTGCAGCCATCTAATTAAATTAGAAATAAGGAAACTCTATGGTTGTGAAATTTTAGTTGGATATTTAATCTAATCAGAAGGTTCTAGAAATTAGATAAATATCATTTGAGGTGTACCCAAAATGATAACCGGGTCCTAATAAATATCTCAATATATTTAAAACATGAGGTTGTATGAAAACGTGACGTGTGGCAAAAACCGANGACAATTATATTTAAAAGACTAGTAATTTAATACTTTTGATCTTTGATGTTGTTATATGTATGTATCTTCATCATATTTTGTTAATTGTATCACTCGTTTTATTTTATGTTTTAATGATACTCCATAACATGGAAATACTTTTTGGTTGTATTGTTATTAGGGATTCTTAGTATAAAACATGAAAAAAATAAATTTTAACATTACAATTATTTTAGTTATAATATCATTAAAATTTGTAAAAAAATGAACTAATAACGGTTTAATAACGGTTCGACAACGATTCGACAACGGTTCAATGACCCAGTGAAAATAACGGTTCAATGAAGGAACCGAATCTGAGAACATTGGTTGAAACATGACATTTTAAAAACCCAAAAATGTGTTTAAAATATCCTAGTGGAAAAATGTCACCAAATTGGCATCCATTTGATTTTGATTCATATGGGCGGCGAATGCAATAAATAGCCGACCATATGAAAATTACATGTTGATGCCACATCATTACATTAAATTTAATTAAACATATTTCAAATACCCATCCGGCACCCTGTCACCTTCATCACAAAAAGTTACCCGTCTATTTACATTTAACCAAAACCAATTTCGTTTTGACTTCCATGATTAGTAAATATCATGTCTACCTAACAAAACATCAAAGTAAATATTGATTCTCTAACTTACAAATATTATCTACATATATTATTCCGGAAACTCCAGTATTACTTATTAAAATTCATGATCTAAATTTCAAGATAATACCCATATAATTTAATCCATAAGTTGAATGAATCAATGATAAAAACTAGATCAACCGTATACTCATTAAATTAATAATTTTATAAATTAGTAGACTTTTAATCCATGTTGCACGAACGCTTGAAATTTGAAAATTTCACGTATTGTGTACATGTTAGGTGCGTGAGTACACGGATTCACACACCCAAACATATATTTTTTTAAAAAATTATTGTTAATGAAAGTGAGATAAGAAATTGTGCAGAAACTGTATAATAAAAAGAACTGTATACATGATTAGAAGGTGGTTAGAATAAGAAAATAACAAATGTGAATTAATAATTACATATTTCATTCGTAATTTCTTTTAAAATTCATTGTTTTTTACAGATTTATGTATTTTGAAAATTTTAAATATTTATATTCAATATTTTATTATCTTGAATTTGACGCATCCTAAATCGAATATTTTTAAAACGCAGTACCTCGCACGAGTATCTCCGTACCTGTGCAACGTAGCTTTTAATTCAACATCCTACATTGAACGTAATCTATGTTATAAACCCGGTTTTGGCCGGTTCAAACCGGAATCGATGCAAACTCATATCTAGCTCTCTTAATTTGGTAAATTTTTATATCGGTCACAAATTTCATTTTGATATCGACCGATATAGTCCATTTATTAGTTATTATATTTTTACAAATAATATAATTCAAACTAATATTTATTTTATATTTAAAGAATAAAAAACTATCAAATATTCTTAATTATATGGATAACATGATATTATAATATACTATATTTTTATTTAATTAATTTTAAATTTTGAAATTGATTTGATATTTTATTTATACTGGTAGATGAAAACTTGAAAAATGGAGTAAAATATAATCTATATATTTCAAAGATTTAAACACAAAAGACAATAAACCGTTCAACCCATTCAAGATAGATCATATCCAAACAGGTTTGAGGACCGTTGAGAAAACGGTTCACTCATTCGGATTCAATTTTAGAACATAATTTGTAATACAACTTTTACACTCAAGTCTCCAATAATATGTTGAAATCTATGTTACGCCGAAACTTCTAGCTATTGTCACTCCAGCTTCGGAAGCGTACAGAATCGTATCAAAATCTACTAAGCTTCAAAGAAGAACTTTATTTCATAAAACACCTTTGACAATTTATTTTAAAATGTTGTTGGTTATTAATAGTTTTTATAAATGTAAGATTGATGAGATATTCGAATGTTCTATTTCAATTTTCAAGTTTAAAATAATGATTATCATTATAATTTATATAATTATATTTATTAAATAGTGGGTTAGGAGTCGATTCGGAAAAGAATTCTTTAAAAATTTCCGTTTCAGTGATTCCGCTTCGGAGTTTCGGCGAATTCGTTTCGACGAATCCAAACATCATAGGTTGAAATCATGATCCAAAAGACTAAGAGAGTGTCCATATGATTAAGTACTTATAAAATAAATCACATTTAAAAAATTTAAATCAAACTAATTACTTATGTTCTAATAAATTAGAAAAAAACGCAAGATAAAAAACTCCAAATGTTTCCCGCCAAAAAAAGCACCATAAATGCAAGA
The DNA here is from genome assembly GCA_009725065.1 of Utricularia reniformis. Taxonomy (NCBI): domain Eukaryota; kingdom Viridiplantae; phylum Streptophyta; class Magnoliopsida; order Lamiales; family Lentibulariaceae; genus Utricularia; species Utricularia reniformis. Next base: position 83,548 of record RWGZ01000122.1, read on the forward strand.
TATTTGTGCCATGTGTCATCGGTGAGAATTGCAGCCATCTAATTAAATTAGAAATAAGGAAACTCTATGGTTGTGAAATTTTAGTTGGATATTTAATCTAATCAGAAGGTTCTAGAAATTGGATAAATATCATTTGAGGTGTACCCAAAATGATAACCGGGTCCTAATAAATATCTCAATATATTTAAAACATGAGGTTGTATGAAAACGTGACGTGTGGCAAAAACCGATTTCTGGACACAAATCAAAACCTAACACCTAACACCTAATAATTTTTCGACCTAATTTTGACTCTAGAAAAAAAATAGGGCAAAAAACTCAGCGAGATCATGATATCATCAATCCACTTGTTGAATTCACCACCAGACATTTGTTTTTATATGAGCCCCAATCAATTCTGGTTTGCAAAGTTGAATCGGAAGTAGAAATTTGAAAATTCGAAGTAATTACCGTTATCGATGGCGACCGTAAGCTCCAGTGGAGATCCTGTGATTTCTTACTTGAAGCCGTTGATGATTTCTATGTTTGGTGTTGTATTGACAATGATCGCGATTATAGCCTACCATTTGTTATTGGTGAAATGGTGTAAGCGGCGGAGTTTGCGAGCGGCAGCGGCGGCGCAGAATGCATCTGCGGTTACCGGAGTTGATAAGAAAATTTTAGAGAGAATTCCGATACTGAAATTCTCTGCAGTGAGAAGCGAAATGGAAATGGATCAGGATGCGGAATGCGTGGTGTGTTTAGGTGATGTGGAAAATGAGGATATGGTGAGGTTGTTACCGAATTGTAACCATGCTTTCCATGTGACCTGCGTCGATCAGTGGCTTGCCGAGCACGTGACTTGTCCGCTTTGCAGATCTCCGATCACGGAGGAATTCGATAAGAACCGGTTTCCAGTACTGAGAAGCAGTAACAACGCTGCATCTGAATCTGAAATTGGTGAAGAAATTACGACGGAGGAGCACCACCAAGAAACGTCGATTGGATTGTTTGGCGGATGCGCGTCGCTGATGGCGATATTGCCGACGGAGAGGAGTGAGCGAGCTCCGCCGCGGTTAAAGAGATCGGTCTCGATGGATCATTCTTTTTTCATTGATTTGGAGTCCGGTGGTTTGTCGGTGATGAGGAGAACCGGATCTGTTTCTAATTCACTAAGTCATACTGACCGTCAGCCTTCTAAGTGGCTGCCCAACTTCTCGCGGTGGCGCGTGATGATCGGACGCACTGGAAGAATTTTACCTTACTGATAACAAAAGTAAAAAAGAAAAAATTCACCTCAAAATCACAAACTTATGTCGCGAGTGGAAATCTACCGTGGTGAAAAAAGTAGTTACTATTATGCTTTTTGTTGTAGAGTTTGTATTTATGTTGATAAAAACAGTTACTCCCTTAAAAATAAACGATAAATCTCAAATCAGAAAAATAAATTCAAAAAATCAAAATATAATTCAATTTCAAATATTTAATGTGACTCATACTTGTTGGTTTATTCGAAATTTTCTTACAATATATATTTGTTATTAGTCTGAACTTTAAAATAATGCAAAAATAGTGCATCTGAAATTTATAAATTACATGTAAAGTCTCCGAAATTAGTATAATGTTTCTTGTTGACCTCCAATTTTTAAAAGTTGTAAACGAAATACTCTCAAATTTTATTAATTGCGTGATTGATTCCTGAAGTTCTAAAATCGTTTATATTTGATCATACAACTTGTTAATATTTTAAATATATCTATAGTTTGTATTTGACAATTAATCTTAAAAAAATTAATGACTATATCCATAAACTTTGAAAATTTTAAAAATAACACATAAATTTTCAAAAATCACTCACGAAAAATACAAAAACTGTTACTATTCATCCGATGGTCATTCTTGAACAGTTTTGAAACTTCGGCAGCTTTACATGCAATTTTCAAAAAGAATATCACATTTACACTATTTTAAACATCGAGGGTCACATTCGTAGTTTTCTCATATATAAACATTAGAATCATTATCTTGAACCAATTTTTCCCTCGAACTTCAGCTGCTATATGCATTAAAATAGTTTCATAAATATGACAAATACACTATAATAAACAACATAATGATTTAATAACAAATAAATAAAAATACAATTATTTGGTACATATATTAGATGGATCGAATGAGATTAATTTGATTACACAGACAATATCATTACATGTAATAATCAAATACCTTTAAAAGGAAACCGTGAAACTAAATATTGCTTTCATTTCATAATTACACAAACTAATATTCCTTATGATTCGTATTAAATTTTAATAAATAATATGATCATCAAGATTTAAATGGTGCCCGGCGTGGAACCCCCTTTCTTCTTCTCGTCGGAGTTGACGTTGTCGTCTTTGATGAGCCTTCCGGCAACTCTTCATCTTCCTTAATCGAAATAGATACTCCTTCATCAACTTGCATTGGTTCCGGCATGAATGTTGCGTTCATATTTCGTTTTATCCCTGCGAGCTAAACATTTTTTATATATATCAAGCAATTTTCATTATTGATAATTTCTGTATAAACATCAATTTTGATAATTCAATTTCTAAAAAATCAATTTACATCACCTATTATTTATATTTTATCAAATTTAATCACACTTGAACAAAAATACCCATAACTTTTGTTTAAAATTAACATGGGTAGCTACAAACTGAATAGAATATGTGATTAAATATTCTAGTTGATTCGAAATGTATAAGTTAGGAGTTTCAATTCGACTTCCAGACCAAATGGATTTGTTATTCAAGATTCAGTTCGATTGATCTTCAAGTTCGGCCGATTTCTACAATGAGATTTGAATTACTTAAAAATAATCATATATATATAATATTATATTGTTATCTCATTAGAGGTGAGCAAAATCTTGGAAATACCAAATACTATTGAAATTTTTTTATTTCGTTATTTGCTATTTGGTATTCATTATTTGGTATTTAATTTGGTATTTAATTTTATGAAATTATAAAATTTGGTTTGGTATTCGGTAAAAAAATAAAAGTTTGGAATATATCAAATATCAAAGTAGTTTATATAATACTTAGATATTTTTAAAAATTATAAATTTGATGTCTTGACATATTGGAAAGGTGATCAGAACTTCGAAACCCAGTACCACGAACCAGGTTAAGTCAAAGCCTTGTTAGGCCAGCTCAGGTGAAATAAGCCTAACTTGGAGGTTCCATATCCAACTCCCGTGAACAGGCGGCCCGACGAGAGAACAAACGGGCCCGAAAGCCCGATCGCGTAGCGATCGGAGACCGAAGGCCATAATCGTACGGTTTTCCCTCATCGGGACTAATCGGTCTAGATCACGCAGATCATGCATCGGGCCATCCATATTTCTCAACATGTGACCACAACTTCTGACGATCCTGTCAGAGGTGTGCTTGACACAATCGTACGAACCTCCTTCCGGTTGGGAGACAATCGGTTAGTAGTGCCGAAAAGTCTGGCGCCACGCACCCATGTAGGGTCACGACAGGTGGCTTTTCCGCCCGACATGAGCCGACCTAGCCGCATGAGACATGCACAAAACGACACCCTAGTGTTCACACAGTTGGGGAGACGTATAAAAGGGACACTTGGAGAATGAAGAAAAGATTGGTTCCTCTCAACTCTTCGTGTATTTCCTTGAATCTTCTTATTCTTTGTGCTTCCAAAAATTAATCATCATGCTTGTAATGAACGGTTTGATTATTGGATCGACTAAGAGCATTTTTAGCTCTTAGTCAATGAATTTTTCACTCTAAAATTGTTTTGTTCTTTTCTGTTTCATTCAAATTCGTTTTCCCCCTACTAAACAAATTAAAACCGAGATCGTCTTGCAACGAACCGGACGACTGTTGGTACTCCGGTTTTTAGACCACAACATCATTAATTTGAGGTTTCTAATATTTGCACAAATGGCTCGTGATATTATTATCATGTCAATCTCCATAATTGATTCTGAATCTTTACAAGTATATATTTTGAGTATTTTTATTATTTTATAATAATTCTTTTCACATTTGTTTTATAACTTTCAGAACACTTTCCACTTATATTGTATAAAATATAATAATTAAAAATTAATTTATTATATTGATATAACAATGTGATCAATGAATCAATGCTAGTTTTTTTCATATTTTTTTATATACTTCATTTAAGACATGCATGAGATGTTCTTGATTATTTATTATATGTGTTTTTAATTTTGGTATCAATATCGAAATTATTTCGGTTCGGTACCAAAAAAATAAAAGATTGAAATATGTATTCGATTTCATTGATAATTTAGTATTCGGTATTTCAATATTTTGTTTGATTTGGTATTTGATACCGAATGCTCACCTCTATATCTCACGAACCTCGAACAAACTTAACCTTGTTCGAGCATATCGTCGAATTAATGTCTTTATATTCATTGAACATGTTAAAAAGAGAACTTCAATCCTGATATANAGCGGTTTCCAGTACTGAGAAGCAGTAACAACGCTGCATCTGAATCTGAAATTGGTGAAGAAATTACGACGGAGGAGCACCACCAAGAAACGTCGATTGGATTGTTTGGCGGATGCGCGTCGCTGATGGCGATATTGCCGACGGAGAGGAGTGAGCGAGCTCCGCCGCGGTTAAAGAGATCGGTCTCGATGGATCATTCTTTTTTCATTGATTTGGAGTCCGGTGGTTTGTCGGTGATGAGGAGAACCGGATCTGTTTCTAATTCACTAAGTCATACTGACCGTCAGCCTTCTAAGTGGCTGCCCAACTTCTCGCGGTGGCGCGTGATGATCGGACGCACTGGAAGAATTTTACCTTACTGATAACAAAAGTAAAAAAGAAAAAATTCACCTCAAAATCACAAACTTATGTCGCGAGTGGAAATCTACCGTGGTGAAAAAAGTAGTTACTATTATGCTTTTTGTTGTAGAGTTTGTATTTATGTTGATAAAAACAGTTACTCCCTTAAAAATAAACGATAAATCTCAAATCAGAAAAATAAATTCAAAAAATCAAAATATAATTCAATTTCAAATATTTAATGTGACTCATACTTGTTGGTTTATTCGAAATTTTCTTACAATATATATTTGTTATTAGTCCGAACTTTAAAATAATACAAAAATAGTGCATCTGAAATTTATAAATTACATGTAAAGTCTCCGAAATTTGTATAACGTTTCTTGTTGATCTCCAACTTTTAAAAGTTGTAAACGAAATACTCTCAAATTTTATTAATTGTGTGGTTGATTCCCGAAATTCTAAAATCGTTTATATTTGATCATATAACTTGTTAATATTTTAAATATATCTATAGTTTGTATTTGACAATTAATCTTAAAAAAATTAATGACTATATCTATAAACTTTGAAAATTTTAAAAATAACACATAAATTTTCAAAAAGCACTCACGAAAAATACAAAAACTGTTACTATTCATCCGATGGTCATTCTTGAACAGTTTTGAAACTTCGGCGACTTTACATGCAATTTTCAAAAAGAATATCGCATTTACACTATTTTAAACATGGAGGGTCACATTTGTAATTTTCTCATATATAAACATTAGAATCATTATCTTGAACCAATTTTTCCCTCGAACTTCAGCTGCTATATGCATTAAAATAGTTTCATAAATATGACAAATACACTATAATAAACAACATAATGATTTAATAACAAATAAATAAAAATACAATTATTCAGTACATATATTAGATGGATCGAATGAGATTAATTTGATTACACAGACAATATCATTACATGTAATAATCAAATATCTTTAAAAGGAAACCGTGAAACTAAATATTGCTTTCATTTCATAATTACACAAACTAATATTCCTTATGATTCGTATTAAATTTTAATAAATAATATGATCATCAAGATTTAAATGGTGCCCGGCGTGGAACCCCCTTTCTTCTTCTCGTCGGAGTTGACGTTGTCGTCTTTGATGAGCCTTCCGGCAACTCTTCATCTTCCTTAATCGAAATAGATACGCCTTCATCAACTTGCATTGGTTCCGGCATGAATGTTGCGTTCATATTTCGTTTTATCCCTGCGAGCTAAACATTTTTTAACGATGAGTTTAAGAGAAAATGACCTTGTTGATACTGAAAAATACATAACAAAAAGGAGAAAATGATGGGTATTGAATTAAAGGGGGTTATGGTGATGAAAATTGATATGGATAGTGATTTTGCTTTTTTGTAAAATGTATTTGGTTGTCTATAAATTAAGAAATTATCTAAGTATTTATTTGCAAAATTTCAAATGAAGAAAACTAGTCATATTCCATCTCCTCGGCCCCAGATTACTTGTAAGATCCCTTGAGGTACCGAGCCACCTTATCTAAATCACACCATTGATTATGCTTATAAAGCAGTATAATGATTTGTCAACATTTGCATGAGTATTATAAAAGTGATGACGATGTAAATGAAATAAGTAAATTAACAAGTTTTATGTCTAAGGAAAAACTGCAATCATGTAAGTGAGAAATAAATCGTTATACGGAGACTATATCTTACAACTACCACTATACTATTACCTCTTACTTGAATTATTGGGACAAAAACCCCAAATTAGAAACAGATAAATATAAAAAGTACATATAAGATAAGTGAATTGTAATACAATTGATTTGTCAAGTGTTTTAAATGTGTGATCACAATTTTATACATTAGGCTTTAACGAAAACACTCCTATGGATTTCTATAAGAAGGTCATATCGACTAGTACGATCGGTATTTTCAATATAGAGTTGGTATACTACCACCAACATTACTTTGAAATCCACCCAAAGCCTTATGCTTTAAATTTGCCATATTGAAAGTATAAATTATACGAAATATTAATTTACGATACATACCTTACATCCAAGAGAGCAGAAACGAAATGTGTCTAAAAGACTTCTGTTACAGATTTCACAAGCATGAGAAACAGCTTTGTTTCCTTTAGGCTGAGGTCTTTCGTTTAAGAACAAAACCCTAGCACTATTTATAACATAGCTTTGTACTCCGCTTATATCGAGCACTTTATGAATCTCCGATACTCGTACCACATCGTGGTATGACGATCTTCTTATCTTCATTAACAATTTTGATAACTATTAGTTTCCTAACGAATTGATATTGCTATAAGAGTTGTTGAAATAATGAACAATTATCCAACATCGGAAGTGTGATGTTGTTTGGTTAGTTTATACGAGGGAATGTGAACCATAATAATGAATTGTTCAAATCTGTTATGATATGATATGCCCCTTATACGTTATATCCGAACACACTCCCCACATGAAATTGACCATACTCTATAAACTTAACAAGGGTTACAGTATCTAAACCTGAATAACATGATGATCTTTGTGTCTTGTGCTGCGGCAGTAGAAGCAGAAGGAATCACAATTACAATCCAAACAAAACATATTACACTCGCTCCGGGAAGCATCGCTGTGAATCCGACAAACATTGAAGAACGACGTTGTTAGTAACCGATCCAGCCACTCCGGCACCACCGCCATTCCAAGATGTGTATGATGCCAAGAATGAAAGAAGAAGAGTTATTTACAACTTGTTCATGTAAGTTTTCTACATAGAGAAACATTCATTTATTTCATAACACAAGTCGTTTACTGGCCCACACTATATGTCAATACGCCGCCGTTTCACGTCCCTGTTCTTCTTCTTCCCTTTTTTGTTTCCTGAAATACCCTCAGTATTTTATCTATTCCTTTCAATTCCTTTAGCTTACCAGGGTTGTGCTTTGGAATGAAGTAAATTTATCTAAATGTAATTAGGGTAATTAATTAGCATTAATTACAGATTAAGTGTTTAGGGTTAGGCTTCAGCTGTAGAAAAAAAGCAACCTAACAATAGAGTGACCACCACTTTTTTTTTCATCCCCAACACAAATTTAAAATAATTTTAAAATTTAAAATTTAATTTCGCTACAGGAATCGGGCAAATAGGAAAATTCAAAGTGTAATTGATAAATGTCATAATCATAATTAAATTAGTGGGACATACATTTCCGACTACATAATCATAACTATAAACTGTCCTTTAAAATTTTAATTAAAAAGATATTTTGAAACCAAATTCAGAAGAAAAAAATAGAATATGTAGAAATTCAGAATTAATGAACATCAATGTAATAAAAAAGTGAATCACATTGAAAAAGTTTAAGAAAATCAATTACTCATTATATTACTAATTTTATGAAATAAAACATTTTTATTTTTACAATCAATATTGATGAGAACTTCGGAACTCGGTATCCTGAACTGGACGAGACTCAAGTCGTTCTAGATTGGCCCAAGTGATGGAAATCGAACATAAATACCTCAAATCCAACTTCCAATAAAGATTCAACCCAACAAGGATAGCTAGACCCGAAGGCCCATTTGGGCTGAGCTCATTAATCAATAGCCATGATCGAAGGATAGCGTTGTACGTTATCCATCACTTCGGGGACCGATCCAATCACACATGTCTTGCACTTCGGGCTTGGTCACGCAGTCTGCACTTCGGACTCATCTACGTTTTCCGCCATGGTAAAACGCCCTTTCAGAGGCAGTTAAAAGGCGTAATCCCCAAGCGTTTTCTTCTTTATAAATGCAGGGCTCGATGGCAAACGAAAGAAGACCTTTTGGATGCGCGAATCAGTTTATACTCTGCTAATTTTCTCCCTCGCGCTTTCTCTTTTTGCCTTAGTCATCTTCATAAACTCTCATTGTTTGTAACATGAACTATTTCATTAATATATCGGCTAAGAACATTTTCGGCTCTTAGTCAGGTGTTTTTTTCTCCTTGTTCATGGGTTTTTCCACTCTAAATCGCTATGTCACTTGCTGTTTATTCATTCATAATCGTCTCTCATTTTAAACAAATTAAAACCGAGTTTGTTTATTACGAACTGGAGGACTGTTGGTACCTCAATCTTTTGACCACAACAGATGTGATACATTATTCTCAACATTTAAGACTAAATCGTTTTATTTAATATCAACTATTATACATATTTTATTAACAATTATGTAATGACTCGTATAAAAGGTCTACAAATATGAGTCGGTTGAACTCGAGCTCTATACTCATGTTGATCGTATTTATTTAGAGTCAGTTTTACATTGCATACCACTAGTCTTATCGAAACATGATAAATAATTTTGGTACAATTTATTAATGAAAAGATTCCCGCATAAATAAATATTAAAATATTTAGTCATATTCATTTAATGTGACATATAACTGTGTAAGATATAAATCTAAAGGTTATAAAGAGGAAAAAGATGCCTTGTTTTCTGTTTGCACTCACTGTCACATTTCAAAACAAACCATAAATAGAATGTCAATTCTCACACACTTAGTCTCACGTCTGCCGACACATAATATTCATACATCATTATTACTCATTTTTATTTTTACTATTATGTAATTAAATTATGCAAAATAGCCAACAAATTTAAGATTTTTAAATTTTTGATATACCAGCTTGTTCCTTCAATTTTGTCTAATATATAAACAAAATATCGATCTTCGACCAAATATTTGGTGTGTGCCTTATTACTGCAAGATCGTAGTTATAGAAATTCAAGATTCAATTGACCGGTAAAGTGTACGTATAACCCAATCCATAAAAGAAATAAATCATATTGAAAAAACTTGAGTCAAAATAATTGCTCATGATATACTTCCCTTAGGCTGACTGTAACCTTATCCGTGCTCAAAACTATTTCCGTCGTATAAATCTCTCTAGACATCATCATTCTCTCACATCCATATCATATTATCTTTCAACTTCTAAAACATCTCACTCATCCACATAATTATTTATTTCTTTTCATCCACGTCATCTTCTCTCTCTAAATTTAATTTTATATTTCTATCTCACAAACTTTATATATTTATTATTTAATTTATCATTAGATATTATATTTTATTTTTTAAAATTTTAACGATATCGACGTTTAAACATTATTTATTAATTTACATTGTTGTATGTATTATATTTCAATGTTTCGATTATATTTTTTTTACTGTTTCATATTCGTTTTTAATATATATTTCGAAATCGCTGATTTTGATATAAAATTCTATATTTATATTATCAAAATAAAATAATAATTTTTATAATATTTAATATTAATATATTTATTAATTTAAATTATTAAAAGTTATGTTTTATAAATAAAATAAAAAATTAATTTAAAAAAATAAATAAAAAATAAAGGGGACAGTATGTTCCGCGGACAACTCCTATCCGCGGACAACCTTAAACCCTAAACCCCTGTCGACGGAACGTATTGTTCCACGGCCATATGGGCGCTCAAGTAACCATGGACACCAATGTGGAGGAGATTCAATTGGATAAGGGCATATAGAAGATTTATATTTCCACAACTGGTGTGAGACAATATTTCAACATAAGCCTCCCGAATAAAAGTGTGCCTTGTAATTCCAAATGATCAAAGCTTGATTCATATACAAACAATACAAACTCCAATTAACATACAAAACGAAAACCCGGGATTCCGGAAAACACAAATACTCAATTCGGAAACACGAAAAGTACTGTGAAAATGTAAAGAGACTACCCTTCATAATTTAGGAAGCAAATTCATAGCAGGCCAGCATCTCGAAGAGCAAGTTTAAACTTCTCTTCACTATTCCAAGGGCCAACCTGAAAAGAAACATAGACAGGGAATGCAAACAATATGATTTGGAGAAAAAGGAACCCTACCCCGATTATACGAAATGCGATTACCTCGTTAATATTTACATTGAAGTATCTCTCGATTTTTGCCAGGATGGAATCATCTCTAGCATCACAAACCAAGTTAAATACAGCACCTGTTTGAATTATGATTTGGATCATGCTGTTTAAAGGAACTTAGAGGGAGTGATAATAAAAGCAAATGCATGGTACCTTTGCGGCCAAAGCGACCAGCTCTTCCAACCCGATGCAGGTAAAGTTCGCAGTCAGGCTCTGAAGGATTCTTATATAGCACAGGGAGATCAAAATTTATAACCAGATTAACCTGAATTGACATTGTCATAAGGTTAATATATAAAGAGGAAGAGAATTGTGCCCAAAATACTGGAAAAAAGTGTTGAATAAATTGCCACCTGCTGCTGGTCAAAACCTCGAGCTAGCAAGTCAGTTGAAATTAGCACCTGTGTTAAACCTTTCCTAAACTCCTCTATAATTTTATCCCTTTTCTCTTGAGTTTGGGCACCTTGAATGGTGGTAACCTCATAGCCGAGGCTAACGAGAGAGTTGTGCAAATTGATAGCATTGTTCCTAGACCGAACAAATACAATGGTCTGTCCAACCTTTTCGGCGAGGTCAAGTATCTGATCTTTGATCACCATGATCTTAGAATTTTCATCAGGGCAATGCACTTTATACTGCTTCACTGAATCTAACGACAAATCTTCCTTTTTCACAAACATTTGATTATACTCACGAACGAATATATCCTCAACTATTTTCGATACAAATGATTTAACAGAATCATTGAAAGTGGCTGAGAACAAAAGGACCTGAATACAATATTCACATATCAGAATTTTATTGTTTCTACAAGAGGTAATTTTGATCTTTGTAGATGGATGCGAATGGTACCTGGCAATTTACGTTTCCTTTTGATATGTTCCTCATGATGCTCACAGAACTATCCCGGAAACCACTCTGGAACGAAGAAAAACGTCAGCAGAAGAGCAGGAAAAAAGTTTATCATAAGCTAAGAAAAACATTACCTCTGCTAACATGTGGTCAGCCTCATCAAAGACAAGAATCTTCATATGATTCAAGGCTAATTTCCTTGCTACAATCCACTTTTGTATTGTTCCAGGAGTGCCGATAATCACCTGTGCTGTGATAGGAGGCCTCTTATTTATGGGTATATAATTCGATGGATCTGGTGGTATTGCCAGTTCCGATGTTATACCAGTGAACTTTCCCATCTTCAGTAGAACTTTCAAATTCTGCAACAGTTATTAAATCACAGAAAGCAAAGCTAGTTAGATGACATGAAAAATCCATGATTGGACAATAATATAAGTTTTAGCTATTGGTCTAGCACAATTGAATAAGCCATCAGAATATTGGATTCATGATTCTAAACTTCAACTTATGAATTCGAAAAATAAATTTGACCTGAATAGCTAACTCTCTCGTGGGGCAGATGCATAGGGCTTGAGGAGCCTCTAATTTTGGATCAACCCGACTCAACATTCCAAGTGTGAAACATGTTGTCTTTCCAGAACCATTGTGAGCCTGAGCTATCAGATTTTTGAATGGAGGAGTTAATATCATAGGCAAACTAATTGCCTGTATCTTACTAGGTTTTTGGAACTTCATCTCCACATATAAACCTTGCAGTAGTTCCGGAGACAAATTCAAATCCTCAAATTTAGTTGCTGATGTGTATGGAGTATCCCCAGAAGTAATCTGAAATATAAAGCAACATAGAACAATAAACACAAATTCAGTGGCAACCAGAGCATCTTAAATCAATACAATACATGTTGGAATTGTAGAGTCTCATTGAAAATAAGATGTAGATAGCATGAACGAACGTGATATACTAGGAGAAGCTACACATTAAGAATTTGACCAAGTCAGGCACCCCTCACCCTTGAAACCTAATCTATCTTACTTTCATAACCAATGTGAGGCAAATTCAACAAATACATAAAACCATACAAATCTAAATTGCTGAAAAAACTAAACCCTTAACAAAAATCATGAAAAGGAGGAGCAAATCAATGCCATATACTAATCACCGCATATTTCAACACAGAGAATAAAGTATCGAGGATTACTGCTTGTATTCTGGAGTCATCAGGATCCAAGATCCCGGTTTCTTGGTGTTCCAACTCTTCAACAGCTAGGGAGTCTAATTCCTCTGCAGCCTCATCACTAATATCTGCCCAACTCTTCGATTTAGACTGCTCCGGCGCGTCGATTGCAGCTGCGTCGAGTTGCGCTTTAGAATCGGCCATTGTTAAGCAATAGAAGTTGAGAGAACAAAGTAAAATCTCCTTGGGGTTCTTAATATCGAGCGTAATTTAACCGCTTATCGTAATTATTTTTACTTACGTAAAATGAACCGAATCCCGGATTCAATTATATCGGGTCAGGGTTCGGTTCTAGTTTATTGAGCCGGGCCATCTTATGTGGGCCGGGCCATTTCCTCCCCTAATCATAGTGTCGTCGATGTGTATAAATTGAAATTATTATTCTTTCAATGAAGATAGCATTTATGTTTTTTAAAAAATAAAATACATAAATTCTAAGTATAATTATTTTATTTAAATAATAGAACACACATAACACTATCAACAACAATGTTCGCCCTGAAAACTCCATTCTCTTATCCACATCAGTTTTCTCTATGTACACATAATCGTTCTTTAATTTTATAAATAATTTTCCTCTCATTCTGACAACAATGTCGTGAAACTTATAATTTTTTAATATTATTTTTTTACACATCAAATATCTTATAATCATATTATTATCGATAAAATCGTTATATAAATTTATTATAAGTATTTATATTTTATAATTATTTTAATTTTAATTTTTTAAGATTTTTTAATTTTTTTTAAAAAATAAAAGTTGAGGAAGGATACAGTCGTCCAGGCTGTGGAAGGCCTAATAATTAATTACTTTCCAAAGTACAAGTTAAAATATTTCCTTACATGTTATATTGTTAGATTTCAATGTCTATATTACTAAATTGGTCATTTTTAAAATCGTATGTCCTTGTTCTTCACGTGGGTGCTATGGTTATATATCTTTGTCTCATATAATTTTTGTGGGTCTCATTTATTAATTGTATACTTATTAATTTAATGCTTACAAAATATGTAAGACACGTATTGCTTTTGTTTTTCAGTTATAATGATGTAAATAATATAAACTAATATATATCAAATTTAGTTATTTTAAATAATGATAAAATTATAAGAGTAACCCTTAAAACTTTGAGTGAATGTAATGCCTCATAATTTAAAATTGCTCAATGGAAGCTTATGTAATTAGTGTTCTTCACCTCCAAACTTTTAAAAATTGTAAAACATTATTCCTTCTAAATTTAATAATAGTGTAGTTGGTTGTCAAAATCCTTTATATTGACTATAATTTCCACTATTGTTTTGAGATTTTACATAATTGACATTTATTCATTAGTTATATAGAAAATATCTATTATTATTTCGTAATTTGATATTTGGTAAAATCATTCACAATGATTCTTAGGGTTGTTTTTCTTTATTCAAAGTCGCATATGTTTTGACATTGATAAATATGAGAAAAGTATGGTAACAATCTAGAGATATTTCTCTACTCACAAATATTATTATTCATAAAAACTAAATGCGAACTTCAATATTTTGACATTATCTTTCGGTGTTCAACTATATTCACATTGACGTAACAATATAAACATGCCCCACACGTCAAGTTCGAAATAATCAATAAACGACAAAAAGACAAACAAAAAATAAGATATGATTAAGTTTCTTTGGGGGTCAAATATCAAATTACAAAATAAGAGGGGTCATTTTCTAAATTTATAAAAACAATGGTCAATTGTGTAAAATTCGAAAATCCTACGTTAAAGTGAATAATAATTTTTTTTTGGGTATTTAGAGGTCAATTACACAATTATTAAACATAGAAAACATAACATTTACAACTTTTAAAAGTATTAATCAATAACACTAATTATATCAATTTCAAATATTTGTTGGTTATTTTTAAATTTGCATCACAAACATTTACATTATTTTAAAATTAAGATGACACGCCATCTTTAAATATTATATGAAATTTTGATTATATTTACATGAAAAAAATATTTTATTATCATGAGAAATTGAAATAACAAATATAATTAAACGGAATCAATTATGGGCTAAATGACACTTAGGCTGTGTTCTGCACAAATTATGAAAACAGATTATGCATTATAGAATGCATAATCTGTTTTTTGAAACAGAACAGTATCCATTTTAANTTCCTTACATGTTATATTGTTAGATTTCAATGTCTATATTACTAAATTGGTCATTTTTAAAATCGTATGTCCTTGTTCTTCACGTGGGTGCTATGGTTATATATCTTTGTCTCATATAATTTTTGTGGGTCTCATTTATTAATTGTATACTTATTAATTTAATGCTTACAAAATATGTAAGACACGTATTGCTTTTGTTTTTCAGTTATAATGATGTAAATAATATATATCAAATTTAGTTATTTTAAATAATGATAAAATTATAAGAGTAACCCTTAAAACTTTGAGTGAATGTAATGCCTCATAATTTAAAATTGCTCAATGGAAGCTTATGTAATTGGTGTTCTTTGCCTCCAAACTTTTAAAAATTGTAAAATGTGATTCCTTCTAAATTTAATAATAGTGTAGTTGGTTGTCAAAATCCTTTATATTTACTATAATTTCTGCTATTGTTTTGAGATTTTACATAATTGACATTTATTCATTAGTTATATAGAAAATATCTATTATTATTTCGTAATTTGATATTTGGTAACAAAGATATTAAATCATTCACAATGATTCTTAGGGTTGTTTTTCTTTATTCAAAGTCGCATATGTTTTGACATTGATAAATATGAGAAAAGTATGGTAACAATCTAGAGATATTTCTCTACTCACAAATATTATTATTCATAAAAACTAAATGCGATCTTCAATATTTTGACATTATCTTTCGGTGTTCAACTATATTCACATTGACGTAACAATATAAACATGCCTCACACGTCAAGTTCGAAATAATCAATAAACGACAAAAAGACAAACAAAAAATAAGATATGATTAAGTTTCTTTGGGGGTCAAATATCAAATTACAAAATAAGAGGGGTCATTTTCTAAATTTATAAAAACAATGGTCAATTGTGTAAAATTCCAAAATCCTACGTTAAAGTGAATAATAATTTTTTTTGAGTATTTAGAGGTCAATTACACAATTATAAAACATAGAAAACATAACATTTACAACTTTTAAAAGTTTATTAATCAATAACACTAATTATATCAATTTCAAATATTTGTTAGTTATTTTTAAATTTGCATCACAAACATTTACATTATTTTAAAGTTAAGATGACACGCCATCTTTAAATATTATATGAATTTTAGATTATATCTATATGAAAAAATATATTTTATTATCATGAGAACTTGAAATAACAAATATAATTAAACGGAATCAATTAGGGGCTAAATGATACTAAATGACACGAGATGTTCATAGAAGAAATGTATTGTAAGCATAAATAAAGAATTGGAGAACGTGATTAGCAATGAAAGTTTTGGTGTTAATACAACACATGTAAATTATCAATCCCAATCACTATTTCAAAATTTGTAGTTGGTAAATAAATACATTCTACTATTTGGATTTGAGTTTTATCGTTTTGAACATATTTGATAATAAAATGAAGACTAATATAATTCATAATTATACAAACAAAAATAAACATTTTAATTTTGTGAAATAATTTTTTTAATTATTTAATCAATATAAATATCTTAAACAAAAAACAAANACCACGGGGCCAGCTGGCAGATAACGCTTATTTTTACTAAGGTTATCTTCGGTCCTCCGTGTTGAACATCGGGCCGGTCTTCCTAAAGGTGTAATTGGGCTGTGAGAATTCGTTTTGATTATTTAAATTGGCCCAACAGTTATCAGGCCTCACCCATTATGGGATACCCGGTCCTAGAGTTCTCATCAATAATCATAATGCATTCTGGTTTTTTAACTATAATGCATAATCAAGTTCAGACTTGATTCTGAAAATGCATTATGCATTCTACTCATTATTTTTTACGAGAAAATTACGACATTGGACCAAATGTTTAAGATAATGTAAAAGCGATGTCCCCAAAATTTGTAATTTGCATGAGAACCACTTGAAGTTTCAAAACCGTTTAAAAATGACTCTCGAGTAAATAATAGTGGTTTTTCGTATAAGTGATTTTGATAGTTAATCCATTGTTTTTAAAATTTTCAAAGTTTAGAAACATTGTCATTTCATTTTTTTTCAAGGTTAATTGATCAATATAAACTATTGAGACGTTTAAATAATTAACGAGTATTATGATTCAATATAAACGTTTTTGGAAGTTCGGGGATCAACAACGCAATGGAAGCCAAAATCACACATTATATCAACTTCGAAACTTTTATGCAATTTACAAATTTTGATGCACCGTCTTACATTGTTAACTATATTTTTCATATATATACATTTTTTTCCGAATCAAATTTTCATCGTTTGTATCATAATGAATTCTTTTTTTTTCAAAAATTTGGTATTTATATTATCAATTGTTGAGTTTCTTATTCGACAATATCTTATTCAATATTTTTGTTTTCTTTTTATTATATAATTTTTAAATAAAAAAATATTATTAATTTATTTTGTAATTAAAAATATTTTTTTAATATAGAATTATAATTTCAAATTTATAAGAAAGAGAGATAATTATTTTGTACAATGTAACTCAATTAAAATTCTACATTTCAATTACAATATTTTTGCAGAACACTTTAACATTTTATAATTCATTATATGTTTACACAGAATACTACGCAGATTCTAATTATACATTTTGATTTTGCATTCTAATTATAAATTCTGATTATACATTATATAATTTGTGCAGAACACACACACTTAATATAGAATAAATATATTGTAAATGACACGAGTTGTTCATAGAAGAAATGTATTGTAAGCATAAATAAAGAATTGGAGAACGTGATTAGCAATGAAAGTTTTGGTGTTAATACAACACATGTAAATTATCAATCCCAATCACTATTTCAAAATTTGTAGTTGGTAAATAAATACATTCTACTATTTTGATTTGAGTTTTATAGTTTTGAACATATTTGATAATAAAATGAAGACTAATATAATTCATAATTATACAAACAAAAATAAACATTTTAATTTTGTGAAATAATTTTTTTAATTATTTAATCAATATAAATATCTTAAACAAAAAACAAAAGTTTCTAGTTTTTACATTGAAAACTTTTTGTTACAAAAGTTTGTAACCAAAACTTGTTTTTTATGGGAAAGATTTTTTAAAATCGAATAAAATGTCTTGAAACATGCAACACTTGTCATACATCGGAAGTTAGAAGAAATTTAGATTCGTTTATAAGAAAGATTATGGAATATAGTAAATAACTTATTCAATTATTTTTATGATGTGATATTCTAACCTTATATGTTATATTCAACAACACTTCCAACATAAATTAACCCGACTTTGCAAAATTAACAAGTTATTTGAATGTGACAATGACCCAATAAGAATAGTGTTGGGTTGAGGTGTGTATCGGCCCAAGATAAATATGCTCTATATGAGAAGGGCGTGCTTGACCAGCGATGTGGACTGTCCCATGGACGTTAAACGAGAAGTGGAAAATTCATGGAGTGATCCATGTGGTCGATTGGATCAAGTTGCAAGTTGTAAAAGAGTTCCATCCTTACAAACTAAGAGCGGTCTCATAGGGTCAACGGGACACGTGAGTTTTAAGGAATCCAGACATTTATTGGATGTAATCAACCATGGCATAAGTTATCAGATTTAGTGGATTTAACAATTAATGCTGTCGATAAATGGGGGATGAGTAAAAGATGCTCCGACCTTTGAACGATCTATAAATATAACATCATGAGGCATGAATGGAGATTTGTTTTTGGAATAGTGATCGATCTTCTGAAGTTTTGAACCCTGGTTAGTTTATATTTATGTCTTGATGATTATAATTGTCGCCCTATTCTTTGTTTTCTTTTACATCTTATAGTATATCCACCAAGAACTTCTTTTCTTGGCACAATGAGTTATTCCATTTTATTCGGGTTTCCAAATTATCAAATCCAATTTGTTAGGTAGTTGGACTTGATGGGTGTGTTTTGAAATATGTAATAATTGATGGGGTGTAATCTACATAAGAAATTTGGATTAATTTATAATAAGATTGTGAACTACCGTAAATATGTTATATTTATTCAAGTGTTTTAATAATGATGTATTACATATGTTATATTCAATCACATTTTTCAAATGAAATTAAAATGACCCTATAAATTTAACACTAAGATATACTATTTTTTAAATCATGCTCTCAATTATTTACCAAGTACAAAATATTGACATTAAATAATGTATAAATTAAAAAGGGTAGGGGTATGGGGAAGTTTTGACAGTAAAAGAAAGAGGGAATGCTGTTGTGAATGGGAACACAAGCGCAGTTAAAGATGAAATGGGCAAAAACATATCACGTTTATGGTTTTCACTCTCCATTTCTGCAATACAAACAACTTTAACCATATAACCAACAAACTTTACTATTTTAATTCTCTTACCCCACAACTTTCAATATCATCAGTTTTACCTAATTTTGTCCTTATGACCAAAATATATTATCACTGTTCTTCCTTCCTCTTCCGTACATTGATATGATACCATTGGATCGTAAAACTTAATACAAAATGGCTAATTCCCTGCATCATTATGATCTAGTGATTTTATAATTGTTTTTTGGTTCACTTGTTAAAATTGAGTATCGTGATATTTGATGAACATTTGTGGTTATGGGTAAAATTACAATATTATAATTGTTATTTATGCAAAATTATAAATATTATAATTTTTCTTATAGCTCCTTTTAGTATCTGCGGTTGAAATGCAATTTTTAGTTTTTATTAAAAAGATACGAAGTGCTCATAAATTTCATATGTAGAGTGTGGTGAAATACAATTGTGATGTTTGGAAACCCAATCCACCGTCCGGTGCGGTGAATGTACCGTAGTTGTATTATATTTTAACCAAATATCATTAATAACTGCGTTCATGTGACCGCAGAAAACAGCGGTCAGTTCACAGCTGGGTTAACTCAACGACCACCAGAACGCATCTGTCAAATATCAATTTTACCATTGATAAATAATAATTTATTTTTTTTAAAAAATAATTTTGATTAATAACTTATTATATTCTATCAATTATGTGTTCAAACTATAAAAATATATATAACAATTTAAAAATGTAGTTTTGAAATAATGAATTTATCATAAAATAATATGAAATATAATTTGTAAGTTATAAACAATTATTTAAAAATAAGGGCAAAAAAGTCATTTTATGACATCACGATCACTGCACCGCTGTTTCAAAAACAGTTTTTTTAAATCACGATCAATTCACCTCACAGCACAGTACAATCATCTCACCTCACCGCTATTTACCAAACGATATTCCAAACGTACCCAATGTATAAGGAGATAAGTCATTTAGAATTCTTCACAATTTTTCTTATAAATTAATCCAACTTATATCTCACATTTTATGTGGGAAAATGTTCATATTTCCACAAGTAGTCAAACTATATTACAAAAGCAACAATATATGTATATATATATATTATCCATGTACACAATATTTCAAAATAATATATTACTTTAAATACAAAAACGTTTTAATAATACTATAATTGTTAATACATGTTGTAATTTTGGGAGCACTAGTATAATTCATTAATTTGAATGTTTATAAATGATTATGCTCCAAATAAAAAGAAGTTAGTTCTATAAAATTAGAAAAGCCCTAAGCTTAAACAACAATCAGAGAATCTAATTTACAAAAATAAAATCAAACTAATTAATTTTATTGTTAAAAGTCGAATAGTATTTATTTAAATTGTCAATCAAGTTCTGTTTAAAAATAATAATTTATCTATTGTCTATTAGGCATTATCAGTTAGACTAGGTATCTATCACCAAGATTAAATAATTTATTAGTTAGTCGTTATTCTATGTGGCACCGATTCTTCAATTCTTTGCATTCTCCTGTGTCGGATCGAGTGAGACTCTCCAACTTTTGACATTTGATACAAAACGACGTCGTTTTGATTTCTTCATTAATTTGATTTTTTTCTTCATCGGAAACGTATCTTATATGCTTTTACTACTTTATTATTGATGAGAACTCTAGGACCGGGTACCTTGTGATGGGTAAGGCCCAGCAACGGTTGAGCCAATTCAAATAGCGAAAATGAATTCCTACAGTCCATTTACACCTCTAAGGAAGAGCGGCCCGATGTTCAACTAGAGGACCGAAGCTAACCTTAACGAAATAAAGCGTTTTCTGCCAGCTGGCACCTGGGTTCGGTCCGAGCGGTTACAAAACGGTTACAACTCACGTTTACCACTCTTCAGGCCTTCCCACGTTTACCACGCTTCGGGCCCGATCACGCAGACCACGCCTCGGTCCGGACCTCGTTTTACATCCCGCGATAACAACCTCTAACAAACCTGTCAGAGGCGGTTACGGAACGTGATTTACACACGCTATGAACTCTATAAATACATGGCAAGACGACGGAAATAGCAGGACCATTTGGACGCGGAAGAACAAGCCGTTACCCTGCCGGAATTCTTACCGCTTTCTTTTCCTTGTCATTTTCTTTAGCCTTTACTGTATGAACTATGAGTTATTTCATTAGTGAACAGGCTAAGAGCATAACCTGCTCTTAGTCGAGTGGTTTTCACCCCAATTCCTGGGGTTTCCACTATACATCGATGTGCATTTATTTATTTCCAGCTTTTAATCGTCTTCCACATATAAAACAAATTAGAACCGAGTTCGTTTGTTGAACGAACCGGACGACTGTTGGTACCCCCAAAAAGGGACCATAACAGTTTGGCGCCGTCCGTGGGGACGATTCTCTAATCCCATTTGAGTTTTCTATCAGGGATAGGATAATCAAAGGCATGGCGACTGAAACTCCGACAAATAATAGTGACATGCTTCCCGACAGTCTCCCAGCACCAACATTCACTTTACAGGATCTGGAAGTTGTCGTAAGGAAGGTGGTATTGGAAATTACGTCGGAGAGAAGTGAACAGAACCACCGGCTGTTTCAAGCCCTGTTCCCAAAAACAGAGGATATGAGAGTGATCCTGACGAACGCAGCACTGATGAAGAGGAGATCATCAGGCGTGGCGTCACAACGAGGAGGCCTAGATATCGATCTACTCCTCCCCCTCCGGCCAGAGCTCTAACTCCCGCTCCTGGAAATGATCAGGAGCAGATGCAGCGACGAATAGATGAGCTCACCAGGGAGTTGGAGAACATGCGTGCATTGAAGGATGGCGAACCGAATCTGGGACGCAATCCTGGTTTATTTAACAGGGCCATGGAGGCTCCTATCAGGCGAAGTAAGGATGACGATTGGTGGCATAATTTACATGCAGTTCAAACGTCATCCCAACAATCTGAAGGCGTATCAGCCGCCTTGGGAGATTTGATGCTCCCCTTTTCTGAGGAAATCTGGGCAGCAGTCCCAGATCGGCATTATCGCAACCCCGAGGGGTTTCCAACATTTCGTGGCGATGGTGATCCGATCGATCATGTCGCTGATTTCGAGTTAGGTATGGGAACGGTTCGGGCCTTTGATTCATTAAAGTGCCGAATCTTCGCGGCAAGATTACAAGGCGATGCTCGAACATGGTTCAAAAATCTGCCGGCCCGATCCACACAGTCGTATGGCGGGTTTATTTTGGCTTTCTCACATCAATTCGCTCCAAATGTAGGACCGCCTCGAAGCAGACAGGAACTATATCAGCTAAAATATATTCCGGCGAAAATGAGTCTTCGGTCCTTTATTGTGAAATTCAACAGGACCGCCCGGGGCATCAAACTCAAGCTCCGGGATAAAATCGATATCCTACAGCAGGTCTTAGGACCATGCGGCCATTCGGCCAGCTTAGTGAAGAGCCCACCATCCACTTTGGGGAAACTTCTTCAGAAAATCAACAAGTATATTAAGGTGGATGAAGCGCTGATGCTTGGTTATCGGAAGCCTAGCTGGAATTCTGAGCCCGCAGGTGATCATAGGGTTTCTTACATGAAGAAACAGTCACGAGAAGTAGCGGCTGTGAGTGAAAAAGACGTCCCCCTGAAGCAGGAGGACAATCGGGTGTATTGCTAGCTTCATCATAATCGCGATCACCCGACCTTGAAGTGCCCGCTGTTGAAAGAGACAGTAGAGGCAATGACTAAAGAGAAGCCCGACCGGAATGGTCAGAAGGGCAAGCGAGCGGAATCCCCCCGAAGGGGCCATCAAGGTGACGATCGTCACAGGCCGTGGGGAAGAGATAATCGGGGACAACCCCGAAACTACAACGATCAGACGGAGGACCGAAGGTCTCCTCCGCCTATGTTAAACGGACTCTTCTCCCGGGAAGCCGAATCCGAGTCGGACTCTTCTAGGACACCGACTCTTCTCGGACACTTGTTGGACACGAGTCCGTTTTTTATATTTAAATTTATTATTATTTATTTTGAAATAGTCATTATTTAAATTTGTTATTATTTATATATATTAATATAATTCGTTAATGTTTAAAAAATTAGTTGTATATCAGTATTATTGGAATATAATATANCCTGTCCGCGCCCTGTATTCATACGGACGCACATCGGCGCCCATGTAACGTTAGGCGCCGATGTGGCGCCCAAACCGGCGGAAATGGCCGTATTTCCATACGGCCATTTCCGCCGATACAGCAAGTCTTATGCAATTTTCTACAAATTCTAACAATTACTTTTTTTAATTTTTTTAATTTAATATTATTTTATTTAGTAATTCAATCGAATCAAAAATCCGACTCTTATACTCGAGTCGAGTCGCACAGAATTGATCGGACGAGTCAGTGCCACGTAGCTTGTAAGTTAATATTTATTATTCATTGGTCATGTGTTATTATTAATTGCCACTATTCTTACTTAGTTTAACAATTCGCAGGGTCCGAGCCATTTTATGCAACCCTAAGTCGTATGGTTTAGAGGCTTCCTTCTAAGTGTTAATGTTGAATCACTTTATTGATTCTAATTTCCGATCATTTGAACAAAACCAAATGCGATGAAAAATTACACATAAATATTATGTGGAACCCGAGTGTGAGAGAAAGCACAGACCAAAATATGTCAATTCACTATGGAAAATGAATAATGAAATACAACATTTAAGAATACTCTAGTTCTTGGATTACTCTCACTATATTTTATTTGATGAGGTCGAAGGTATTTATAATTGAGATTTTATCCCACGTTCGTCACGTTAGGCATCTCATATCATGCATCTCGCCATGGTCATGTGGTCGATGATTAGGCAAAAATCATTGATACTTGTTTTTTGCTTCGGCTGGATCATGCACCGAAAGCTTGCTCAAGTGACATGCGTAGGCCATTATTCGTGACCGAATGGTATGACTCCGATCGTCACCCATCTCGATCGGCAATGAGTCAATCGGTTCACTGAAAACTACCCAACACTAAGTGTGTATAATTAACGATATCAAGCGATCCTAGGACTTATGGCTTAGATATTGAGAAAGGCGAGACTATCCCGAGATTTCATTGTGCAATTAAGTTTAAAAACATTTTGAATTATGAATATTAGTGAATATAAAATATGATGAAGTATAACAATTACACATGATTTAAATATATATAGTATTGTAATTGACGATTAAATTATAATTATGGTTGCAGTTTTTCTACAACCATAACTTACTTAATATATAAGGGATATGTTTTCAAGTTATGAAATCACAAATTTGATACACAAATTTAGCAAAAATATGTACATTTAACCCTCCAACTTTATTAAATACACGAAATACATCTCATGTTACCATTTAGATCATCAGTAACCCTCTAATGACATCATTAAAATTTAAATATGACTTTTAATCTTTTAAAATGATAGTACTTTGACCTCCCATCTTTTAAAATAATATTATTTTTCCCCTCAAGTCTCCAAAAGTTTGCAAAATTGACTATCAAAGTGCACATACATTACGCCAATTAGACACTTAAAGTTCGAAAAATATCCAATTTTGACCCATAAAGTTCGCAATTGCGCTTTGAAAAACCATTTTTTTATTGTTGTTATGTATACTTTTTATATCCCTTTACCTTTTTTATAGAGAAATCATGTTTAATGACTATTACACTATGAATATACTATACATTAATTTGAAATGAGAACGTGAATAACATATTATTGTTATTCATATAAAATTAAGAAAATGATTTATTGATATTTCATACATAATTGATGTAATAAAAGATCTTCAATATTGTATATTATATAAAATATACTTTGAAACAAGTACGATTTACTAAAATATTTATATTATTATGCACAAATCTCGAAATTGTCCAAATTTGCATAATATTCAAAGGATAAAAGCTTAATTTGCATAATTTGTGAAAGAAAATGGATGACCAATAGACAAAGGAACTTGATGTTTGATTTCTCATCCCACAAAGTTTGATACTATAGACTTACATATGTCATGCTTCATGTAGTGAATATTATTATAGTATTTACCATGTTGTAATTATCATGTGTTATGTCTATATATAAGACCCTTGGGTATAATTATGATTAAGAAATTAAAAAAATGAAAGGATATAAAATAATACTATAGAAATATATATTGTATCAAATTATTAATTAAATCTACAAACGGTGTTTCTGGTTAGAAACTCTGAATCCGATAGTCTTGGAGATTATTCGTATCATATAGTTTATAAGAATATTCATGAAAATATTCCTCTTATAAAATTAGAATACTTTTCAAATTCGATATGAGATATGTATTCTCAACAATCTCTTTCAATATGTACATGCTCACGAACATTCGCATTTGAATATTTTTTATAGTTTTCTGTACGTATACGAACAGGAATGAGAATGCAAATACGTATCCGAATGAACATAAATACGAACACGAATTAAAATGAACAAAACTTTAGAAATGTAAAAAATGTTCAAACAAGTTTTTGCTTTCGAATTATAGTATACACGAACATAAACAAGTCAAATTTGACTCATTTGAATCCAAAAATAAGTTTCCTCTCAAGTTAAAATAGTAATTTTTTGTTTGCTTGTACTCTTAGTAGTGTTATATTTAAATTGTTTTTAAATTTTATTATTATTGTTGTAAGAATTTTTCTTATGGAATCAAGTCATCATTTTCCTATATTATCTCCTATTATTGAGATCATAAAATAACTATTTTCTATAAATATGTAGTAGAATTTGGAAGGAAAAATACCGAGATACATAGAATACTTATGTTTTCCGGTTTTGATCTTCTTTCCTGTTTTGATTATGAATTCATCAATAACGATCATTATTCTTGAGCAAGAAACCTTGGTGCTTGTGTATCCCGGAGTGCATTGGTTTCATCGGAATTGTTATTAAATTCAACGGCATTACGATGTGCCACAAGTGATAGTCATCTGGATACAATTCTCTTAAAGCTTAAATCATTCTGGTATAATTTTATATTTATTATTTGATATTAATATCTATTTATTTATCCGAATGTTTCACCCGGAGACAACATGTAGTGCTCGAGATCGAATTATGATTAATATTAATTGAGATTGATTAAAAAATTATGTATTTTCTTTAAATTAATAATCTAATTTATTTTATTATTTCGATACTGATCCGTTATACCCGATATATCGATTCAATGAGATTGTCTAGTTTACGAACAGTTACTGATTTTTAAATATTGCTTTTTTAGATGAGGTGTATTAAAATTTTAGTAATTTCATATTTTAATTACCTATTGTATTAGGAAAATATGAAGGGTAGAAGTGGAATCTGAAATAAATGTGGGAGAGTTGCATGTGGGACTCCAAATTAGAGACCGAGGATTAGAGACGGCTTGGCGCATTCTCTGCAGACGTCTTGATGTGATTCGTCGGCTGCTGTTCTTCATGTTTCTATGTAATTTCTTCACTCCCTTCTCTTTAAGTTGATTTACAGATGGGTGTTTATGTATACTTGTTTAGATTATTCTTTGATTAGCTTACAAGTTATAGACAGATGGGAGCTTGCAGAATCCTGATGCTTGATCAAAATCGAAGAAATCTAAAATTCTGCAAGTTTTTGCGTTTCTAAGTTGAGATTCTGCGATGGAGATATGTTTTTGGTGGAAAACGCCGTTGTCTCTAAGATTGGTACTGCTGATGGTTCCTTTGGTGCTGCTGTCGTTGCTTGTGGTTCTTTTAAGCTCCAAATCTTCGTCGTCCAATTGGTTTTTTCCGGCTAGCTCGGGTTTCCTGCCGGCGAATTATTCCAGTCACGTGGCGGAATACGGTGGTGGGATGGTGGTCGTGGTAAACATGGCCGTCGTCCCTGCGCCGCCTCCCGTTGAAGTCAAAGAAGCTGCTGTTGAAGTTGAACCTCCTGTAAGATAAGATATTTTCTTACCTTATGAAGATTTTCAACTCCAAAAATAAAATGATGACGTTTTTGAAATTTAACGGCGGTGTATCTTTTTTTACAGTTAATTAACTTTTCTGCTCAAGAACTGGCTGAACCACCGGAGCAAAACAGAGAGAATTCCATTCCAGTTATAAGAAGAAGATTTCGCAGTTTGGAAATTCTTGAAGCAAAGTTTCAACAATCTCGAGCTTCTATCAGAGCCGCCGCTAAAGGAGGCGTCATCGACGACCCAGATTACACTCCCTACGGTCCGGTCTACCGGAATCCCGCCGCTTTTCAAAGGTAAATAACCCCCCCCAAAATCAAGCCAAATTCGGGGTTCTTTTATGACGAAGGAAATCACCTAAACCCAAATATTACTTGAGCTACAGGAGTTACAGAGAGATGGAGAAGAATTTCAGGGTATTCGTTTATGACGAAGGAGATCACCCAATTTTCCATAATGGACCTTGTGGAAGTATATATTCAGTTGAAGGAAACTTCATTTACAGAATGGAGAATTCGAGGTTTCGAACAAGGGATCCTGAAAAGGCGGCTGTGTTCTTTCTACCGTTTAGTATGACGGCGATGGTTCATTTCATATTTGAAAGAAGATCGTCGGATCATTGGCTTCCCATGAAGAGAACTGTCAAGGATTACATTGATCTTGTGTCTAAAAAATATCAGTATTGGAACAGGGGACTTGGGTCTGATCATTTCATGCTTTCTTGCCATGATTGGGTGAGATATTTGGATTATCTTTGTGAAGTTTGCAGTTTTTTTTTAATTTTTGAATTGGAACAGGGGCCGGAGCTGTCAAAATCTCTGCCGGAGCTTTTCAACAACTCGATACGTGCGTTATGTAATGCCAATACAACAGAAGGATTCCGGCCATCGAAAGACGTTTCAATCCCAGAAATCAATCTTCCCGGTGGCCGGACTTCTGGTTTAATCGGCGGTCCATCCGCTTCTAAACGGCCAATTCTGGCTTTCTTCGCCGGCGGCGTTCACGGCCCGATTAGACCGATTCTTTTAGACCACTGGGAGAACAAAGATGACGACATCAAAGTCTACAAATATCTACCCAAAAATGTGTCGTACGCGTCTATGATGAGGAAGAGCAAATACTGTATTTGTCCTAGTGGTTACGAAGTGGCGAGCCCCCGAATTGTGGAGGCGCTGTACACCGGTTGCGTTCCGGTGCTAATCAGCGATCACTATGTTCCTCCATTCAGCGACGTTCTTAACTGGAAATCATTTTCCGTTGAGATTACAGTGTCGGAGATTCCTAATTTGAAGAATATTTTGATGGGGATTTCGCCCCGGCAATATATCAGAATGCAGAGACGGGGCATGGCGGCGCGACGCCATTTTGAGGTGAACTCTCCGGCCAAAAGATACGACGTCTTCCATATGATACTGCATTCTGTTTGGCTGCGGCGGTTAAATCTCCGACTTCACGGCGTTCAGTATTCTTGATAAACCAGTAATGTGTTGCCACAATTTGCAATTATTATTGGCTCTGTGTAATGTGTATGTCATTTTCCCCATTTTAAATTGGTCAATTATATTCCAAAATAAAATAAATTAGTTCTAACTTTTGGTATTTAAGTATGTCACATTTTCATGTCTTTCAAAATACATGAAAATATTTATCATTTGATAATATTTAGGTACAATTAGTATAAATTCAGAATTCAATGAATTGGAAAAGTATCCGTGTAACTAATACATAAGAGAAGTGAATTATATTAAAGAATGTAGGTCAAATAAATTATTTATGATATCACATTACTTATAAATTAAAATTATTCTAGTTCCACAACCGATGTAGGACAATATTTCAACACTCATCCTCTAGTCGAACTGACTTTGATTCGGTTCAAACTTCCTTTAATATGTTCGTTAGTGCTCGAATCATAGATTAATATATTTTTGTCGCCTAAGCCTGATACAATTTTCTATCGGAGTTTTTTTTTTCTGTCTAAACCTATACGGATCAACACGAAACCTACCATGGTGCTCTGATACCGTGTAGAACTTCAGGTTTCAGTGGATCGGAAGAGTGTCGGTGTAGCTCAGTTCATAAGAGAAGTGAATCAAATGTTAGCTCAAGCCAATTATTCATTATATCACACCCCTTGTAAACTAGAAATATTCTAATTTAATGTGTATTAAATTTTCCATTGATCTTATTGTTAAATTAGTCATAATCATGGAATTTTGGAAATCTCTATACCATTTTCCAATGATCTTATAACTATTGAGGTTATGGAAAAAAACTTGCAATGAGAGGAATACATTAAAGTTTTCATAAAAGTAAAACAAAATATTAATTAGCCTTATCAAATTCCAAGGACAACTAATAAAACAAGAACCAAAGAAAAAATGAATATTCAATATTAAATTAATAAAATCAATGTGTCTTATTAAATCTTGAACATCTCCTATTTATTACTTTATAGACGACAGCCTTATTCTCCATAATCTCAACAGAAAAATCATGTATTTAATATTTAATATTTAATATTTAATATTTAATATTTAAATTAAAAAGTAAGATTTCGATAGCTCTGGTGCTACACACCTTTTGTTCCAGCCACATTAATATTACGCTTCCTAGTACTCTAAATTTATTACAAATTGATTCTTACAATCTCGCCTACACATTATTACATTAATCTCAGTAAGTAATAATTGAGTTAACAATAGGAGTTACGTTAAATGTCTAAGGATGACTAATAATCAGTGTCTTAATTAATAATTCTAGGAATTATAGTATTTGTGGACAACATTAACACAATTGTATTATATATAAAATTAACATTAAAATTAATAAACATTTTAAATCTATATAATACAACAGCTATTGTATGTAGTAGTAGTTATATTACGAACCTAGAATAAAATTGAGAATATTTTTAAAGTATCCCCTAAATTTAAGGCTGCATATGATAAAATTGGATCCATTAAATCTCCTTGATTGTGACTATGCATTATTACCATTAAACTTAGTAAACAAAATAATTGAGATTAGCAATGTATAATTACTTTTAAATGCATGATCGCACACTAAATGAAATAAATACTTCATGTTACCGCGGAATTAATTGGCAACTGAACAAGATTTTGCTCTATGTAGATTGGTCACACATTATTCTATTCAATTCAATTCAATAATGAAAGTCATACATGTGGTATACGAGCAAATATCGATCGTGGTTGATACATGCTATATTTTGATATATCACAAATATATCAACGATATATAGGAAAAACCGTTCCTCAAGGTCACGAATGTATCGATCGGTATGAATTTTTAATATACAAAGAGTCGGGTTTTTGATAGAGTTATGTGTCATAATTAAACTAAATAAATTATTTACAAAGAGTTGGGTTTTCAATATTTTCATATCGGACGATACGTGAATTACCGGGTTATAGTGTCGGATATGGTTGATACGTGAAATACAAGATCCTATCGTATTTTTTCATATAACTCTCGGTATCTAGTTATAGGATCGGATCTAAGGTTTTTTAGGTCCTTCCTTAAAATAATAATAAAATTATTATTTTATTAAAAATATTAAATTTTATATTGATCGATATATGAGACATACCGGTCACATGACTTGAATGGGAACATATGTTTTCTTATCGTTCGACACATGAAATACATGGTGATATCATGTTATAGTACAAGATAACGATCAAAATGTGAATAATGCGTGACAACGATGTCGCGTACACGTCCGATGCAGCCTGATTTATCCGATGGATACAGATAGGAAAAATGATGATCCGAAACCGATCTACAATAGTTGATCGGTTTAGGATTGATTTGCGGGTATCATAATATTTATTTTTTAATTATAATTGATTATAAGAAATTATTATTAATCACCGAAAAAATGTTACTTATTTGCAAAACATACAAATTATAAAACAAAAAAAACACATGTTTGAGATTTTCAAACATCCATAAAGTAAAACTTAAATTCAATGTAAGAATTGAATTAAAACAAGTACATGAATTTGCAAAAAATAAATATAATTAACTCATATAATTGTAATCATAACTT
This sequence comes from Utricularia reniformis, assembly GCA_009725065.1. Taxonomy (NCBI): domain Eukaryota; kingdom Viridiplantae; phylum Streptophyta; class Magnoliopsida; order Lamiales; family Lentibulariaceae; genus Utricularia; species Utricularia reniformis. The sequence goes on from RWGZ01000122.1 coordinate 115,000, forward strand.
ATAAAAATAAAATCAATTGTAAAATTAATTATATTTTAAATAAAAATATAAAATATGCAAAGAATTATCTAACGTACTAGAAATATATGAATTTCAAAAATTAATCTTCAATATTGATTATTTTATTTTCTTCTATATCGAATATTTTTACAAAATAAGAATAAAATATAAAACATTAATATTAATGAAAAAACAAATATTATACCGATTGATATATATATATATCTATTTCCAAATCCTTAAATTCTTGTAAGCATTCATCAACACAATTTGGTTCATGATATTTTCACAACCAATCTTGTGCACAGATTAGAGCTTCTACCATTTTTGGAGACAAAGAACTTCGAAAAGGATCAAGAACACATCCTCATGTGCTAAAAGCAGATTTCGAAACAACCGTTGAAACTGGTATAGCCATCAAATCATGAGTGATCATAGCAAATATAGGATATTTAGAGGTATTTGTCTTCCACAAATTTAGTATGTTGATGTTTTTGTCATTATGATTTGACTTCATCTCTAACAAATATATCTCTATTTCATTTTATAGTGCAATCAAGAATATAATATAATATAAATTTAGGATTGCATCGGATATGAATTTTGAAAAACCATATTCGATCCGAAACCGCATCCGATTCGATTAAATATTTACAGTTCAGATAATCGAAAAATCGATTCGATTACCTCGGTTATTCAGATCACCGGATTTTCATGTACATCCCTACATAAACACTTAAAAGAAATAAATTAAAATATAATGTACATATTTCAAATATTTAAAACACAAAAACAACAAACTGTTTAAAAAATTTAAAATAGGGTTGCTCATATAGTCCAATTTTAGAACATAGATTGAAACATAAATAGGTTAAATCATAAACAAAAGTGACTGTTTATTAATGTTTTCATACAAATTCAAAATTCCATATCGATCCGGATCGATATGATCGGTATCAAATAAAAATTTTATTTTATTTTTTAAAAAATAATATTTAATTTTTTTTTAGGGTCTTGAAAAAATAAATTAGAAACAGACATAGGACTGTGAGGGCCGGAACATTGGTGTTTATAAAACGTAAAACACGCCCAGTGGGATTCGAACCCACAATCGCTTGATTAGAAGTCAAGCGCCTTATCCATTAGGCCATGGGCGCTGTTCATTAGAAATATCTATGTAAAACAATATCTATAATAATCATATTAAGTAACCATAAAAAAGATTGCTAGTTTGTAAAGAGCTCCCTCCCTTGAATGAAGAACCATCAAGTAGTGTAATTAAGGAAGCAAGAATGCAAATTCATATAAATCCATTAGCAGCAGATCTAAGAATGGTTGTTTTCTTTTTCCTCGCAAGTTCTTGATTGTGTAAAGCCAAATGGGACAAATATTAATGCTCATCATCCTCTTTCCCTGAAAACCCTCAATCGAAGAAGAGTATCACAAACATCGTCAACAACTCCTCTCGATAAAACAATATATGCTTTTCGAGCAGCCACACGGCGAGCTTCGAGAATTCGAGAATCATCCAGCAGCACACTTACGGCTTCTGCAAGCTCTTCACCCGAAACCTGGACCAAGACATAACATTTTGAACAAAAGCAACTAAATATGTAACATTTGGTAGAATTTTCATACTTGGAGAACTGACAAGGGATTGACCCTTTGCATTTTGGCGATAATGTGTGAGAAATGACCAACGTGATTACCTGGAAGAAGATGTTACTTATTTAAGCTCATCTAATATAGAAATATAAAATGGAAGTGAGAGATTAAATAGCCTGTTATAACAGCACAGCCAGCTGCAGCAGCTTCAGATATATTATGACCAGTTGATCCCACAGTGAATGACCCTCCTATCACCGCTACTCCTGTTAATCTATACATCTCTCTCAGCTCACCTGTCAACCAAGAGTCGATAATGTCACCAGGACGAAACGGGATATATTTCAAAAACATTCCACATCAATTGCAAGACTTCTTATTGCAACTATGAAATATAGAAATTTCATGCTCAAAAGCAAAATTTATATATGTTCATGAATATAACAATTAGAAATAAAGTAAGAGAGAAAAAAATAAACCTAGTGAGTCGACCATGTATATACTTGTTTCACGAGTAAGATGATCCCCTCGGGACCTCAATGCAACAGAAATACCTTGCTCCTGTAGTCTCTGCAGTACCAGAACAATTCGTGAAATAGCTTACGCAAGTATAAAACAGCCCCAAGCAATTTGTAGCAATTTTGTCAAATTTTATTATCAGGAAAATACTCATAAAAAAACAAAAAATTACAAAGCATCATAAAAATTGTCTATGATATCAAAATTAGTCTCCATCCATTATAAAAACAAAATTAGGTAGATAAGTCGTTCTCCAACTTCAAAGAAGCTAGTTTCAGAAAAAGAAAACAATACCAGAGCAATATCTCTTCCATTATGAGGTTGACGTGGCACAATAATTGTAAGTAAATCAGTATACTTCTGTTTAAGAATGGTGTGGGCTTCTAAGAAGACTGCAAATGGCTGAAAAAGGACTTAGTCGGCAAGAATATCTTATGAATAATATGAATCAATGCATATGGCATCATGAAACTTTGAGGGTCCACTGCCTATTCATTTCTTTGTTGTCATAATGCCTTGAAATCTTTTTTTTTCCACCAAGGTACATGCCATGTAATAAGCGCTAAAAATGAAGTAATAATTAACAATTAGCAAGATAATTTTGCAGACACTTTCATTAGAGATAAATGTGATACAATAATGTATGTACAAGCATTCACTTACGTTGCTCTTCACCCTTGTGGATGGAAGAAGCCATCCAAACTTTTCTTTGCATATGCTGGGAGTCGATATCTTCTGGGAAATATCCAATATCTTTCACAGCAGTGCCAATGTCAATATCCACGACTGTTGAAAAATACAGCATCAGACTGATTATTAAAGAATATATGCATATAAAGCCACGCCTGCATGTTATGAAATGTTGTATTGACTTGGAGCAAAATCAGAGGAAATGTTCATACCACATTTGAGGTCTCCACAATAATTAATAACAGAAACTGGAGCTTGCAAAAGCTGAAGCCTAATTCCTTGGGTGGTGCTCTGGTGTAATGAAGAGAAGAAGAAATCAGGGAGAAACAGGATACATAATAAATTAGGATCATATACGTCCATACCAACGGAAGAATCAGACAAAATTTTGACAGCATCAACGCTATCAATGAATTGGCCACAGGATGACACCAATTTCTGAACGAATTTGCAGATACTCTGGCATTTAGCAAAGCCAATGCTATCTAAAATTGGAAGAAAAAGGAATAAATGTGTCAATGCAATAGCAATAGTTTTCAGAACAAAATACAGCAGCCGATGTGAATGTAGAAAACACTGAACTACTAAACTTGCTTTAAGATTGAGCAAAAGCTACTCACTGCAGTACAAACATGGAGAAAAGCATGATTAATAGGTTTGTACAAGGTAATATCGAAGTGTATATATAAAGCTTACACCATTTCTCGATGCACCCATGATGAGATTCGGCCACAATTCGCTCTCCATTAGCAACACCGCATCAGGCCGCCAAAATTCAAGAAAGTGATCAATACTGGATGGTATATCAAGTGGAGCAAGCTAGCCAAAATTAAGATTATATAGTGAAGTCAAATTCATCAGTTAATAAGAAAGCCAGAAGAATACGTAACAGATAGAATTGCACACCTGATATACGACGCTGTTTGGTAGTTTAAACCTCAGCACTTCACTGCATCAATACGAGAAACCCCACAAAAGGATAACACAATTTAAAGATCGCGCTAATATAAAACGGGAAAATTGATCATAACAAAATTCAACACGATGCTCTAAATTTGCTAGGCACCAGAGAAGTATCAGAAAAATTCTCACAATGCCGAAGCTGACGTAGTTGTCATTAAGATGTTCACATCTGGACTAGTCTCCAAACAGCGTTTGATTATCGGAATAGCGGTCATACCTTCACCTGAGTAACCAAATTAAATAGAACTAAGGCCAAGATAAAAACAAATAAAGATAAGGACGATAAGTTATCAGACATACCCAATGAAACTGCGTGAAACCAGACCAGACGGCCAACGGGGCGTGCTGCCGAGGGACATCCAAGGCGTTCCCGCCAGCGAACGGGGTGTTCTAGGCCGTACAGTCTTCGCCACCGTAGATGGAGGCGTATCAGCGGCGAGATGGCGAATGTTAGAAGTCGGTAAACACTGTAAGCCATTTCACCTCGGCGTCCCGCCATTAAACCGAAATTGGCAGAGCCGAAGGCGCCGTGGTCACCGTAAAGATTTGAGAACATTTAGCAATGGGCCAGACTTACTTACTGAAGTAGTCTTTATGGCCCAAATCTCCCAGTCATTCTTTACCCATTTTCATAATCAAAATTATTTTTCATCCTATAAATCACTCTCTTAGTCTTACACACACTTATGATTAATTTTTCGGCTAATAAAAACCATGTGCCATGTAACCCATTCACACATGTTAGCTTACTCCTTGAGACCGAGTAAATGTTAGACAAACCATGCCTCACGTTATGAATTGAATCTTATTTTCACAGTTGATCAATCTCGGAAACTCATTTACGATATCAAGACATGGAAAACAAACATGAACATGAAAAACACGAAAGGCAGGCTAACCTGATCAGACGTGAAAACATTAACATCTTCGATCTTGCTCCTGAGGTACACTCGATGAAGAAACACTTTAATAAGAAGCTCCTAACATTGTCCCGTACTCACTTTTCGGCATATGATGTCGAAAGCATGAGGAGTTTCTCGTTACTGTCCTTTGCAAATCGAGAAAGATAGTTGAGGCCCATTAGAAGCTCGACTATGGCAGCTTCAGTTTGCTCTTTGTCTGCAAAGTAAAGAGTCTGGACAAGCAGAACAATTGATACACTTTTCATTCTTTGACGATCAAAATTTCGCTCAGCTTGCCATTTCACCATGTTGTGTGCAAGTGGTGCAATCCAGTCAAGTATCATTGTAATTGCCATGCTCCACTCAGCTGCAAGAGCAGCATCGTAGGCAGAAGAAAATGAAGTTCTTGAAAATCTTACTAGCTTCGACCTCAGATGGCTTCTGATCGACACAGGAAGCATATTGTACAAATCATCCCTTGCATCAGGGCTTATCAAATGTGGAGCTGAAGCTAGCTTTTCAATCACTATTATGATATTAGCATAGTGAAGAGCCAAAGCAGCATAGCCAAGAGTATATGGTGAAGGCTTCAGAAGAGTTTGGTTACGACTTAAGCAAGATAGTTTTGTAGGATTTGTTCCATCAGGGCTCATGCACAAATACTCGTCTGCGTCCCTCTGGGGACCTCCATCTGATCTGAAAGAGCTGCCACAGATTGTGGGATAGCTCTCTAAAGCTGAAGCACTCACCGGGGTCATGCAATCTGTTAATCCTGCAGAAATGAGTCTTCTACTTTTCATAATATATGGTTTCCTCGAAAGTATAGATGACGGTGAACGATCGAGGGATTTCCTGTTGTTCGATCTAATCTTGTTCCATCCGAAACCAAGGTCTGAAAATGTTCTCCCAAGGCGAATGCCAGATGTATTAGCATCTAAAATATGCATATTATTTGGGATATCATCTTCACATAAAGCATTGTTTCCTATCTTGCCAAATCCATAAATGCACTTGACTCTTTCAAGAACAGTAAGTAGACATCTGAGAACAAGTTGAACAATGTAGTCATAAGTTCTCACCCACGGAGACGTCTCCTGAAGATTCTTCACCTCCTGACGTTTCCATTCAACCTTCTGCTGAAATTCAAGTAGCTTTACCGTGCCTACGGTAGCACCTTTCTTCATCTGCCTCAAGTTTTGCTCAAGTTCTGCCAAAACTTCAAGTTCTGAATGAAGCTGATCGGTCACTAATACAAACTTCTCCATTTTCTTTACTTTTTTCTCCATTTTCTTCAACCTATAATGCCAACCAGCCCACTTAGGATTAATCTCAACAAGGTCATCATATACAAACTCAAGATTGTGGTACATTGGGTCCACACATTTATTCCCAAGAACCGCAACGGATTTCCCTATACTTATTAAATTATCAATAATCTCAGAGAAAGCGAGATCCATAAGATAATCTACATCCCCAGAGACAAGCTTGTGGATACCAACTGAGTTCACAAACTCCTCTCTTAATCTAATAATCCGCTTATCACTGAGACATTCCCATATACGTACAACTTTCGACATCAACTTTGAGACCTCAAATGACACAACTCCAAGAATATGTCTCCCAGGTTCTTTGCGTGAACTCTTCCATATGCTTCCAAACCATGTCTCTGATAAAATCTCCCCACCCATTCACTAAAGGTACTAAAAAATGCTTACTATTCAAGCAAGGACCACTATCACCTGAACAATTCCTGAACAAGGATGCCCAAAAATTTGAAAAACGACATAATTATAAAATAAGGCAACTAAAACAAAAAGCATTGCTTCATACTTTCCACTAATGAACTGACTTATAAAAGCAAGACGATATCCAACTTGTTTTGTATTCACATGAAGTTCATCATAAATAACTGTGATGAATAAAGAAAAATCAATAAATTACAATGGATTTTGGTATAGATAAGTGCCTCCACTGAGTCAATCAACAAGAAACTGAAGAAATGCATAAATATAACAATCAAAATGTTTCAAAACACTTGCGGCATACACAGGCTCACTAACATTGTTCAGGAATAGAAGATTCTAAAAAACATCGATCATGAACATAGTAACTTCAAGCTCACGATTTTGAAGAAATCGAACTTAGTGGCCAAAACAAAAAAGACCACCTAGCCACTGAAAATAGTGCCGGACTCTTCAAATTCCAAAGTAAGCATCTAAAGTCTTCTCAATGTTCGAAATATTAGCTCAATGTATAACACAAATTTCATTTTCACAGTCAACCTCAAACAACAAAGCGTGTGAAAAAAAAGCTTCAATACACAAAAACAAAATCCCACCGTGTCGCGAACTAACAAAGGAAATCATTTGATTTCAGACTGGGATTCCAAAGTCCAGATCATTAACCAGAAGGACGAGAGAAATTGAAACCCCGCGAGATTTGATACCCAAGACGGAGGATTGAAACAGATGCAGGGAGGGGACCGTATGATGCTAACGTGCGCACCCAAAGATCCACGTGGCAAAGCTTGAGAATTGAGATTGCTTAGTTGTGTGTTGTAGATTAGTTATTGATAGCTGGCAAATCAAAAGTGGAATGGTAATTACGATCTTCTTCCATTTAAAACTAAATTGTATTCACTAATTAAATTTGATAAATGGAACTCCTATTCCTAAATTTTGACAAATTAAATCAAGTTTTCATAACATTTATAGTTCACAACTTTGAATTTTCTTAACTATTCATATCGAAAGTTTATAAAATTTGATTCTTAAAGGTTTATAATTAGAAATCAAATTTTGACTAACACATAAATAATCCAATAGTTTACACTAGTAATAGTGTCGGTTCGACGGTCCCCAAGTTTATTAATTTGTTAAATTTAATTATCTCAATTTTAACGGTATCACTTGATGTCATTAATATACTTTAAAATTTAACTTAGGTTAGGTTTGGTTTATCTTCATTTCTATCCTGTTGAATGATGGTGCATCTTATGGGTAGGAAAACAATCGATCTAACAAAGTTAAAAATTGGAATTTTATCAAATCATTATGTGTTTTTTTGGGTTAATTGATTTCCTTCTGGTCCTAGTCCAATTGAATATGGGCTTCAACTATGGGCTGGTTTTTCTGCATGGGGTATGGTTTTCTCGTTGTATCCGATCCTATGGTTCCCATCATCTATATATATGATACGGTGTAAGGGTTCATCTCGTCCAATATCTAATTTTAAAACATTTATGACTTTGTAATATTTTCCATGTTGTAAGATATAAATTTTTTGACTAAATATGTATTCATGAATGAGAACCAAATTTGATCAATGATTTCATATCGATCCCGAATTCCATACATGATCAAATCAATATAATCGATACATACTATATATCGGTTGGTACCAAATAATATCATATTAACTATTATTTTAACAAAGTTATATTTAATTATTTTTGTAGAGACTCTAAAAAATACGAGGTGTAAAAAAATACATTTGATAAAATCATGAATGTTTTAGGATTGTGTTTTTTCTCAATAAATAATAAATATTTATTTTTAATGAACTTCGCATCCACTAAAAAGAAACTACCCACTTCTTCATAATGTAAATGAAGTAATTTCGTAGAGGCTACTTATTAATTCACAAGATTCTTGTTAATAAATGTAATGATTTGTCCAGCAACTCATCTTTCTTCTTGGTTCTTCCTTCTTCTCGAGTACTTTTTTTAGTTACACGACAGAGAGAAAAAGACGAGCTGTTTCATCCACTTTTGTATAGCGATGTTTCAATTCTAATTTCTAAGAAGAAATGAAGAGCATCGCCGTTTGTTACAGAGAACACGCGATTAAGGTGTCGGATTCTTACTGCTCTGGTTTATCGAATCCTGTCAACAGTTCTTCTTTACAGTCTTCAATTCGAAACGTGGTTACTTNTTAAATCGAAAACTCCGGAGTTGTTTGGTCGAATGCCCGTGCGGGAGTAACCGGAAAACCTTTGTCGAGAGGAAATCGCGTTTGGGGTTTAGGGCTCGCGATTTAGAGAGGAAATGACGTAAAATTTATACTGGTTCTACTCGCGTTAGCCTAACGCGAGACAATTTAACAAAACGCGAGCAGGAAAATAAGGAAAAGAAGGGTTGAGGCAGTTTCGTAAGCCTCAATTCGCGTTAGGCTAAATCGACCACCCGGTTCTGCTCGCGTTAGGCTAACTCGAGACAATTTAACAAAACGCGAGCAGGAAAATAAGGAAAATAAGGAAAATAAGGGTTGAGGCAGTTTCGTAAGCCTCAATTCGCGATACGCTAAATCGAGCAAGAGAAAAATGATTTTTTTTAAAATTTTATTCAGCCTAACGCGAGTCGCGTTTGACAATTGCGAATTAGGTAAAAAATGCAATTCGCGTTAGCCAATCGCGAATGATGTTAAATTTCTATGTCCGTTCGGAATGAGTGATATTTTGCGCAAAACTGCCATCTTCATAATGTAAATGAAGTAATTTCGTAGAGGCTACTTATTAATTCACAAGATTCTTGTTAATAAATGTAATGATTTGTCCAGCAACTCATCTTTCTTCTTGGTTCTTCCTTCTTCTCGAGTACTTTTTTTAGTTACACGACAGAGAGAAAAAGACGAGCTGTTTCATCCACTTTTGTATAGCGATGTTTCAATTCTAATTTCGAAGAAGAAATGAAGAGCATCGCCGTTTGTTACAGAGAACACGCGATTAAGGTGTCGGATTCTTACTGCTCTGGTTTATCGAATCCTGTCAACAGTTCTTCTTTACAGTCTTCAATTCGAAACGCGGTTACTTGTCTGTATAAAGTAAAACTTTCTGATAGAATCCCATTTCTAATTGGATTAATTTGGGATGAGAGTATCAAACCCGGATTTTCAATTGGAATCTGGGATTTTCCCTTGTCTTCTTCATCAAAGATTACCCAAAGTTACAGACAAATACGTAAGATAAGAGGCTCTAAAGCTTTGGAATCTGGTGCTGAGTTGACGTGGGATCTTTCGAGGGCTGAATATGGATCCGGGCCTGAACCCGTATCCAGGTTTTATATCATGGTTTCGTTCAACTCTGAGAAAACCCTGGTTCTTGGAGACAGGGAGAATGAGTTGAATAAGGAAAGGGTTTCTTTGGTTTCAAGAAGTGAGGTTTTTTCAGGGAATTCATCATCGTATTCTACGAAGGTGAAATTCAGCGAAACGGGGATGATTCATGAGATAGTGGTGAAATGCGGTAAGGAGGAAGAAGAAAAGGATAAGCAGCAGAATGTTCTGGATGTGTTCATTGATAATAAGAAGGTGATTTGTGTGAAGAAATTACAATTGAATTTTAGGGGAAATCAGACTATTTTTATTGATGGATTAGTTGTAGATCTGATGTGGGATGTTCATGATTTTCTATTCAGTTCCGGTTCCGGTACCGGAGGACGGCGGTTTTTGTTCAGAACAAGGAGCGGTTTAGATAGCAGATTGTGGGTGGAGGAGAACTATGAACCGGACAAGACCGAGTTTTCTTTGCTGATTTCTGCTGTAACTAGTAATTAATAATTATAGCGATGAGCCGATGACTGCTACGGTATATACACAAGGCAAATCGGTTTTATAATTTGTAATTTCATGTTCCAATTTGCCCAAAAATTGAGACCTCTTAATAAGGCAACGCGAATGTGTTATTTGAATTTACTAAATTTAGTTAATTTTAAAACTAAATTAATCACTAATTCTATAATATGCCACGAATTCGGATTCCATTTTAAAAAAAGAATAATATGCTCGAAATTGGAATTTATTTATTAAAGCGTTGTTCTCGTGGTTGTAGTGTTATCAAAATCGTTGTTGATTCATATCCTAAAGGCTAAAGGTTCAAAGATTGAACCGTGTTCAACCACAATGTTTTAGGGATTTAACCTATATTGTANGACTCATATGAGATGCACTACTGGGACCCGGATAGGCAAGTCGGAGAAGTGCAACGCATAAAACGTGGGTGTGGTCCGAGTACACGTAAAACAGTCGACTTGGTTAGAAAGATTTGCTCTTGTGGTAGATGGATTGTGCATTTGCTTCCATGTGCACATGCTCTACGGTGTGCTAGTATAAACCATGTACCGACGACAGAACTCATTATCGGGATCCCGACTTTGCAACACTTGCAGAACCAATATGCAGATCTACATCTTATGCCATTGGGTCCCGAGAGCGAGTGGCATGTGTCTGGTTGGAGACTTTGACACGATAAAAATCGCCTGAAGAAATCACGTACTGGGGGGCGGCCCCGAACAACTAGGATACCGAATGAGATGGACACACAAAATGATAATTGATTGTTTGTGTATTGTTATCTTATTTATTTTTAGACTTTTGGTATTTATTTATTGTTAATTTATAAAGATTACTAAAATTTAATTATATTAGATACTTGTTAATCACGTACTTGTTGTTAATCACGTACTTGTTTATTAAAATTTAACTATTGTTAATCACGTACTTGTTATTTATAAAACTCCATTATATTCAAAAACTCTATTAAATCCATAAAAAAATACTTATTACACAAAATCAACGTCTTCTACGACCGCAACTGCCATGCTGCCCGAGATGTCCACCGGTGCCACACGCACGTCTGACACGATTACGCCTTCCTCGTCGTTCGCCTTCCACCTGCTCCGGTGACTCATCTCGGAGTCTAGTCACATGCTATTCATCTTCACCTTCTGGCTCCATAGGCGTATTTCTCGGGCGGATCGGGGGTATATCGTTATGCTCGCGTGTCTGCTGTGACGAGCTGGCTCCATGGGTAGGTGCGAAACCAACACCAGGTGTCAGGGTCTGCTGCATCGATTGGTAGAATGACCACATCATGCTCATTTGTTTAGGGGTGAGGGAGGGAGGCGGCGTCTGAACCGAAGGTACTTGACAACCATATGTAGGGGGCACATGGGAACTACCGGTGGTCAGATATGGAGTATGTGTATCACTCCTAGGTTGTCCACCGTATAAGTACCCATATAAGTTCCTCGAATCAGTGGTCATCTGAACCGCTGCTGAACGAGGATCACGCTCTACAGTCTGAGAAAGAACTTCGAGCTGAGCTGTCTGTTAATTTATAAAAAAATGAAATTAGAAGTATTTAAATAAACACTCATACTAGACCCTAATACCTCATACAATACTGGATGTGCTACCCCTCCACACTAACCTGAAGGATCTGAACTACTTGTACAGAGGATTAACATTGATATCCTATGGTATCAAGTGAAATATTCATCATCCGATGACTGGTCGTCTCGGGGATCATAAAGAGAATCAAAGCGTGATGTCTAATGATTCACCTTATCACAATGAATTATCTCCCAAGTTTGTCCCGTTTCTTTCCAATGTTTATGTGTGACATCATAATGACAATCGACCAGTCATGGAATGCAGAAGGAATAACCAAGTTGTTTTCGAACTCGATCGATATTATGAGGTTCCACAACCCCAAAAAAAATCATCGGCCCGGTATAGATCCACAAAGCCTGAGTTTCTTGACTAAAATGTCCCATTGGGAATGTAGTGTATGGATTCCAAATAAACTAAGAAGATCGAAATTAGTGTTAGTAATGATATTTTGTTAAACCAATAAAATAAACAAAGTGTTACCCCATCGCGACGTATTAAATCAAGCGAATCACGACATATTCGCAGTTGATGGCTTGGTACTCGAGTCCGTATCATCGTCGTTACATACCTACGAAATAAAAACGGTAATTATGCCAAATATCAACAACCTATTAGCAATGGAAATACATTATTTCGCACCTGTAGCCAAAGACCATCTTGCATGTCCGGTCATAACCATGATTAAGAAATATATGCCATTGTACAGGACATATACTGGGTATTTGAGTATAAGCCCAAATCTATACCAAAACAATTATGTTAGAGTTAACACAACTGTGAAAATGTAATCTACGCCAAAGAATGAAAACTATAACAAAAAAATAAATAACTTCAAATACCATTAGTAGACGCATCGGGCCTCCAAGCGATCGACGTCCCATAGCACCTTCACATAGACATCGATACAAATATGCCAACACAGCTGATCCCCAACTTAATTGGGGGATTTCATCATCATCCGCTAAAAGATCTAGTAACATTAGTTTACCCTGATCTCCGTTCGTATATGGAAATAACACTTCGCATACTAATAACGCAACAATCGCACGAGCACAACTGCGACAAATAATGTATTATTCCAACCTAATACATCAAAATCGTAAATATAATATGAACTTTACCGCAATACTTCATCGTCAGTAGAATCCATATTCACTGCATGTGCAGCTTCAACCACATAGTCACCTAACTTACCTAAGACAAAACATCTCCCCTTTATTTCGTCTGAAGTCGCGGTCCAACCCAATCTATCCCTCATGAACCCTAACCATTCAGAATCTGTCCTAACCCGTCTACGACTAACAATGGGAGTACCATCGATGGGCAGCCCCCAAATGATAGAAACATTTTGTAGGATAACAGCCGCCTGCAAAGTCGTAAAAGTAATATAATAAATTTATTAATTGTGAACGGTATACAAAACAAACATAAAACTTACTTCACCAGAAGGTAGGAAAAAAGTATGCGTTTCTGGCCGCCATCGCTCAATCAACGCAGTCAACAAATGTTGATCCAATTGTAGTTTTGATGTCTTAAATACACCATAAAAGCCCAATCGATCTAGAACTTGAGCAACATTACGTGTAATTTGTAAATCTCTTAAGGTTCCATCCCAATGCTTGAATATTAAGTGCTGGACAGTTTCATCACCACATAAAACGCGATGACTTAAATCTCTCTTTGAAGGGTCAGCATACTCGAATTGATGGGTTGTTGGGTATGGTGTGTCATTATAAAACTATACAAAAATCATATATAATCAAATCACCACAACAAATATCAACAAGTAATCAAATCACCGCAACAATCGAAAAAAATCATATTTTCACAATAAACATCACAACTAATCAATTCGTCGAAACTAAAATCATATATAATCAAATCAGCACAACAAATATCAACAAGTAATTAAATCACCGCAACTACTATCGAAAAAAATTTATATTTTCACAATAAACATCAAAACTAATCAATTCGTCGAAACAAAAATCATACATAATCAAATCACCACAACAAATATTAACAAGTAATCAAATCACCGCAACTACTATCGAAAAAATCATATTTTCAACAACTAATATCATCGTAATTAATCAAATTGTAACAATTAATATCGTAATTAATCAATTTACCCCAACTAAAATTATAGCTAAAGAAAACACAACAACCAATATCATAACAAATAATCAAATTATCGCAAATACTATCGTAACTAATAATCGAATCATAACAAATTATCGTAAATAAATCAAATGTTTGCTCTAAACAAAAACCCGAAATATGGCCAAAATACATACCTTCGACAGCAGGAGGTGTTAAATCGAAAACTCCGGAGTTGTTTGGTCGAATGCCCGTGCGGGAGTAACCGGAAAACCTTTGTCGAGAGGAAATCGCGTTTGGGGTTTAGGGCTCGCGATTCAGAGAGGAAATGACGTAAAATTTATACTGGTTCTGCTCGCGTTAGGCTAACGCGAGACAATTTAACAAAACGCGAGCAAGAAAATAAGGAAAAGAATGGTTGAGGCAGTTTCGTAAGCCTCAATTCGCGTTAGGCTAAATCTACCGCCTGGTTCTGCTCGCGTTAGGCTAACGCGAGACAATTTAACAAAACTCGAGCATGAAAATAAGGGTTGAGGCAGTTTCGTAAGCCTCAATTCACGATACGCTAAATTGCGTAAATCGAGCAGGAGAAAATTGATTTTTTTTGAATTTTGGCGATCGATTTAGCGTAAATCGAGCAGGAGAAAAATGATTTTTTTTAAATTTTATTCAGCCTAATGCGAGTCGCGTTTGGCAATTGCGAATTAGGCAAAAAATGCAATTCGCGTTAGCCAATCGCGAATGGTGGTAAATTTCCATGTCCGTTCGGAATCAGTGGTATTTTACGCAAAACTCCAGCAATCTCTTCTCCCACATCAGCAAATAAGCCACTACTAGTGGAATTTAGCAGAATCCACTACATGATTAACAAGAGTTTGGGAATGAGAAGGGTTTCCTATGTTCTTTATGCACCAATTAATTGTTGTGAATTTTATGTGCATGCCCCATTAATGGTTGATCATGTTCTTTTCAAGACTTATACCTCCATGATGAAGTCCAATCACAATTTTAGTCGCTTATGTTGGATTACAACTAGTAGTTTCTACATTATTATTGAATCCTTCCAAGTGTTATCTCTGAAATTGATAGACAGATTAAGCAAGAACAATTCGGCTACTGATTTATGTTTCGAAAGTTTATTCTATGGTGTTTTATGTGCATATTTTCAGAATTTGATCTTTGGGGTCAAGGATCGTCACACGATGGGGGAGTGATTATGGATGAGACTGATAATGTTAAGTGGAAGGAATGCTCAAGAAAGCTTGTTTCTGGAACTAAAGAAAGCATGGAAAAATCATTGGAAGTCAAGTCCCAGCGGATCCCAATAGGTCATACAACCAATTTATTGTGACTCCAGATTTTGACACATTAGAGGGTTCTATCGATGTTTCTAAGGAAGTTAATACCATGAATTTATCTATCATCTATGAATGGTTCTCGAATATTGCTGAACTTCTCATATATCTTGAAAAGAAAAAGAACGACAAATCGAGATGGAAGATTAAGGGGATGTTCAAAAGTTCTAAAACTTCTTGGATCAATAAGATCACACAATTTGACAGGGGATCCAGTATTGCAAATTTGACTGCATTCTCTAGTTTGAAGTTAGGAATTATTTTATCACATCTTGCAACTTATATCACTGTGAGCTTGATAATTACATAACGCTATCTTGAGGATTTATGCTACCTAAACCTTATTGCCATGAAGTTTAGGACCTATCCCATTCCCCATGCAATTGAGAAACATGGGCAACTTTTCAAGTCATTCAGTTTTGTCAACCTCTACTGCTTACTAATCTGCCATCACATTAGGAAGTCATTTTGATCGAAGTGATGGTTGGGGTCAAGAATCTTTTTCGATGAATGGGTAATGTCAAGATCATGGGTATTAGTATTTAATTAATTAATCCTTGCAGGATTAATAAGATAGATCCGAGATTATTATCTTATGGGCTTCCAGTCCATTATGTCACATGCTGGGCTTTTAAGTTATGAGAAAAATGCACAATTAACCTAAAATTTATAAGGTGTATAGAGAGCATGTCTTCCAACTTACAAAATTACAAGAATGACACCTAGAGTTATCAATATCGTTTGTTTTTTATCCTTGACATTTAGCATCCGGTTTTTCGTAAGTTGAAAACCGTTTGAAAACTCATCACAAAATACGCAAATATGATCCGTTTAAAAAATTATACAAAAATTACCATTGATGTTCGACAATTGTCCATGAAATATTAAAAATTAACGAATTCATTAAAGTGTCAATCATAAACGGTATTGGAAACTTGAGATATCTTATTTGCATTTAATTGAAATTAGATGACTATAAATGTATATTTTTTATCAAAAAATATATCATATTTACAATTTCATATTTACACAGCGCGTAAGTTGAGGCGTTTGCCAAACATCACTCTTTCTTTTTTTCTTCTTCTTCTTAAGCTGCAAATCTCCTGTCTAATTCTCCTTCTTCATCCTAAATCAAGGGTTGCGACAGAAACATTAGATAATAGAGAAGCTCTGTAAATTTTTTATGATCTTGGGATCCTGATTTACATGCTGGAGCGATGAAATCTCTGAAAACCCCTAGATTTCACCCTATCTAATCTCTGTTTGCTGCGTTTTTTTTCTTTGCAGAGGTTGTTAATGGCGTCTGTGATGATCTTAATGCTGCATTTAAACAGGTGCGGTACATGAAGTATCAAATACACGAGAGAACAATACTTAATCTAGAGTATATATACAAATCAGAGAATCATAATCTAAGGAAATTGCTTCTTATTCAGCACCATAGCCTGATCCATTGTTTGATTTTGCAGATGTTTTACTCTTCTTGGTGGGATAAGAAGCCATCATTGCAATTCCACACTTGCCAGAAGAATCCTCAATATTTCGTTCCATTCTCAGGTATCCATCCTCTCCCCAATTACTCCCCCATGAGTTCCTCACGACCCAGTACTGAACTCCATTCTCAACGCCGTAGCCAATCGCCACCACACCATGGTCCAATTCCGTTCCACATTCGCCGGTAAATACCCCCTAATAAAACACACATTAATTGTTTTTGTAATGTTCTGTAACAAAAAAGTTGAGTTTTTGGCTTTTGCAGTGATTCTTTACCGATGAGTAAAGCTGCAGAGCTCTGCTTGAAGCTTCAATGGCAACGCTAACTGGTTGATGAGCTACTGCTTTCTTTAAAGAAGCTTCATTTCTTGGTACGTCTTCATAACCATCTATGCCTACAATCTTAGCATTCTTCTGTAGAAACAATGAATGACTCATAAAGAAGATTCATGTCATTTTTGTGTGCTTATAAACAGAGTTACGAACCCGATTCGTGTCGCATTCTCCATCTAATCCTTTGTAAGGATAATCAACTTCTGTATCCATTCCACCATTTGATATTATGAACTGGAAAGCATAATCCATTAAACCTCCATTACATCCTGAATTCTCATTTTTGTCACAGTCTACAAGCTCTTGCTCAGATAGCGTAACAAGTTTCCCTGTAACTATCTTGTTTATTCCTTCTACTGCAGCTACAGTCGAAAAAGCCCAGCAACTTCCTGTTGGGAAATGATGAATCTCAGTTGACAAACAAAGAAAGGTATCAAACAAAAACCTCACCACAAGATTGCTGATTCTTAATCGGAGCAACTGCACCTCTTAACCTCCAGTCGACTGATTCCGGGAGGCTTTCACCGGCCCGGTAAGAGTAACGCCTGCTGACAATCTTCGACTTGACAAAATTACGGATAGCATTTGTCTTGGTACCGAGGTAAATCGACTTGAACTCTTCGTTAGTTAGATCAGCAAACTGGTTAAGTCCAAGTTTATAAGTTTGATTACCCTTTTGATGATGATCATCTATGAACTTCAAGTTATCCTTGAATATCTCGAACCTTAAATCTTTTTCCCCAATCAAGTTGTAAACTTTGCCGTGTTTAAGTAGCCACTCATTATACATGTTTTTCAGTTCTTCATCGCTTCTCTCGATTGCAGCAACGACACCGATGATGATGAGGAAGATGATGACGAGAAGGGTGGGGATGAGATCCGCCATTGTTACAAGCTATTGAACCGGAGAAAAAGGAACAAAGATTCAATCTTTGTGTTATGGTTTTGCCTTGTCGTGAACGTATAGTTACACCGAATGGGGTTTTATAGAGGTTGTAGATTAAACGGTTTTCAAGTTAAATTATATTTAGAATGTTAATAATTTTGTAGAAATTCTAGATTTAATTGTTTGATATTGGAGAGTATATTAAGAGGTTATAAAACTTATATTGTAAGGTATGTGGTACCTACATTTCAATTTTTTACATGAACTATATCCTATCGTTGTTAGACTTTGCGACTTATTCTAACACTTAATTTCGAAGAAGTGATTTATGTATTCTCATGTTATGTAGTTAATTTATTTGTTGGATTATTTGCATAATCGATAATGCACAGAAAAATGCATTTTTGTATAATTTGTAGAATCCATTAGTACTCATTTTTAGTGAAACTAAATACTCTTATAAATTAAATTGGAAAATATGGGTAGTTGCAAATTTGGTGTTTATATATTTTTTACCAAATTTTAATATTCATGAATTTAAAATTCGATGAGAATAGNCAAAGATTGAACCGTGTTCAACCACAATGTTTTAGGGATTTAACCTATATTGTAGGGTTTGATCTGTTTTTTCATGTTTTTAAGATTTTGAAGAATTGAACCGTGTTTATGACCGATTTATGGATGAACAGATCGAGTCATGTTTGATTTTAACTTTATTAGTTGAGTGAAAGGAGGTAAATATATTTTTAAAAATTTGAATCGCATTCAATAAAAAAACAATTATTTTAGTTGAAGCAATTCATGATAATTTTCGTAATAATGCATTCAATTAAAATCAATATTATTTTTCGAGGACTCTGATTGCGTGTTTGTATTTGCATTTTTTCATGAAAACATGCCCATGAAAGTCAAACCAATTAAGAGGTTAATTGGGTTGCAATGTTTTTATATCGATTCAAAATTTCGTTTTGATCACGATCGTTATGATAGACATACCGAGCAGTACTAAAATCATTGTTTTTTATATTAGTTTTTTTAAATAATACTTTATTAGGGTCGAATCTACAAAAAATCGAAATCCACTTGGACATTGCTCGACATTTTACGTACCGACTCTTATACTAATAGTATATCAACCAACCCATTTGAAAGTATTGTTCGGGTGTTAGTATGTGTATATTGTTCGGTTAAGTTGAGAGGGAGGGAGTGCACCAATTTGTTTCCACTTTAATGATTTTGTCTATAGGTTATAAAGGGGTAAAGCAAACGAGTTGAGTCGAACAGAACTTAAGTATGTTTTTTAAGTTCTGATTCGATAACAAAAACATTGTTGATTCGAGACTTGGTTGAATTGAGGTTCGGGTTCATCTTTCGTTTGAATTGAATATTCGAATGGATTATTTTAATATATATATTATATAAATTAAATATTATAATTTAAATTATAGGTTCATCAACATGCTCAACTGATTTTGTTAGAAATTTTATTATTGGAAGTTTGGTTAGTTACGTTAGAAAATAAAAACAATACTCTAGGTAAACTCTATGAACCTGGACATTTTACAGTGTAGTATACTAACCTATGAGAAATTTAACATTAAATTATTCTGAATTTCAAAAATAAAATGAACTAATTAAAATAAATAATTCTGAAATAGAAATATAAAATGAACTTAAGTATAAGACAGATTGATCCATTACATAAGTTAGGTCAAACTTCTAACAAGATGATCCAACTTATTGACTAATTAAAACGAGAAAATGGCGTTCATAGTCCCCAAAGTTTAATGATTTTGGAAAATTTGGTTCTCAAAGTTGTTTTTTTGCATATATAGTCCTCAAAACTTCGATTAATTGGCAAAATTCATCTTCATGTTTTACACAATTTGACAAATTGAATCCTCAAAGTTCATTACTAGTCCCCAAAGTTTGAATCATGCAAAACATGTCATCATTATTTACGTTTAGTGGCAACACTAATTCTCAAATTTGGGTAATTTTGTAAAAATGGTCCATAATTTATTTAACAGTCGTTAAGTTTAGGGTTTATGTGGGTTTGTCTCAGTTCGTAATTTTGGGGATTTCATTTGCCAAACATAATATTGGGGACCTATAACTATGTAGGGACGTTTTTTGCCAAAAATCTAGAATTACGATGATCAAATACGCTATTGTCTTTTTCTGGGGATTAATATTGCCAAAATTAAAGATTTTGGAGGCTAAGATTGTCAAATGTAATAAACATCATTGACTAGTTTTGTCAAACCATACAAAAGATGATGATCTGTTTTGCACAAATACAACTTCAGGGTTCAAAATTATCAAAATTATGAAACTATTGGAACTCAATTTGCCAAAACCCCAAAACTATGGGTACCATTTTTGTGCATCGCCCAATTCAAACATATTACATTCGTCCAGCCATATGATATATCTACATAAATTAAATTTAAATATAATAAATAATGAATAATTATATTCTTTTACATTTTTATTTGATAATTGTGTTGTTTTGTTTGGAATGGCAGTGCACCGTCCGGTGCGGTTAACATACCGTATTTGTATTTTATTTTAACCAAACATCATTAATAACTGCGTTAATTCGATCGCAAAAAACAACGGTGAGTTCATAATTGTTTTAACCCAACGTCCACCAGAACGCACATTTCAAATGTCAATTTTACCCTCACTAAATTATAGTTTAAATTTTTTAAAAAATAATTTTGATCAATAACTACTTATATTCTATCAATTAAATCTTCAAACTATAAAAACATATATAACAATTTAAAAATGTAGTTTTTGACATAACGAATTTATCATAAAATAATATGAAATTTAATTTTTAAGTTATACACAATTATTTAAAAATAAGCGCAAAAAAATCATTTTATGACATCACGATCACTGTACTGCTGTTTCAAAAACAGTTTTTGTATATCATGATTAGTTCACCTCACATTACAATCATCTCAACTCACCGCTATTNTTACGTGATATACAAATGAAGTTTCCAATACCTTCTACATGTACAATTAATTTGGATGTGAGTTATGTAATTATACTCAAATAACTTAATACTTTGTGTCAGGAAAATATTATTTGGTGGATTCTGTATATCCAAACATGTCAGGCTTTCTTGCTCCATATCGAGGGATACGTTAGCATCTTGCTCAGTTTAAAACTCCTAACTACCATAGACCAAATGAAGAATTCAATCACCGACACTCTAAATTACGATCCATTGTCGAGCGTACAATATGCATGTGGAGGATAAAGTTCAATGGAGTTACATCTGTTAGAAGATGCACAAGTATTAAGACACAAGTTGCACTTGTGTCTGCCACTATGGCTATCCATAATTTCATTCGCCGGGTTGACAAGAATGACCCACACCATGTTCACATTTTGTGTCATCTCACTATCGAAGGGAATTGCATAATAAATTGCAAGAATTAATTCAAGACTCGAAATCAGTTGAAGAATATTATACTGAGATGACAGTTCTTATGATTAGAGCGCATGTTTACGAAGATAGAGAAGCTAAGATGACACGATTTTTGCGAGGTCTTAATAGATCAATTGCTAGAGTAGTTGATTTGCATCATTATGTCGAGATTGATGAAATGCTACACATGGCGATTAAAGTGGAAAATGAACTCAGGCAAAAGGCGTGTTCTCGATTATATAAGATGACTCCAATTGAAAACATGTGGAAGAATGATAAGAAAAAAGAAAATGATGATCTTATGGACAAATCTGAATTCTCCAAAATAATAGTTAGTTCTTTTCGAAGACATAAAGAATTTAAAGATCATAGTTCATCAAGAGATGAAGATATTCATTGTTTGAAGTGCCAAGAGAGAGGCCACATTGATTCAAAATGTCCGAATAAAAGGATCACTATTTTAAAAGAAACCAGTGAAAAAGAAACAGAAGAGTACTTTGAAATCAAAGAACCTAAGGGGAACCCTCACACATAATCAATCAAAAGTCTCCGATTGTCCATTTTGCTGGTCTCATCAGATCCTCCACCTTATCACTCCTTGGGCCCAAAGTCTCTTTAATTTTATCAAAGAGCCCTACAAAACGTCTTTCCACTCCATTATTTGGGCAAAATACCTTATTTGTCAACATCTAGATGAAATGGTTCAATAAAAGTTCACCAAGCCGATGCGAAAAATGATAATAAAATGGACTAATTTCTAATATTATTTTTTTGTAAAAATGAGAACAAAATTAGTATTTGAAAAAAGAATCAAATGTTCATCGAGCTTGTAATTAATTAAGTAGGTCTACATTAGAGGCGTACATTATTATTTATTCATTACATTTGATTTTGTGTAAGATATATTTGAATTTAATTGATCAAGCTTCATGTATTTTTCTATTAATATTTAAGATTATTTTATATATTTATCTAACTTGATTTCCTTGAATCATGTTTGTTATATTAACATAAATATAGTAATATTAGTTGCCACATGTAGGGGTCTGCTGGATTGGATATCTGATCTGATACCCACTTTTTAATCCAATCCTATGGATACGAATCAGTAAAATGATTATCTGAAATCGATCTGCAATAGTGGATTGGTTTTCAATTCAGTTTACGTAACCTTAAATCGTATTTTTAACTTTTTTGGGCCAACCATAATTTTGCAACATCTCGATGATATGATTGAATAAAAGTTCATCAATCTGACGCGAAAACTATGCCAAATGCTAAGAAAATGGAGTAATTTCTTAATTTGTTTTTTGTAAAATTGAGACAAATTAGTATTTGAAAAACGAATTAAATGTTCAATGAGATTGTAATTAATTAATTAGTTATACATTGCCCTTTTATTTTTTTTCATTGCATTTTACTTGTGAAAGATATTTTTGCATTTAATCGTTCGTCTCAAAACAACGAACACTGAAAATTATATTCTTAGGTTTAGGCTAACATTAAATGGGTTATCAACAACATAATTTTACTTGTGTAAGATTTTTGTGTGTTTAATTGATCATCTTAAAACAAGAAACAATGACAATCATATTAAATTCTTTAGGTTTAGGCTAACATTAAATGGGTTATGAACAACATAATCTAACCCCCAAATTTGACTTGTGTGAGATATTTTTGCGTTTAATTGATCTTCTTAAAACAAGAAACAGTTGACAATCATATTAAATTCTTTAGGTTTAGTCTTGCATTAAATGGGTTATCAACAACATAATCTGACCCCAAATTTGGATTTGAATGAAAATAGAATGTAGTTTGTGCATTTTTTATGAATTCTATAAAACGATCCAAACCAATTTAATTCTAGTGTTTCTAAGTTGAAATCAATTATCTTTTATTAACTAATTTGGATTAAAACAAATAAAATATTCATTATAACAATTCTCTTATATTTATTTTTCTGAAAATAAGATATTTCATTGAAAAAACTCAATAAAACTAAAAAAATGGGCATTTATAAATTAATCTATAAATTTAATCAACAAATTAAACAAATATATTTGGTTAACGAAAATTNAAAAAAAAAAAAAAACCGTTCTTTTTGCCAAAGAAAAACAAAAAAAACTCATTCTTATTGCAAAAAAAAACCCATCATTTTTTACCACCTTTTGCCACATCAATTTCAAATCATTGGTTATGTTCGAATAGTTCGATAAGAACCCTAGATTGGAACATGAGGGGAAAAAGGCAAAGAGAGTTCATTTAAAAAAAAAAAAAAAAAAAAATAGTGGAACAAAAAAAAAAAAAAAAAAAAACTATTAGAATTTTTCTTTTTTATTATTTTTTCTTAGGTCGTGATGTCAACTTCAAAGGATAAAGATATTGTTGATGAAGAAGAAGTGGATATGAAGTTTATGATGAAGGCCATGCAACAAGAGTTCCGACGATTAAGTAACCGATTAGAAGACCAAGCTCACTTGATAGATGAACTCAAACATAATGGGAGAGTGTCATTTCAAAATACAAGAAGAGATCGGACGACTACACATTCCGATGATGAGATAAATGGAGAATTTAGTGATCAAAGCAATGCGAGGGCTCGGCACACTAGTAGGAATCTCAGAAGAGAGAATTTCGAAAATGATGTAGATGACATCAAGATGAAGATACCGTCATTTCAAGGAAAAAACGACCCAGATCTTTACTTGTAATGGGAGGCTAGAGTTGAACATGTTTTTGATTGCAAAAATTATAATGAATTGAAGAAAGTTAAACTTGCTGTTCTTGAGTTTACTGACTATGCTATTATATGGTGGGATAAATTGGTTTCAATGAGGCGAAGAGATCATGAAAGGCCAATTGAGACTTGGGAAGAAATGAAGATTATTATGAGGAAAAGATTTGTTCCATTTCACTACCGTAGGGAATTGCATAATAAGTTGCAAGGGTTAATCCAAGGCTCAAAATCAGTTGAACAATATCATACGGAAATGGAAGTTCTCATGATTAGAGCACATGTTGAGGAAGATAGAGAAGCTACGATGGCGAGATTTTTGCGAGGCCTTAATAGATCAATTGCAGGAATACGCGGATGTGTTCCCAGAAGACCTTGCGGGACTACCACCAATAAGAGGGATCGAACATCAGATTGACTTCATACCAGGTTCGACAATTCCAAATAGACCAGCGTATCGTTGCAATCCTAATGAATCAAAGGAAATTGAGAGACAAGTAAAGGACTTACTCTCAAAGGGATTAGTGCGAGAGAGCTTGAGCCCGTGCGCTGTACCAGTTCTTCTAGTACCTAAGGCCGATGGATCATGGCGAATGTGTACAGATTGCCGAGCTATAAACAAAATCACTGTAAAGTATCGCTATCCCATACCTCGTTTAGATGACATGCTAGATGAATTGCATGGTTCGTGTGTGTTTTCTAAAATTGATTTGAGAAGTGGATACCATCAGATTAGGATGAAAGAGGGTGATGAATGGAAAACTGCTTTTAAAACNGAGAATAAAATGCAAACTCGATGAAAAAAAAGAGAGATTTGTCGAGGAGAGAGAAAAAAGAAAGGGAGATAATGAGAGTTCTGATATAGGAATGAGAGAAAAAGAAGGCAATCAAAATGAGAGATATGAAAAGAGAAAGTGTGTGTATGAAAAAAATAGTGATGTGCGGAGACCATTAAGTGCGAGACAATCATTCATTATTCATGATTTTAACTTCTATCTGCCTAGTTTTGTTGTTTCCTTGTTGCAGGAAGATGGAGATGTGTTTCGGAAAGACCTCTCGAGGCTACCACCAATAGGAGAAATTCAATATCCAATTGAATTTAAGTCACTGCGAGAGAGATTGGCTGCTTGTGTTGTTCTAGTCTTCCAAGTAGCCAAAGAAGATGGGTCATGCCGAATGTATACAGATTGTCGAGCCACAACCAAAATCACTGTAAAGTATCGCTATCTCAATCTTCATTTATATGACATGCTAGATGAAGTCCATGATTCGTGTTTGTTTTATAAAATCGAATTGAGAAGTGGACACTATAAGATTAGAATGAAAGAGGGTGATAATTGGAAAACTACATTTAAAATTAAATTAGGTTTATATGAGTGGTTAATTATGGTACTTGGCCTAACTAATGCCCATAGTATTTTCATGCGATTAATGAACCAAGTTTTGCGGGGAAATTTTAGGATGTTTCTAGTAGTTTACTTTGATCATATTCTTATCTATATCAATTTTTTAGAAGCATACATTGATCATTTTATTGATATTGTTACTATTTTGTGCCGTGAAGACTTGTATGCTAATCTTAATGAATTTCTATTTTATTCCATGATAGTAATAATTTCTTAGTTCTATTGTGAGCGATGAAGGAATGAATATTGATAATGGAAGGATTAGACCAATTCGAGAGTGGCCTACACCTAAACTTGTTAATGAAGCCAGTACATTCTATGGTTTTAATGGAAAACACGATGCATACCATGTACGTCAACATCATGAGAAAATTAGACGTCAATCTGTGAATGAAGAAAAGAAGTATGCAAAGGTTAATAACAATGGACTTAAACGAATGGTTTTTGATCTCGGAGATTCGTTCCAGTTACATATGCGAAAAGAACGATTCCCTGCAAAGTGGATATCAAAGTTACAACCTCATGGAGATGAGAGATTCCAAGAAACTGCTATAATAAACATGAATTCCTACCAATGGGAACTTCCAGGTAAGTGTTTTGTTAGTGCGATGTTATCTGACATACCTTTTTTTTATAATTATTCAGATTCGAGGACGAATCTTTTCGAGGAGTGGGAGAATGATGAGACCAGCAAAATGGACAATCGGAGACTTGATTGGTTATACTTGGAGCGATGGAATTGGAAGGTTAATTGATAATGGATTGAAATGAGCCATGAAGATGTTTTAATTTTATTAAGTTTAGTTTAATTAAGGCCCAATTTATATAAGGTCTAAAGTTGGGCAGTCAATAAGACCCATTAGGTCAAATTAGTTTATTTCATAAGGTTTTGTTATAAATAAGCCTCTAAGACTCTAAATAGAGGACTTTTGATTGATTATGTGTGAGGGTTCCTCCTTAGGTTCTTTGATGGACTATTCCGAACTTATCAAGATTTATCTTGTGGCGTTCACCTGGTTTATCACTCCCAATTCCTTCTATGTTCTGTGAGTGTGGCACCTTTATCCTTCTTTTTATTTGAGTACAATGTTATGTTTCTTACTTTTATTCCATATATTTTGTGGGTTACGGGTTATCTAACTTAGGGGGTCACATCAAGGTGTGGGTTACGGGTTGATTAATTTCGGGGGTCACATCACAAAATCATCACACCAAGAACATGTGGAACTATCTGATAATCGAGCCAAATGGTATTCTTACAAATCACATCGTCAATTTGGTAAAAACAAGTGTATTCAAACTAAGTAAAACCTAACATCACGAATACTTGCTATGTATACAAAAAAAGTAAGTTCGAAAACGGAATGATCGTGTAAAACATAACAACACGACTTCATGTTATATCATTTCAACAATAGTTTAATTACTTAAATCATGGTATAACCAAGTAATTCTTGGTTCTAACAACATGTATACATGTTTTAACAATATCAATTCTAGTTTTTACTGAAAGCAAAATCATCACACCTAGAACATGTGGAACTATGTGAAAAATGAGCCAAATAATATTCATACAAATCACATTTTAACTTTTCTAAAACCAAGTGATTTCAAACTAAATAAAGCCGAACATCACAAATACTTGTTGTGTGTANTGGTCCTCCGACCATACTTCACTCAACAAGGTGAAATGAATATAAACTGTGTAGGTATTGTTCGACTTTGGAGTCATCGATAAGTCCGTGACAAATTATGTGTATTTCACAGGTTCGATGAGCCCTGCTTGCAAACAAGTTTTCCACATCTCCATTAATAAACTCTTCATTTTCACAGGAGAATATCCGCTTCTTTCAAGGAACTCACTTTCATTCTTTCAAATGCCCTTAAAAATAGAAGTTCCATCATTATATCATTTTCTCTATTTCTTCTAGAACAAAACCACATCATGTTAATACACTCGATCTTCCATTTAGAATGCCACCATATAGATGTATTCCATCGTATTAGACACCTCCATACCGCTTCAGAACATAACACTAGGAAGATATTTGCTCCCTATAAGGTCTGGAATTTTACCATCAAAATGAGATAGAGATATGATAGCTCCGATTAGATTTAAAGCACTTAAAGAAAAGGCAATATTATAAAGGATGATAGGAAGATCCACCACTACCAATTCCGTTAATAAGGACCTCGATATTTCCTGATATCCCAATGTGACTAGGAGAATAACGAATCATTCGGGAGCAACAAAACTGTTGTTAAACCCGACTAACTCAATACGTTGCTCATTAGTTAATGCCAAGACCTTTGCTAGAATGCATATACGGTCAAGATACTCGTTAGCTCGATAATGTCACATGTTAATTAAGAAAGCATGATCAGTAATCATATATTTCCGGATGAATACCATTACGGGCTGTAATAGCCAGGAAAAATTTATGATGGAACAATAGTAGGGAATATAGTGGTAAAGTCTAGGCAAGGAATAACGAGGGGTACGGGAATGAAAGAACTAAAAAAGAAATGAAAACATAGAAAAGTAAAGCAAAAGATAAAGCATGGGTCAAAATAAAAAGAAGTAGGGGTCAAATTATGAATTAGATAAGTTAAAATGTCTATAAATAGAGGTGGGAAGGCCCAAACCCAAGTTAATTATCACTAAGCCACGAAAATCCGTGAAAAACTCGAAAACATGAAAATGGTCGCGAAAGAGAAAATTGTCGCGGATTTTGTGGAGTGCAAAATTATCGCGAATTTTGGTGCAAGGAGAATTGTCGCCGAATTTTGGCAGAGAGCAAAATTGTCGCGGAAAAGCTAAAAACAAACATTTTCGCGGAAATTATTAAGAACAAATTATCACGGATTTGGTCCTAAGCACAAAATTGTTGCGGATTTCGAGAATGAAGTGAATTATCGCAGATATACTAAATTTGGGTGTTTTCGTCGCGTCTCAACGCCGGATCGTGAAAGGAAAAGGATACGTAAGGTCTACGCTAATCACATAGTTAACAATGAAATAATAACATCGGAAATTGATTACAAAGACTTGTTACAAAATGCAGGGAAGCACGAAGGGATTATGATCTAGTCTAAAAATATTTTGGGTATTTATTTTTAGATCAGTCAATTTATAATTAATTCGAAATTAGGATGTTGTGGGGACACGAGCGATATACGAGGTTGGGCCCACAATGTGTGGGCTTACGTCCTCGGGAGAGCGAAGCTCTACCATGGTTTCCACTATAATATTCGGAGAATACAATTACAATGAGATGATAATGACGATACGGACGAAAACGGCTCGAAAAACGATCGAATGTGCAGTCACGCTGCACTGGACGCGGATGAACAGTGCAGGCAGGTGGGCTGTTCGCGACGAACGCGATTGGGCGCAAGGTGAAGGACTCGTCGCGAGTTGGCGGTTGTTCGCGAGTATGGTGCTTGGTCGCGGGGAATTGACGACTGGTCGCGACTTGGCTGGCCACTCGTCGCGAGTTGGCGGTTGGTCGCGAGTATGGTGCTTGGTCGCGGGGAATCGACGACTGGTCGCGACTTGGCTGGCCACTCGTCGCGAGTTGGCGGTTGGTCGCGAGTAGTGAGTTTGGTCGGGACTGGGAGATCAGATTTTNATTAGAATGAAAGAGGGTGATAATTGGAAAACTACATTTAAAATTAAATTAGGTTTATATGAATGGTTAATTATGGTACTTGGCCTAACTAATGCCCATAGTATTTTCATGCGATTAATGAACCACGTTTTGCGGGGAAATTTTAGGATGTTTCTAGTAGTTTACTTTGATCATATTCTTATCTATATCAGTTTTTTAGAAGCATACATTGATCATTTTATTGACATTGTTTCTATTTTGTGCCCTGAAGACTTGTATGCTAATCTTAATGAATTTCTATTTTATTCCATGATAGTAATATTTCTTAGTTCTATTGTGAGCGATGAAGGAATGAATTTTGATAATGGAAGGATTAGACCAATTCGAGAGTGGCCTACACCTAAACTTGTTAATGAAGCCAGTACATTCTATGGTTTTAATGGAAAACACGAAGAATACCATGTACGTCAACTTCATGAGAAAATTCGACGTCAATCTGTGAATGAAGAAAAGAAGTATGCAAAGGTTAATAACAATGGACTTACACGAATGGTTTTTGATCTCGGAGATTCGTTCCGGTTACATATGCTAAAAGAACGATTCCCTGCAAAGTGGATATCAAAGTTACAACCTCATGGAGATGGGAGATTCCAAGAAACTGCTATAATAAACGTTAATTCCTACAAAATAGTATTGGAAGGTTAATTGATAATGGATTAGTGCGATGTTATCTGACATACCTTTTTTTTATAATTATTCAGATTCGAGGACGAATCTTTTCGAGGAGTGGGAGAATGATGCGACCAGCAAAATGGACAATCGGAGACTTGATTGGTTATACTTGGAGCGATGGAATCTGAATGTTAATTGATAATGGATTGAAATGGGCAATGAAGATGTTTTAATTTTATTAAGTTTTGTTTAATTAAGGCCCAATTTATATAAGGTCTAAAGTTGGGCCGTCAATAAGACCCATTAGGTCAAATTAGTTTATTTCATAAGGTTTTGTTATAAATAAGTCACTAATACTCTAATTAGAGGACTTTGGATTGATTATGTGTGAGGGTTCCTCCTTAGGTTCTTTGATGGACTATTCCGAACTTATCAAGATTTATCTTGTGGCGTTCACCTGATTTATCACTCCCAATTCCTTCTATGTTCTGTGAGTGTGGCACCATTATCCTTCTTTTTATTTGAGTACAATGTTATGTTTCTTACTTTTATTCCATTTCTTTTGTGGGTTACGGGTTATCTAACTTTGGGGGTCACATCAAGGTGTGGGTTACGGGTTATCTAACTTGATGTGACCCCCGAAATTAATCAACCCGTAACCCACACCTTGATGTGACCCCCAAAGTTAGATAACCCGTAACCCACAAAATATATGGAATAAAAGTAAGAAACATAAAATTGTACTCAAATAAAAAGAAGGATAAAGGTGCCACACTCACAGAACATAGAAGGAATTGGGAGTGATAAACCAGGTGAACGCCACAAGATAAATCTTGATAAGTTCGGAATAGTCCATCAAAGAACCTAAGGAGGAACCCTCACACATAATTAATCAAAAGTTCCCTAATTAGAGTCTTAGAGGCTTATTTATAACAAAACCTTTTGAAATAAACTAATTTGACCTAATGGGTCTTATTGACGGCCCAACTTTAGACCTTATATAAATTGGGCCTTAATTAAACTAAACTTAATAAAATTAAAACATCTTCATGGCCCATTTCAATCCATTATCAATTTACCTTCCAATTCCATCGCTCCAAGTATAACCAATCAAGTCTTCGATTGTCCATTTTGCTGGTCTCATCAGGAAGTGTGATAAAAGTCCGAATCCTTTCTCAATGCCTTGGGGCTCCTATTTATAGAGAAATCCAGCCCAAAACCCATTCACTTGAGCCCATAAGTCTAGTTCACTTCACTTAGCCCAAAATAATTAAATGTTCCAAATTATAATATAATAAATACCATGCTGATCCCGAAGCTTCGGGAACCAATCCGGACAAGATGTTAGTCGGGAATACGATCAGAAAATTCCCGAGAACTTCGTA
Organism: Utricularia reniformis; assembly: GCA_009725065.1. Taxonomy (NCBI): domain Eukaryota; kingdom Viridiplantae; phylum Streptophyta; class Magnoliopsida; order Lamiales; family Lentibulariaceae; genus Utricularia; species Utricularia reniformis. The sequence continues at coordinate 146,272 of RWGZ01000122.1, forward strand.
TATCAGTTCTTTGCCTTTAGATAGCGAATACGCAGCCACATAACATCATCGCACCTGACCGATGCACTCCCGGGTGGCAAATGACGAAAATACCCCTGGCCCCGTCCGGGGCCGAAATGACCCGAAACATCTCAAAATGCTTAAAGAGACTTTATACAGGGCCCAGCGAGCCAGAATTGCGAGAATACCACTTGAGAATGGCATCCGATAAAAATATGAAAATACCGAAAATACCAATAACCAAGTCGGACGAGCTCCCGGGTAAGGACGGATACAAGAGAATATACCCGGTAATATCAATAGTCCCCTGGTTTTCAGATTCAGAGTCTGAGTTGTAAACCACATTATATCAGTTCGTCCAGAAATCCATAACTCGTTCATAAACTTTTTACAATACCATGAATAAGGTCGAAGTCATCTCGTTATTACTAACGGAATCAGATCCCGAGACGAATTGATAGTTTCACACTTCTTCAACTCGTAGTGTAGCTCTTATACGTATCACTTTTTACATTGCATACTAGTGCGCTTCGTTATTGACAGAAATTCTGATGCATCGCTTCGACTTGTTAATATTACTCGATCGAATTTAGAAAGTTTTTCTCAACTGTCATCAAGAGGTTTTAGTTTCGCCTTGAGGCTTTCGCTTTCTTCTTAGTCAAAGTCTCGCTTTTCATAACTTTGAGTGTTCGCTTGACTCCTTAACTCCATAATTCAAGCTTATTCCCGTCGTATATTTTTTCTAGCATCATATATCCCCATGTTCGAACAAGAACATCACTATCTCATCTCTGCCAGGAGGTCGGTACTTACTTCTTTGTCATTCTCACTATTTCGGGGGAACTATTATAAGCTTACGGTAGATCATGTGTATCTTATATATGCAGCTCAATTACCAGCTATCTGTAAAGTCTATCGTCTATATAGCATGTTTGCATTCTTAGTAAGGGGCCGTTGAAATAAACAAGGCAATGTGTTTAAACATGAAGAGTAACATTTGGATTCGAGGTCGAGTTCTCAACTTTGAGGCGAAATGATGACTTATTGTCTCTTTTAGATACGATCCCATAAAGAGTAAAGTGTCTCTAGCCGAATTCTAAGTATACAATGTAGGGCTCAACTGGATAATAGCTTTGACTGTCATCGAATATTATATAAACATTTCGATCGAGTTATGGTCGTTACGTTCCCTCTGTTCCTACTTCCCAAATATATAATATCTAAGAATTAAGATTCTTTCTGAAGTAAGTATCTATCAGTAGGAGAAGTTCGCCTCGGAAGATACTAGCTTAACTCTATTGAATATGAGATGAGTAAACCAAGAAGCCTCGACTGGGCAATAAGATACTAGGGCAATAAAGTGAAATTACCTCATAAGAAGGCCAAGAAACGTCTTACTTTCATCTTACACACATACGTTTCCTTTGATAAAAGAAGTCTCAATTCCGTCTGAGATTGATACTCTCTATCTTCGAATTTAAGATTTGTCTCTGCTTAGTTCCGTCTATAATAAAACCTTACAACTCGATCAAGCCTGATAGATATTGCTAAATTTGTGGTGTTATCTCGGGTAAGAAAATCCATGCCGTCCATAAAACGACTTAAGACCCATTCACAATGTGTTGAAGGAGTCTACTCCTTTCGGTTGTAATTACTTGGTCACTTCCGTACAGATCCCGATCAGGCGTCTCTCATCATAAATCAGATCATAACATAAGATTCCTTACTTACTATACATAAGGGAATTTAAATTGAGTGTGTTCAACCACATTTAAGACAGCGATCTTAATACGTCCATGTCAGTTCCTTGGTTCTTTAAACCACAACAAAAATACTAGGCACTCATGAGACAATCACTGGATACACCATTTATAAGAAATAAAAATACGTGCTCGTCCACTCAACATAGATTCATCATGTTCATCGTTGACATAAATAAGCGCCCAACAATAACATGATTCTATCTCTTTAACTTATCCACTTGTCATCCGGAGAACGGGCGAATGACACAACGTTTTCCGAGACATATATACCTCTTCATGTGAGCCAGTTTTCACAACTTATCAAATGATAATTTTGTGTTATGGACGAGACAAACGTCTTTCTTTACATCTGTCCGAAATAAATCCACTTCGTATACCGCTTTAGAATCTTTCTCGAGAATTTTTCTGTATAGATTTGTTCATTCACCATTAAACAAGCTGTTGTGTCGTAAGCTATGAAAGCTACCAAAAATGAGACCTCTTAATCATCAAATGGGCAAATATCGATGTCATTAGATGTCCTTATATGACAAACATTTTATCCATAATATTCTTTGTTGTTGGATACTTTTTCGATCACCTTGATCATAACTGTGAGTCATCAGTCGTAGAAGAATTAAGTTGAATTCATATCATATGGTGAATATTTGGCTACTCTAATAATTTCTCTGAATGAAAACCATGAAAACGATCCATCATCAAGTAAATATATGTGCAGATGATTAAGCCTAAATGATGGATTTTCGAGCCAATAGTCTCTTGGTAGGGGTATCATTTTTCAATTTCTGTAATATCTGAGATTGCCGATTATAACTAACGAGAATCGATACCATAAGGCCATCAATTGGTCAATTTGATGGTCAATAAAAATACGCCTTTGCAAATAATGAAGTCTGTGCTATGGGGCCGTACTAAGTTGGTTTAGCGAATGAAGTCATGTTATAATGTGGCATCATAACTACACCGCTAATACACTCTTCTGTTGATATTAAATAACTTAATAGTCTTCGTCATTTAATGAAACATCCTTTCATTTCTCTTCAATTTCTCCGATCGCCATAAGAAAAATCTAATATCGAATGATCTGATTCAAGAAGATTTTCTCGCAAAAATAATAATAGCTTCTCATATGATTAGTTCGCCGATTGAAAATAAATACTTCTTCGGCGTAACTTGGCGAAGAGATATTTCACGAATATGACAGAGATTCCAGATAATCACATAAAGTTTATACGATAATTCCGATCCTGGGTACGAGTCCCCAGTGATCATAACGTTTGATGAATGCAAACCATAAAGCGAGTATTTTCCCATTTTCAATCGTTTATTCAAATGAAAACCATAAGTATGATCACAGTTGCAGGTTAATCACTCGGTGATCTCAATCGAAAAATGCTCGACCTTTTAATAGATTTCGCTCCTAGTTGACGATAGATAGCTAACCACTCAAACATGTGGTTTAATACTTTCTTGCACAATAAATAACACGATTTCATCCGGGTAATCGGCCATGAATTCCTTGAAAAAGGATATCTCTGTCGTGTAAACGATATTTAGTATTTCTCAGCGATCTTGCATTCTCGTTGAGTATAAACTTGCACATCAGCATTGAACTGTCCCACACGTATAAAGTTGCACCCGGAGTCAATTTATTATCATAGGGTCTCACGAAGCACCCAGAATTCACTGCACATTATCTCCGGGTATAAAGTTGCACCCCAGATCACCTCATTCTCATAGCGCCCGTAATTTACTTGCACGTTGCCTCCGGTATATACTTGCACCAGGCACTATCATACTTTCGCCTCCGCTATATACTTGCACCCGGGGCATCACACTCTCGCCGCCGGTATATACTTGCACCCGGGGCCATCGCCAGATCGACCCATTCATAAAACGGCGCCATCGCGTTCTCGACCCGTTCATAAAACGGAGTCGTCACATTCTTGCCACCGGTATACACTTACACCCGGGGCTATCGCACAATTGACCCGTTCATAAAACGGAGTCGTTTGGCCCGTTCATAAAACGGTGCCATACAGAATCGGACCAGCCTCCGACGAGGGCGCGACCCTCGCCGGCGTGTCATGGAGGAGTCAGGTATATACTTGCACATGATTTGCCACGGAAATCACACTATATCACTCTACATGGGCCCATTGACATATTCCAACAGTCATTATGTGTAGACGGTTCTGCTGCAGACAGGTAGACTCATCACATTGAAAATCTTTTGACACAGTATCTAATTTGACGAAATTGAAAATGATCGACTATAAGACAGGTGGTACATTGTATTTATGATTTAACCTATTAAATTTATTCCATCCTCTTTCGTACTAAAATGCAATGTACCTCCTCCTATCTTACCAGTCCCATAGTCGATCGAATTCATGTCGTCAAAAAAGATACGTAATAAATTAGAATATGACCACTAAAAAGGGAGAAGAATTTTATTTTCAAAAAGATCGATGAGTCACGTCTATACATAATACTTGCGCAAATTGGAAATATACCGAGTCCGTGGCAGCTCCTCCCCGCTCATGCTTGCGATCTTATACGTTCCTCCTTTCACTACTGCCGTCACTCTATAAGGTCCTTCCCACTTTCGATCCAACTTACTAACATTTATGAGTGCCCACATGTGGAGGCCACACGCGGCACCTGCTTTAACGCCATTCACCCATGATTTTTCCAATTGTTTCTGCTAGACACAATAATATTTGCATAATTCACTTGCTTGCTTTTTGAAGAACTTCATTGCATTGTATATGATACCAAGTACTTGGGGATCCCAAACTAGCAAACAATACGATGACGAGGGGAACTTCCCATTTCATGTTTCCAAACTCGGGGTAGTTATTCAACTTATATACGTTCAATGGCTCATTTCAATAACATAATGTGTAATTTCTTCATCTCCACAGCCATCTCGAAGGCCCATACTAATGTCAGTCCCCATGTGTCGATTGAGAAATCATGAACAATTGTTTAATTGTCGCCACATGTACTCAGAGCAAATATGGCTCAACCTATACTTTCGCTTGCGATATTCATCGTAGATACTTAGATCAGCACTAACCCAATTTCCAACTTAACCTGCAGTATTTATCTCATCATCTTGTCATACTCAACATAGTNCCACAGCCATCTCGAAGGCCCATACTAATGTCAGTCCCCATGTGTCGATTGAGAAATCATGAACAATTGTTTAATTGTCGCCACATGTACTCAGAGCAAATATGGCTCAACCTATACTTTCGCTTGCGATATTCATCGTAGATACTTAGATCAGCACTAACCCAATTTCCAACTTAACCTGCAGTATTTATCTCATCATCTTGTCATACTCGACATAGTTTCAGCATAAACTTCTCTTTGAATGCACTTAGCTTGCACCAGATGGCCTACTAACCGATTATTTATATGATTCTATAGATTCGTTCTCGTCCTGGGGTGACCTCATCAGTTGATTTCTCGACAATCATAATTGACAGTTGATAATTAATCATCTTTATCACCCTTGATTCCTTAGACAATAGGTGGATTAGTACTATTGTTCTGTTGCATCGCGATACTCTTCATTGTATAAGATATCAATTTGAGAGTACATTATTATAAATATCCCATGAATGCATAGAATGCATTTCTCCAAACATATTTGTTTATCGATCCGAAGAAGGATAAACTTTTATACGCTGAATCGCCAGAAAGACATGAATTTCCGATAATCGATAATATGTATCAAGAATTCTAACAACAATGGGTTTCACTCAGCTCAAACGACCCTCATTCTTTTGAGTGAAATACACTATAGATTGTTTTTATTCGGCCTCTCTTCATTGCTGGCTTAAAGGTCACTGATATTACCCGGGTGTATTCTCTTGTATTTATTCTCACCCGGGAGCTCGTCTAACGTGGTTATTGGTGTTTTCGCTATTCTCGGTATTTTCGGTATTCTCATATTTTTATCGGATGGCATTCTCAAGTGGTATTCTCGTAATTCTGGCTTGCCGAGCGACATGTGAAGCCTCTGTAAGCATTTTGAAGTGTTTCGGGCCATTTTGGCTCCGGACGAAGCCAGGGGTATTTTCGTCATTTGCCACCGGGAGCGCACCGGACAGGTGCAATAAGGTTGCCTGGCTGCGAATTCACTATCTAAAAGCGAAGGATCGATATACGAGGTTTTCGGGAATTTTCTGATCGTATTTCCGACTAACGTCTTGTCCGAATTGGTTCCCGAGGCTTCGNTACCAATAAAAGTGTCGGACGAGTCCCCGGGTATTGATAAGTGCAAGAAATATACCCGGGTAATATCATAATCTATCTTATTTAATTTATTTCAACCTCATTCATACTAAAACGCAATGGGCCTACTCCTACCTTACCAGTCCCCTAGTCGATTGGATTCATGTCGTCAAAAAAGATACTTAAAATTTCAGAAAATGATCACCAAAAAGAGGAGAAATTTTATTTTCAAAAAGATCGATGAGTCACGTCTATACATAATACTTGCGCAAATTGGAAATATGCCAAGTCCGTGGCAGCTCCTCCCCGCTCATATTTGCGATTTTGTACGTTCAATCCTTCACTACGGCCGTTACTCTGTACGGTCCTTCCCACTTTCGATCCAACTTACTAACATTTATGAGTGCCCACATGTGGAGGCCACACGCAGCACCTGGTTTAACGCCATTCACCAATGATTTTTTCCAATTGTTTCTGCTAGACACAATAATACTTGCATAATAATTCACTTGCTTGCTTTTTGAAGAACTTCATTGCATTGTATATGATACCAAGTACTTGGGGATCCCAAACTATTAAACAATACGATGACGAGGGGAACTTCCCATTTCATGTTCCCAAACTCGGGGTAGTTATTCAACTTATATACGTTCAATGGCTCATTTCAATAACATAATGTGTAATTTCTTTATCTCCACAGCCATCTCGAAGGCCCATACTAATGTCAGTCCCCATGTGTCGATTGAGAAATCATGAACAATTGTTTAATTGTCGCCACATGTACTCAGAGCAAATATGGCTCAACCTATACTTTCGCTTGCGATATTCATCGTAGATACTTAGATCAGCACTAACCCAATTTCCAACTTAACCTGCAGTATTTATCTCATCATCTTGTCATACTCGACATAGTTTCAGCATAAACTTCTCTTTGAATGCACTTAGCTTGCACCAGATGGCCTACTAACCGATTATTTATATGATTCTATAAATTCGTTCTCGTCCTAGGGTGACCTCATCAGTTGATTTCTCGACAATCATAATTGACAGTTGATAATTAATCATCTTTATCACCCTTGATTCCTTAGACAATAGGTGGATTAGTACTATTGTTCTGTTGCATCGCGATACTCTTCATTGTATAAGATATCAATTTGAGAGTACATTATTATAAATATCCCATGAATGCATAGAATGCATTTCTCCAAACATCTTTGTTTATCGATCCGAAGAAAGATAAACTTTTATACGCTGAATTGCCAGAAAGACATGACTTTCCGATAATCGATAATATATATCAAGAATTCTAACAACAATGGGTTTCACTCCCCTCAAACGACCCTAATTCTTTTGAGTGAAATACACTATAGATTGTTTTTATTCGGCCTCTCTTCATTGCTGGCTTAAAGGTCGCGATTATATCATCTCCATATGAACTCAAAACTATTACAATGTCCACATATTCTTCCATATTGGCCACATATTCTTCCATATTGACCACGCATTTTTATTCGCAAGTCCCCAGCGTTTACTGAATTAGTTATCGAAGTACCGCAATTGTCCGCATTCTCTATTTTGAGAATAGGAAATTCCGCCCATAGCAACGTACTAAGCATACTCGTTTTATTACCTGGAAACTTTTGGTGTATATCCCATTACTAGGTTGAATAGCATGGGTCTTAGCTTCACCGACCATCAAAACCTGTGTAGTACCAAGAGCGGACACTGCAAATGTGACAGGTCACGTGATACTCCTTTCAACAATTCCTTGGAAGGAAATAATTACTCCACCATTTCATGTCAATAGAAGGCTCCGCATATATGATCACTTTAATGAGACTCACTTTCATAACATCTTAAATCCTCTCTCTTAACCGGTCTAAGGTCGGTCCACCGAAATTCGACCTTTTGTAATCTCCTACTAACATTATTATGACCCTTCTTTCTCATCATCAAACTCAACTAAGGCAGCACTTATGATTTCTTTGAATGCGCAAAACATAAACCCAAAGGTTTATGATGATGAGTGGAGACATAAACGAATTGATGTTTATATAACACTTTCAACCTTCAATAGAAACTCGAGTATGTACTTATCAATTTATGTTTCGCGTGCAAACATCATAGATCAAGAAAAAATTTTGTCTTTCACTAATAACTCACATCTAGATGGATTCCACATCACTCAATACTTCATCAATATACTGAAGCATTTGCTTGAATATTGGAAACGATTACTTCCATACCAGTTTTTATCTATATACCATCATTATTGACTTCCACACATTCATCTCCCCACATCTTTAAATATTGATTTCATGGACCGCTAGTACATGACATCTAGTTTCTTCAAATGAAAAGGCAGAATTGGATAACTTCAAGCCGACAAACTTAGTCAATTTATCAATGTCGACAATAGATTCAGGTACTCCGACCATGCTTCACTGAACTAAATAAAAACAATACAAACTGTGTAGGCAGCGTTCGACTTTAGAGCCATCAAGTAGGTCCGAGACTGATTACATGCATTTCATAGGTTCAACAAGCCTTGCTTGCAATACGATTTCTACATCTTCAATAATTATGTCTTCGTTTTAACGGGAGAATATCCATCTCTTTGGAGAACTTCATCTTCATTGTTAAAAATCCCCTTAATAATAGGGGTTCCATCTTTATGCCATTTTCTCGTTTCCTTCAAGAACAAAACCACATCATGTTGATACACTCGATCTTACGTTTAGAATGCCACCATATAAGTGTATTCCTTCGCATTAGACACCTTGATACCGCTTCGGAACATATCACTAGGAAGATATTTACTACCTACAAGGTATGGAATTTCACCATCAAAATGGGGTAGAGATATTATAGCTCCGATTACATTTAAAGCACTTCCAGCAAGGGCAATATATTATAGAGGATGATAGGAAGATCCACCAGTGCAAAACTCCATTAATAAAGACCTCGATATTTTCTGATATCTCAATGCGACTAGAAGAATAACAAATCATTCGGGAGCAAGAAAACTGTTGTTAAACCCAACTAACTCAATACGTTGCTCATTAATTAAATGCCAAGACTTTTGCTAGAATGCACACATGGTCAAGATACTCATTAGCTGAATAATGTCACAGGTTTATCAAGAAAGCACGCTCAATAATCATCTGCTTCCGGACGAATACCATTCCGGACGATAAATAAAATAACGCAAGTTTGATATATCTTTCGTGAACTCCAATAGGCATAGTTGTATAACGGTTGATACTTCTTAAAACCCAAAAACCATAATTCTCAAATATCTTTAAATAATTTCTTAGCATTTTGATGGATAATAAAGTAAATCGAGCACATGAACCCTTCACGATAGAATAAGAATAATCCGACGAATACCATTCGGATGATTAAGAAAAATAATTAGGTGCTCTCTTCAACATAGGGTTCATAATATAAAAAACTTGATCATCGAGTAGATATTTAACTTCGACCATTGTTGCTCAATCATTTCCTTTAATTCCAAATACTCAAGCATAATTCCAAGAGTTGCGAGGCTCTTGAAGGGTTTCGTTAATACAGGCCCACACGATTCAAATAGAGAAAATCGGTCGGTAAAGACATGACTCATTTTTTCGAACAACAATTAATCACCAATGAAAACCAGGGTGATTTGACTACTCCACACACATGCTCGAATCCACTGAATGATTAGTAAGAGACTTGATAGTCAATATAACCATTAGGGGGGTGTTGATTACTAAGTGGAAATGTCGAGTCATAACTTTAGGCTTCATAAAAATGGGAAGACGAGACTGTCTTTGAATAACACACTTCCACTCGAAGTTTCATTTTATGATCCTATAATAACCTCACACATTTCGCGGTTATTCGTTGGTTATAACTTGCCATTTGAAGCACATCTTCACTATCCATATTGAAAACTTGTCCTTCTGTCACGATAAAGACATTTATAGGCGAACGTCTTATCTTCCATACTACTTTTGTCTTTTGTCATAATGGTTTCTCGATGTATTATATTCCCAAAAGCTTATCTTTCGATGACTGTCTTATCATTTTAAAACTCTTCAATATGCGTATTTGTGATTTCTCTGTCCGTCACGATAAATACTCGTTCATTCATCAATCCTCTCAATTCGACGCAAGTTTTTGCCGCAAATACTTCTGAAAGGCAAACTCTTTTCAACTCCTCAATATAAATATTGAGATATTATACGACATGCACAATCTTTTGAATGCCAAATCCACTAGAGTCTCAGTAAACTTCATTAATCTCGGAGTGTCGAGCGTAAAACTACTAAAGTGTTTGATATTCCGAACGAACCATCTGAAAGCTGATCGACTTCTTACAAGGTCTCTATAAAGATCATTAATAATTCTCGAATGGATAACTAGAGGATCCCATTGATAATGCAAAAAATAGGTAACCCACATCATTAATGTCGTACTTCGACACTAATGATTTTGAACAAACCGAGTACACATTGAGTAAGCTCCCACGAACTTATGACGTCTTGACTAAGGTCATGTTGAATAGATCTTATGGAAATCACTATAATCTTTTATTGGGTAATGGAGCCAACTTCCTCGACCTCGCCCTCGGGCATTCCTTCCACCGTATAACTCAACTCATCAAGCTAACCTTCTCCAAAAACCAATCAACACAGGACACCAATCGGAACTGTAATGAAAATATGACAAAATATTTGGGACTGCTGAGTCCCCGGTGTCATTGCTTGTAATAGAGGGGCAGGCGTATATAAGAGATCCACCTTTCTTCCGTTCAATCATGGCGAGAAGTATACTTGGAACTGAATAAATAGACTTGCAATTGAATACCAACAAGGTTTGCATATCGGACTTTGGTAGAGATACATTCGATACTTGATTTACGGCAATGGCAGGTGACCATAAGTATACAATCTATCATTTCCTGAATACGTCATGTACATGTAAGTCCAAGCCCTTCAATGCTTTACTAGTAATCCTTTAAAAACCAACGGTGATCAACCTTTCTCATTTCCCATAACCTCTTCTTTTCTTATGTATTCGGTAAATCGTGTTGACTTGGAACTTCCAACTTTCCGCAACAAACACTCTCTCCAACCATTTTGTACACATGTATACAATCCAGCAACACGTAGCCAAATTCCCCCAATGAAACTATGCAATCAACTCATTCTCCACGTGAGGTTCACGTTTATCGCAAGGGCCAATCAACCGCCGCTCCATGCGATACTCAATATCGCCACAAAACTGGTTAGAAAAACATACGACCTCTCTGAAGGGTCGTTATGCCACACCGAATATAACTCATACTTGAATCCCGGGTGAAATAGTAGAAAACATCATCAACTAATTGAATTGTTGTAGAGTAAAGTATATGGTCACATCTTTGAAGTCCATCAAAATTAACATGGATCTCGAGATTTGATATCGAGGAGATCCTAAAGTATCTCAATATACGCCAATCTTATGAAGAATAACACCCTCGCGAACGGAGGTATGTGAATGTATCGGACACGTACGACATATACATATATCTTCTTTATAGCCGAGGACTATATGACGCCCAATATCTCCATACTATGGAGTGAAATCCTTTGAAGAACTCAAAATATCCCAATTTTTCGATAAATGTATCGAAATGAAATAGTAAAATGCCACCGAAATCCGACCCGAAAAATATTACACCGTCACATCACCATGTGATTGTAGACGAAAAATGGAGCCTCACATAAAATTTTGGTAGCGCCAAAAATCCGGAACTTGTGGACTTTTGCAGCCAAAAATTTTGGTAGCGCCAAAATTTTTATTTTTATTTTTATTTTTTATTTTTTTTCCGTTTTCCGGACCCTTGCACACCTTTGGCATGTCCTCGGCACATATTCATGCAATATGATAATCTTCCAATGCCTTCATAAATAGATCCCCCGGATGAAAACCCACTCCGGGGGGGCCGAATAGTTACATTTTGAGCATGGGGCTCCTCCAGAACTGACGACCGAGCCCCCGGTGACACAACAAAATCATCATTAACTTGAGGAATATGATCCGCCTCAATTTCTTCATCAAAAAATATCTTCATCAGAATTCCGAGTAGTCATGATAATAGAAATCCAAACTCAGCAATAAAGCTCTCAATGGGATAAAAATCTCGGTCCCCACGGACGGCGCCAAACTGATCTAGTCTAAAAATATTTTGGGTATTTATTCTTAGATCAGTCAATTTATAATTAATTCGAAATTAGGTTGTTGTGGGGACACGAGCGATATACGAGGTTGGGCCCACAATGTGTGGGCTTACGTCCTCGGGAGAGCGAAGCTCTACCTTGGTTTCCACTATAATATTTGGAGAATACAATTACAATGAGATGATAATGACGATACGGACGAAAACGGCTCGAAAAACGATCGAATGTGCAGTCGCGCTGCACTGGACGCGGATGAACAGTGCAGGCAGGTGGGCTTCTCGCGACGAATCGATGACTGGTCGCGAGTCGAACACTGTTCGCGACGAATCGATGACTGGTCGCGATTGGCTGTCGGTTTGGCTGGCCACTCGTCGCGAGTTGGCGGTTGGTCGCGACTAACGGCGATTCGTCGCGGCTAACTGCGATTCGTCGCGGCTAAAGGCGATTCGTCGCGGCTGATCAGGAGTGGTCGCGAATAGTGAGTTTCGTCGCGACTGGGAGATCAGCTTTTGCCTTGGGAAGCGTGATAAAAGTCCGAATCCCTTCTCGAAGCCTTGTGACTCCTATTAATAGAGGAATTTAGCCCAGAACTCACCCTCTTGGGCCCATAAGCCTAGTCCACCTCACTTAACCCAAAATGATTAAATATTCCCAATTACGATATAATAAATGCCATGTTGATCTCGAAGCCTCGGTAACCAATCCGGACAAGACATTAGTCGGAAGTACGATCAGAAAATTCCCGAGAACCTCGTATGTCAGTTCTTTGCCTTCAGATAGCGAATACGCAGCCACATAACATCATTGCACCCGACCGGTGCGCTCCCGGGGTGGCAAATTACGAAAATACCCCTGGCCCCGTCCGGGGCCGAAATGACCCGAAACATCTCAAAATGCTCACAGAAACTTTCTACGGGGCCCAGCGAGCCAGAATTTCGAGAATACCACTTGAGAATGCCATCCGATAAAAATATGAAAATACCGAAAATACCAATAACCACGTCGGACGAGCTCCCGGGTAAGGACGGACACAAGAGAATATACCTGGGTAATATCACGGCTGTTACCCTACAAGACGTTTCTGTCATTTGGGGGCTGCCCATTGATGGTACTCCCATTGTCAGTCGTAGACGGGTTAGGACAGATTCTGAATGGTTAGGGTTCATGAGGGATAGATTGGGTTGGACCGCCACTTCACACGAGATAAAGGGGAGATGTTCCATCTTAGGTAAATTAGGGGACTATGTGGTTGAAGCTGCACATGCAGTCAATATGGATTTGATCTAGTCTAAAAATATTTTGGGTATTTATTTTTAGATCAGTCAATTTATGATTAATTCTAAAATAGATTGTTTGTGGGGCACGAGCGATATACGAGGTTGGGCCCACAATGTGTGGGCTTACGTCCTCGGGAGAGCAAAGCTCTACCTTGGTTTCCACTATAATATTCGGAGAATACAATTACAATGAGATGATAATGACGATACGGGCGAAAACGGCTCGAAAAACGATCAAATCTGCAATCACGTGCCACTGGACGCGACTGAACAGTACAAAGCCAGGCTGGTCGCGACCAATGCGAGAGGTACTGTTCGCGACCAACGCAGGTAACGATTGGTCGCGGATAGTAATGATAGGTGATCCGTCGCGGCAGGAGCCACCGGTCGCGACTATGTTGTTTGGTCGCGAGTGGGCGCTTGGTCGCGGGCCTGAACAAGCGGTCGCGACTAAGAGCGTTTGGTCGCGAGTCGGGGGTCAGGTTCTGCCTGGGAAGTGCGATAAAAGTCCGAATTTCTTCTCAATGCCTTGAGGCTCCTATTTATAGAGAAATCCAGTCCAAAACCCACTCACTTGGGCCCATAAAGCCTAATTCACTTCACTTAGCCCAAAACAATTAAAAATTCCAAACCATAATATAATAAATACCATGTTGGCCCCGAAGCTTCGGGAACCACTCCGGACAAGATATTAGTCGGGAATACGATCAAAAATATCCCGAGGACTTCGTATATTGGTCCTTTGGCTTTAGATAGCGAATACGTAGCCATATAACATCATTGCACCTGATTGGTGCACTCCCGGGTGGCAAATGACGAAAATACCCCTGGCCCGGTCCGGGGCCGAAATGACCCGAAACATCTCAAAATGCTTACAGAGACTTTATATGGGCCCAGCAAGCCAGAATTGCGAGAATACCACTTGAGAATGCCATCCGATAAGAATATGAAAATACCGAAGATGCCAATAACCACGTTGGACGAGCCCCCGGGTAAGGATAAAAACAAGAGAATATACCCGGGTAATATCAATAGTCCCCTGGTTTTCAGATTCAGAGTCTGAGTCGTAAACCATATATCATCAGCTCGTCCCGAAAGCCAGTTATCGTTCTGGGGCCCCGCCGAGGAAATCCTTAGCACGGTTGAAAATCTCTCGTCGATACGATCGTTTTGACATTAAGTACGTCAAATTCTGAGCTCGGGTGAAAATTTCGAGGTTTTTCCGTCTCGGGATTCTGCCCCTATAAATACACTGTTCGCTCCTCACAATTCATTCTCTCGCGCGGACTTCTGAACTCTCGCGACCAATCAAGCTCTCGCGACNACAGGCTGGTCGCGACCAACGCGATTGGGCGCGAGGAGGCCACTGTTCGCGGGGAGATGATGACCAGTCGCGACTTGGTGATTGGTCGCGAGTGATGGTGAACGATCGCGACTTGGTTTAGCTAGTCACTAGTCGCGACTGGCTGGCTGGTTGGTCGCGGCTGGAAGGCTGGTTGGTCGCGGCTGGAAGGCTGGTCGCGACTAAGTGGGTTTGATCGCGAGTCAGGGGGTCAGGTTCTGCCTGGGGAAGCGTGAAAAAGTCCGAATCCTTTTTCAATGCATTGGAACTCCTATTTATAGAGAAATGCAGCCCAAAACCCACTCACTTGAGCCCATAAGTCTATTTACTCCACTAAGCCCAAAATAATTAAATATTCCAAATTGCAATATAATAAATACCATGTTGATGACGAAGCTTCGGGAACCACTTCGGACAAGATATTAGTAGGGAATATGATCAGAAATTTCCCGAGAACTTCGTATATTGGTCCTTTACCTTTAGATAGCGAATACGCAGCCACATAACATCATTGCACCTGACCGGTGCACTCCCGGGTAAAAAATGACGAAAATACCCCTGGCCCGGTCCGGGGCCGAATTGACCCGAAACATCTCAAAATGCTTACAGAGACTTTATATGAGATCCAGCAAGCCAGAATTGCGAGAATACCACTTGAGAATGCCTTCCGATAAGAATATGAAAATACCGAAAATACCAATAACCACGTTGGACGAGCCCCCGGGTAAGGATAAATACAAGAGAATATACCCGGGTAATATCAATAGTCCCCTGGTTTTCAGATTCAGAGTCTGAGTCGTAAACCATATATCAATAGCTCGTCCCGAAAGTCAATTATCGTTCTGGGGCCCCGCCGAGGAAATCCTTAGCACGGTTGAAATTCTCTCGTCGATACGATCGTTTTGACATTAAGCACGTCAGATTCTGAGCTCGGGTGAAAATTTCGGGATTTTCCGGCTCGGGATTCTGCCCCTATAAATACATTGTTTGCTCCTCACAATTCAGTCTCTCGCACGGAATTCTTATCTCTCGCGACGAATCAACTCTCGCGACCAATCGACTTAACTGTGTCACTCGCGACCAATCGCTTTACTGTACCACTCGCGACCAAACTCAGTAAGCCGCGACGAATCGTATAACTTAAACCAGGATTGTGCTACTCGCGACGATAACTCGTGAGTACTGTACCACTCGCGACGAAACTTCACTGGTCGCGACTCGGACTTAAAACTTGTAAAATTAATTTCAAAAAATAAATTTGAATTTAAATTTACCAATGTCTTCCGATCGCACCGAATCTTCGGGCTCTGCCACCTCATCTTCAAACCATTCGGACTCCTCATCCAATCCGGGGAGTTTCGATTCGATCTCAGCCCCGTTTCCTCATTGCCTTTCCACTGTAAATTCTCATTTTTTTGAGAGGGTAGCTCATCTTGAAAACACCCTCGGCCCTCAAAATTCCGCGGTTAAAGCTCTTAAGTCCTTTAATCAACCTCATAGCATGCATTCTCGGAAGTGGAGATCGATTCTTGAGCAATATTATTTCCCTTCCGACTGTGTGCTATATCAACCTGAAACTAGTGACCGTCTCTTGACGCCTCCTATCGCCACCCATACTGTCTCTCTCGAACACTTAGAATGTGGTCTTCGCTTCCCTCTTCATCCTTTCCTTGTAGAATTGCTCTCGCATCTACAAATTCATTTTTTCCAACTAACTCCAAGTTCAATCTCTCTTGTCGTCGCCTTCATAATATTTATGGAGGTGAATTGTATTCCTCCAACCATAGATCTTTTCTTCCAAATATTCTATATCAGTGATGTCGTCAATTTTGGTGCCCAGGGTTGTATATATTTCCGCCCGCGGCACAAGACGAGCCCGTTTCCTTTTTCTGCACCCCACTCCAACCACGACTGGAAGAGACATTTCTTCTTTGTCAGCGGTGTGGGGGATACGAGGCTTTCTCCCTTGAGTCTTCCTTGGCGGTATTCCCCGTTGAAGGGGAACCATTCTTTCCTGAGGCCTACGGCCCTCAATCCCGGGCGGCCCTTCCGAGACCTCTGAGGAAGGCGCTCCTTGACTGCTCTAGGTCTGACGGCGCTGACTGGACCGTGAAGACCTACTTTACGCTCCGATCTTGGTTGCTTTCAACCTCCTTCCGGTCCCCCCCCACTTTAGTAGAGAACTGCTAGGTACCTCATCCGTATATTCATATAGGGTCTAAATTTAATAATTCTTCTTTGATAGGATCAACGCTTAGGAACCTTATGTAACTTGTCTTTAAATTCAGACTTCGCATTTCTCATTTAACTTGCGTATTTTGCAGATAACATAATGGCTCCCTCTCAGGATCAAAACAAAAAGGGGGATCGGTTGAATTTCCTCCGCGATCTTCTCGCGGAAGACGATGAGCTCATTTTTGAGGCGCCACCGGGGACTCGGAACCGAACTACCGCGGCCGAGCTGGCGTCGAGTTTACAAGAAGTGGCATCCCCGACTGGGGAAATAAGATGCGACACTCCTCCACCACCACAACCTGCTGCAACGGTGGCTAATCCAGAGCCGATAAATGAGGAGCCGGCTGCGGCGATTACTGAGAGTCCCGAAGACCTAATCCCGCTATCTCGGCGATTAGGATACGCGGTTGAGGAGCCCACCCCCGATGACGGCATGTACGACTTCGCCGAAAACTTAGTGGATATCATCGGGGATGATGAGGAGGGCGAGATATGTGGGGATCAACCGACGGATCCGATGGTGGAGGAAACACGCCAGGAAGCCTGCTCGGAGGGAGGGACCAGTTAGGTGCCTCGCTTGGACAAGGGAAAAAGACCGGCGGAGGAGCCCGCCGTCTTCGAGATCGCGGAACCCAACAGAAAGAGTGGGTTAACCACCAATTTTATCGACGCCTTCCGTATACATGACATCCCGAGGCTGACGGTCAGGGAATGGCTCGATATGGACGCCGGGCCGGCTTTGTGTTGATAAAGGACGGACTTACTTTATGAATTCCGAGGTGCGACAATGTGTCGAGTCGGCCGGCCTTGGCATACTTGGAGCGGAACCCGGAGTTACCGCCTCGTGGTCGGGATGACCACACAGTGTTTACCGACGTCGGTCGGTTAATGAGTCAGACCGCGACGATGCATCGCGCCATTGGGGAGGTTCGTCGCGACACTAACGATGATTTCTTTATAACTTTATCCTTTACACTGTATATACTAACCCTTCTTGTTTTCATTTCAGATGGAGCGCACTATAATCGAGTTGGGCACCGCAGCTGCAGTAGGGGAATACTGTATGCTCAGACATTCGGAGCTCGACTCGCCGGACATTATCAGGGAGCAAACAAAAAGGCGGCGGAGAAGCTGATGCAGAATCAGCGAGATAAACATGCTCAGGAGATGGCAGCACTCCAAGAAGAGCATAGTAAGGCGATCAAGTCTCTACTTCGAGCTCATCGCAGCGAGCTAACGGAGAACTCCGCCTTCCACATCGGACAAAGGCACGCCCTTGAGCAATCTATAGAAACCCTCAAGGTGAATGAGAAGTACGCACAGGACAAGCTGAAGGAGATCCGAGAGCAAACTGAAGAGAAACTGAGGAAAGCCAAAGAAGAGAACGCGGCCGACAAAAAAGCTCTCGGGAAAGCTGTGGAGGTCAAAGAGCTCACATCAAAGAATGAAGGCCTCCAGTCTATCACTGATCGACTCCGGGCACGAATCACAAGCTGCCGTCCCAGATTAATGACTGCTTCCGGAAGCTAATATGGGAGTACACAGTTCACTCCCCTACTTTCTGGAATCTGGGGGCGGTAGCTCATGCCAAGTACTGAGCGGAATCTGGGAACGTCCTGTACTTCTTACAGGGACTGTCCAGACACAACGAGTCTTGGGCGTATCCCTGACCGCTGAGGAGAAAAAAGCTCGATCCCAAGCTCAACGGGAAGTTCGAGCCTATATCCGGTGAGGGCGTGTTGGATTGCTCACAGGATCCGTTCGGGGCATTACATTTTAATTTGGATGAAGATCTTCACCAGCAACTTTACTCAGAGGATATTGAGACGGAGGAGGGTCCATCTCCGGATGCGTTTAGGAGGTTGACTAATTTATTCCCGGAACCAATAGGCCCTCTCGTGGCGGAGCTCCTGAAAGATGACGATGTAATGGCGGCGTATAACCCTCAAATATATACCCCCGCTAGTGTGACTAGAGCTCGGGAGCGTCACGAAGGCGAAATGGCGAGGTTTTCAGCTGCCAAAACTCCATCCTCTCAAAGAATATAGCTGGTAAAAAAGCGCCCCAGCGGACCTGGTGAAGGTTCAGGCTCCCAGAAGAAGAAGAAGAAGAAGAAGAAATAAACTTTTATAACTGATTTCTTCGATTTTTGAATCCTCTCCTCATTTTGTATTCCCCGTATATATAAAATTTGTTTTTATTTTCCTTTCAATTTTTCCGCTGTACTTTCGAATAAAGAACCATATTCTGAATAACGCAAACTCTCCTCTTTTCAACTTTATTTTCTCGCCACATTCTTCAAGAAATATATAATTCCGAATAATCCACCTCAAGTTAATAAGAATATATGTGAAAGAGCCATACTCTGAATAATGCAAACTCTCCTCTTCTCAACTTAATTTTCTCGTTACATTCTTCAAGAAGTATATCATCCCGAATAATCTACCTCGAGAAATAACCGTTCTTTCACATAAGAATATATGTGAATCTCCGATATGGATGCTCAACAATAGCGCAAATAATAATAATCAGGATGCGTAGAAGTCCCCAGTGTGGCGGAGCTTGTATAAGTCTGCGATAACTCTAAGGCGAAAGCCTCTTTGAATTGAGTAGATACTCAAATTAAGTCCAAAGCTCTGCTTTCACCAATATATCTTTGCCACCGGTATACACTTACACCCGGGGCCATCACACACACGCCACCGGTATATACTTGCACCCGGGGTTGTCACACACTTACTCGGCCCGTCCATAAGACGGCGCCATCGTACATTCGGCCCGTCCATAAGACGGTGCCATCGCACTCTCGACCCGTTCATAAAACGGCGTCATTTGGCCCGTCCATAAGACGGTGCCATGCGGAAATGGACCAGCCTCCGGCGAGGGCGCGACCCCCGTCGGCGTGTCATGGAGGAGTCAGGTATATACTTGCACCCTGATTTGCCACGGAAATACATATCACAACAAACAGGCCTCTTAACATATTCCAACAGTCATTATGTACAGACGATTCTGCCGCGGACAGAAAGACTCATCAAGTTCGAAATATTTTGACATAGTATTCAATTTGACGAGTTTGAAAATGATCGACTATAAGACAGGTGGAACATTGCGTTTCTAATCTAACTTACCTAATTTATTCCATCCTCCTTCGTACTAAAACGCAATGGACCTACTCCTACCTTACCAGTCCCCTAGTCGATTGAATTCATGTCGTCAAAAAAGATACTTTAAAATTAGAATATGACCACTAAAAAAAGGGGAAATTTTTATTTTCAAAAAGATCGATGAGTCACATCTATACATAATACTTGCGCAAATTGGAAATATGCCAAGTCCGTGGCAGCTCCTCCCCGCTCATATTTGCGATTTTGTACGTTCCTTCCTTCACTACGGCCGTTACTCTGTACGGTCCTTCCCACTTTCGATCCAACTTGCCAACATGCTTTGAGACTTCCACTTTCTTAAGAATCAAGTCTCCAACTTTTAACAACATAGGTCGAACGCCTTTGTCGTGCTTCTTAGCCATCCGCCTTTTACATATCTCCATTCGTATTGCGGCGCTATAACGGATATCATCAATACAGTGAAGGTCCAACTTTCTCATATCCTCGTTCAACATCTCGTCGTAAGCGATAACTCTTTCTGATAAGATTGTCACTTCAACCGGAGACACGGCCTCGGAGCCATATACCAAAGAGAAAGGGNCTCCTTCGTACTAAAACGCAATGGACATACTCCTACCTTACCAGTCCCCTAGTCGATTGAATTCATGTCGTCAAAAAAGATACTTAAAAATTAGAATATGACCACAAAAATGAGGGGAAATTTTTATTTTCAAAAAGATCGATGAGTCACGTCTTTACATAATACTTGAGCAAATTGGAAATATGCCAAGTCCGTGGCAGCTCCTCCCCGCTCATATTTGCGATTTTGTACGTACCTTCCTTCACTTCGGCGTTACTCTGTACGGTCCTTCCCACTTTCGATCCAACTTGCCAACATGCTTTGAGACTTCCACTTTCTTAAGAATCAAGTCTCCAACTTTTAACAACATAGGTCGAACGCCTTTGTCGTGCTTCTTAGCCATCCGCCTTTTACATACCTCCATTCGTATTGCGGCTCTATCGCGGATATCATCAATACAGTGAAGGTCCAACTTTCTCATATCCTCGTTCAACACCTCGTCATAGGGGATAACTCTTTCCGATAAAATAGTCAATTCGACAGGAGACACGGCCTCAGAGCCATATACTAAAGAGAAAGGGCTGAACCCGGTAGTGGATCTTGGTGATGTCCGATATGTCCACATCACATTATGCAATTCATCCACCCAAGAGCCTTTGGATTCGTCTATTCGTGTTTTGAGCTGTTGTAGGATAATACGATTGATTACCTCTGTAAGCCCGTTTGTCTCTGGGTGTGCCACGGAGGTAAACCGCTGTTCAATTCCATAACTCTCACATCATTAATTTACTCTCTTACCGGCAAATTGCGTTCTGTTATCCGACACCAGAATCCTGGGAATTCCGAATCGGCACACAATGTACCTCCAAAGGAAACTGATAACCTCCTGTTCCCGAACGCGTGATACAGCTTCAACCTCTATCCACTTAGAGAAATGCTCCACGGCCACGATGCAAAACTTCTTTTGGCTTGGAGAATTCGGAAACGGTCCTAAAATATCGATGCCCCACATATCGAAAGGACATGTTGGTAAAGGTTTCATGATGGCTCTAGGTACATGATGCACGTTCGAGTGGAACTGACATGCAGAACAAGCACGAGCAAAATTCACACAATCTTTAACCAGTGTTGGCCAAAAATAACCGGCCCTCTTAACCTTATTTGCTAAGGATCGACCTGCTGAATGATCACCACAGTCCCCAGCGTGAACTTCTTCTATAACGGTCTTTGCCTGTACTGGGGACAAACATCGAAGATATTGGCCTCCGAAATTCTTCTTATACAGCTTATCATCCACATAGACAAAATTTGTAGCTCTTTGCATAGTTTTTCGGGCCTCGCCTTCGTCGGTAGGCAATTCTCTCTTGATTAGATAATTCACAGTAGCATCTTTCCAAGATGGCTCGTCAGTTATGGCATCTAATAAAAACCATGTCTCATTCGAAAGTTCCAAATTATCCACCTCGGCTGTCTGTTTCTCCAAAAGACTGACAGAGGGCTGGTAGTGGATCATTGTTGCTATCTTCGACTCATCCGAGAGTTCTAAAATCGTCGCCGGCTTTGCAAGACCGTATGCACGCGTGTTTTCCTCCCTCGGGATATATGTAAGCGTAAACATCTTAAGATTCTTAGCCGCCTCTTTGAGCTTTTCCAAATACCTGCACAAATGGTTCCCCTTGGTGGAGTAAGTATCTGCAAATTGGTTCACCACTAACTGCGAATCAGAATGAGCATGCAAACGAACGATTCCAATTTCCACAGCCAAGTGAATAGCAAATATCAAGGCTTCATACTCGGCGACGTTGTTAGTTGCAGGGAAGCGCAACTTTACCGCATACTCATGTTCTTCACCAGATTTCCTTTTTTTAAAATAAACACCAATACCGGCTCGCACGGCAGATACCGATCCATCGACAAAGGCGTCCCAATACTCCTGAATACCCAATTCCTCCGACCGAGTCATCTCTACTATGAAATCCACTAATACTTGGGCCTTTAATGCTCGCCTGGAGATATACTCTATCTGATACTGACCCAAGTCGATATTCCACTTCGCTAGCCTACTAGAGGCATCAATCATTGATANCCAATTTCCACTGCCAAGTTAATACCAAATATCAAGGCTTCATACTCGGCGACGTTGTTAGTTGCAGGGTAGCGCAACTTTACAGCATACTCATGTTCTTCACCAGATTTCCTTTCTTTAAAATAGACAACAATACCGGCTCGCCCGGCAGATACCGATCCATCGACAAAGGCGTCCCAATACTCCAGAATACCCAATTCCTCCGACCGAGTCATCTCTACTATGAAATCCACTAATACTTGGGCCTTTAATGCTCGCCTGGAGATATACTCTATCTGATACTGGCCCAATTCGATATTCCACTTTGCTACCCTACCAGAGGCATCAATCTTTGATAACACGCTTTGGATAGGCTGATCTGTCAAGACTGCAATATGATGTCCTTGAAAATAGTGCCTCAATTTCCTTGAGGCGACAATCAGGGCTAATACGAACTTCTCTAAATCAGTATATCGGGATTCCGCTCCCTGCAATTTCTTGCTCACATAATATATCGGTCTGTGCTCTTTGTCGCTAAGTCTGACCAACGCGGCGCTCACTGCCTCTTTTGTCGCTGACAAATATAAACCCAACGGTTCTCCCGGAGATGGAGGAGACATAAACGGTGCTTTACTCAGATAGTCTTTTAAACTCTCAAAAGCCCTACTACATTCGTCGTCCCAATACAAAAGATTCGTCTTACGCAAAACCTTAAAAAATGGCAAACTTCTCTCTGCAGATCGCGAGATGAAGCGATTTAATGAGGCAAACCTCCCAGTTAGCCATTGAACTTCCCTAACAGTCGTCGGAGGGGTCATTTCTTCGATAGCTGTTATCTTATCCGGATTCATCTCAATTCCTCTTTCAGATACCATAAAGCCGAGGAATTTGCCTCCTTTCACACAAAAAGCACACTTGAGTGGATTCAATTTCATTCTATACTTTCTCAGCACCCCAAAACAATCATTCAAATTTTTGATGTGATTATCCCCATGTTTACTCTTTATTAATATATCGTCGAAATAAACCTCCAAAGACTTTCCGATCATATCTTTGAAAATCGAATTCATTAAAGGTTGATAGGTGGCCCCAGCATTTTTCAACCCAAATGGCATAACTCTATAACAAAAAATGCCTTTTTTTTGTCATAAATGAAGTAAACAACTTGTCCTCACAATGCATGAAAATTTGGTTATATCCCTTAAAGGCATCTAACATACTAAGCAATTCAAAGCCACAGGCCGCATCCACCATCATGTCAATGGCCGGCAGCGGATTCGGATCCTTCGGGCATGCTTTATTTAAATCAGTAAAATCGATGCAAACTCTCCAGCCACCACTCGTCTTTGGGACCACCACTGGATTCGCGACCCAATCCGTGTATCTAACAGGCTCTATGAATCCTGCCTGCAGCAAACTTTCCACCTCCTCATCAATCGCCCTCTCTTTCTCAGGGGAAAACTTCCTCTTCTTCTGATGAACTGGTCGCACATATGGGTTAACGTTGAGTTTATGAGAACAGACTTGGGGATCAACCCCCACATAATCCTGATAAGACCAAGCAAAAACATCTACATTACTTTGCAATAAAGAAATTACCTCCTTCTCAAACTCTGGTGACAACTCGGAACCGATTGTCACTGTCTTCTAGATTGCCGGGAAATAAAGGCACTGTCTTGATTCCCAAAGGCTCCATCTTCATGTCGTTCTCTTTAAACTTCCTAAGAGAGGGTCCGTCATTCGTTTCAATAACTTCATCAGACGAGAATTCCACCATATAAACAGGTGACTTTGCTTTCGATCCATCCATACCACTTCTACACATCACATTATAACATGATCGCTGCAGATCTTCATCTTCCTTCATCTTCCCAACTCCTAATTGTGTTGGGAACTTCATCATCAAATGTGGCTGCGACACCACGGATCCAAATAAGTTTAAACAACTTCTCCACAGGATCGCATTATAAGGGAGCATAGGGAGATCCACCACCACAAACTCCACCATCAAAGTTCTTGATATTTCGGGATCGCCCAAAGTCACCGGCAGAAAAACAGATCCCTCAGCTGCAACAACGCTATTATTAAAACCAACTAACTTTGTGTGCACAGGCTGGAGTTGGGTGGTTCCTTTCAATGCCATCTGCTCAAAGGCCACAAGAGTCAATATGTTTGTAGCGGCCCCGGTGTCGACTAACACTCGAGAAACCGGATGATTCGCAATAATAGGAGAGACAACCAATGCATCATCTTGTGGGGAGAAAACCCCATATAAGTCCTCAGGTCCGAAAGAGATCGTCATCTTGTCCAAGTCCGTCAACTGGACCGTGTTAATTTCCATGAATCGCCCCTGTTGGTGTAGTGCCTGAAAGGAACGTTTGCGGGCGCGATTCGAATCGCCGACGCTTTTTCCCCCCTCGATAGTCATAATGTTGGGGCCTAGGTTGCCCCATCTTGGTTGGGCATTTTCAACATTCAAAATAGGTTGACCCTGGTTAGGGCCAACCGGAGGAGGAGGCAATGCTTGCTGATTCGCGGGGGCTGGTGGATAAGCTTCATATCCGTACCCCTGCTGATTTCTTTGCGGCTGATGCCTGCCGCGGCCACGGTAGTTGTTTCCTCTCCTTCCTCCTCTCTGGTTCTGTCTGCCACCATTGAAGAATCCTCTCTGGCCACCTCCTTGACGCTGGCCACGTTGTCCTCTTTCATTTGGCCGTGGTGCGTCGGCCCTTGGGGGTTTGGGTGCCGTCCCCTCCGGAATACTTATATCGATTTTTCCCAGTTTAGACTCGGGTAGAGCCTCCACAGTGCTGATCAGTTCATCAAGCTGACCCAATTCTAACAACCTTTCTACCTCGGACATTAACTCCCGGCAATCATTGGTTGCATGCCCAAAACTCCGATGGAAGCGACAAAATACTTGGGACTCGTAAGTCCCCGGTGTTGGTTCATGCAACGGAGGAGGATAACGAAGTGAACCTGCCTTCTTTTGCTCGATAATCGCAAAAATCTGCTCATAATTGTATGTGGGAAATACTCTCAACTTTGGTTTTGCATGTGGGACAATCTTGTCCGGCCCTCGACTTGCAACAATATTGTGGGAACCATATGCCCGCACTTCGATCACTCCATGATCTCGCAAACCTTTATCTTCTCGAATATACTGTGTGCATCTCAAAGCCAAATCCTCCATACTTTCGGGGGGATCCCTATTCAAAGAATTACATAACGGATGCCCAGCTAAAATAAGCTGCAGCACCCCAACCTTTTCACTAACAGTGATCCGAGGTATTTTCCTACACTCGGCCTCGAAACGGGTAATAAAACCCAACAATCTTTCCGAAGAATCGTACCGCAATGCGGTCAAACAAGTAATAGACTTTATCGGCGTGTTAAAAGGAGCGAAAGCCGAATATAATTGATCCTTAAAATCCTGATAAGAAACGATCGAACGTTTCGGCAACCGGTTAAACCATCGGAGGGCTGATTCTTTAAGGGAGGCGGCGAAGACGAAACACATGGCCGCATCACTGAAATTCATCAAACTTACATGGATTTCCAAATTCGACGTATGAGCATGCGGGTCAGTCGACCCGCGATACTATGGAAGATCCTTAGGCATTTCAATAAATTCAGAGCGTGTGGCTCCGATAATTGCCATGGAAAAAGGAGATAGGGCATTCGAAGTATTACATGGACTTTGCAAAACTTCCAAAGATGGTGACGCCTTTCCTCGATTACCGATGGGCTCATTAACCCTCTCATTCTCAAAGTAGTCTCCCTCATAAGCTGAGGTCTGATGAGTATCCCGGGTGTGCTCCCCGTACACTCGTCTCCTTTCCTCGCCATGAGTCAGATTGGCCTCCAACTGGTTCATCCTAGCCTCGCTTTGCTCCAACTTCCCGCTCAACTCCTTAAATTTTGATTCTATCAATTCTCCGATCTTTTGCAAAGTGTTGCTTTGCTCTTCGATTGCTGCAGTATTTGCTCGTGATTCTGAAACACGATCAATATCATCATTTGAGGCCACATTATTAACAGGTTCCGGGGTGGCATTGTACCTTCGGGCTCTCCTTTGAGCCTACACTTGCTCTAATTGGGTGATTAAAGTACGCCTTCGCTCTTCCAAATCCTCATCGGGTTCTGTCTGATCAGCAGATCTAGAGCGTACAGGTGGCGGCAGGTGGGCTTTGTTACGGACCGCAACTCAGCCAACTCGTGCGAATTCATAACATTTGGACAGACATTCGCGTGATCGAGGATAAAAACTTGGTTCCCCCCGGATGAAAACCCGCTCCGGGAGGGCCGAATAGTCACATTTTGAGCAGGGGGCTCCTCCAGTACTGACGACCGAGCCCCCGGTACTACAACAAAATCATCATTAATTTGAGGAATAGGATTCGCCTCAAATTCTTCGTCAAAAGTATCTTCATTAGAATTCCGAGTAGTCATGATAGTAGAAATCCAAACTCAGCAATAAAGCTCTCAATGGGATAAAAGATCTCGTTCCCCACGGACGGCGCCAAACTGATCTAGTCTAAAAATATTTTGGGTATTTATTTTGAGATCAGTCAATTTATAATTTAATTGAAATTAGATTGTTGTGGGGACACAAGCGATATACGAGGTTGGGCCCACAATGTGTGAGCTTACGTCCTCGGGAGAGCAAAGCTCTACCTTGGTTTTCACTATAATATTCGGCGAGTACAATTACAATGATGTGATAGCAACAATACGGATGAGAACGGCTCGTCAAATGATCGAAAACACTCAGTCGGGCTCGGAAAGCTGACAGCCGCGAGTTGTGGTCGATAACTTGCAGGAGATACTGTACTAGCAGCGCAGCTGGCACTGTACGAGCAGTGCAGAGAACACTGTATGAGCATGAACTCGCGAATAGTAACTGCAGATGCGAGTTCTCGCGAATAGTAACCAGATGAGGGTGGCCGCACGAACTGGTACGAGTTCTCGCGAATAGTAACCAGATAAGGGTGGCCGCGCGAACTGGTGCGAGTTCTCGTGAATAGTAACCAGAAAAATGAAGTCCCGCGATTTCGAGCGAAAGTCTTGCCTTGGGAGATGCGACAAGAGTCCGAATCCTTTCTCAATGCCTTAGGACTCCTATTTATAGAGAATTGTAGCCCAATCAACAAGTTTAGGCCCAAGAACCCAATTTCTTTAGATTAAGCCCAAGTCACCTAAATAATATCCAATTGAATTAGAAGAAATGCCATTCCGCAACAGAACTTCGGAAATGCGTCTCGGTCAAGAATTAGGTGGGAATATCGATGACAAAATACCGGAGGACCTCGTAAAATAATCCGCTGCTTCCAGATAGCGAATACGCGGCCACATAACATCATTGCACCTGACCGGTGCGCTCCCGGGTGGAAAATTACGAAAATACCCCTGGCCCCGTCCGGGGCCGAAATGACCCGAAACATCTCAAAATGCTTACAGAGACTTTATATGGGGCCCGGCTTGCCAGAATTGTGAGAATACCACTTGAGAATGCCATCCGATAAAAATATGAAAATACCGAAAATACCAGTAACCACGTCGGACGAGTCCCCGGGTATGGATAAATACAAGAGAATATACCCGGGTAATATCAAGTTTAATCACATAAATCTTGGTATAACCAAGTTATTATTGGTTCAACAACATGTATTCAAGTTTTAACAACATCAATTCTAGCTTAATGGAAATCAAAATCATCACACCTAGAACATGTTGAACTATGTGAAAAATGAGACGAAAAATATTCATGCAAATCACATTGTAAATTTGGTAATACCAAGTGTATTCAAACTGAATAAAGCCAAACAACACGAATATTTTTTGTATATACGAAAAATGTAAGTNCCAAATATGGATTATTAGAAGACCCACTTTCATTGATTACCAGGATCATTTATGTTAAATACTCATCTTTATGGATTAATGCTAAATTTTGAGAAATATGACACCTAAGTAATTTCATTGACTCTTGTACTCTCTACGATCGATGGAGGTCACATTGACTAGCAAACGAATTGAACTCAAATTTCAAATTTGATTCGAAATAAATTAAGTATAGTTTGAATTGTTCTGTGCTTGTTTTACTAGAGTGCCCCCTTTCTTTTTGAGTATTGATAATTGTCATCAATTTTTTTAAACCGGTTTTTTAGATCAAATCGGAGAGTTTCCAATTAAGATAAACTCATACAAACCGTTGTTTGAATCGTAAATATTTTTGATATCACCCTGAAAAATTTATTATTCGATGACAAATATATTTCTATATAGTCATTCCCAAGTCGAAAAATGAACCAGATCGAGATATTTTGATGATTGACATTGTTTATAACTTATCGTGGTATTTGGATCATGATGCTAATTTACAGGATCCTTGTGCCTAATTTAGAGATTAATGGGTCTTTATTTATTGGACTCCATTAATGATGGGCCTAGTGAGATATAATTGGGCTGGATTAATTATCTATATAAACATTGTTAAACAAAGAAAAAAGGGGTTTTTTCTTGGACTCTTGACCTAATGGAGCTTGGATTCTTGACCTAAGGAGGATGCTGCTATTCTTTTCTTTTTCGCCCGGGAAACCTACGACTACGGCCATCAAAACACGATCTTTTTTCTTTGGTTTTCTACCTCATGTTCTCCTATTGTAAATCTACGAACTTGACATTTATAGTGGATTCAAAGGCTACGGCCGGGGTGGTTTTTTATCCTTTCTTTTACAGAAAGGTTTTCCACCTACAAAAATCGTGTCTTTTTACTTCTTGCTTTCGTATTACTTTTTCGTTCGACCCCCATCCTTAAAAGGGGTCTAAATTTTGTTATTGCCAATTTTTAGCAGCAATAACAATTTTGAAATATCCTTATATTTGAATTGGAATCGAAAAACTTTGTGTGCACTAAAAATAGGCTTGAACTTGCTTTCAATTGTCGGTTTTATAACATAGATTGTCAAATTGGACCAATGAAAATAGGGGAAAGCCATGTGGGAAGAATAAGTACACTTGTTTCGCTTCGATAGGTCGACAAGGCACTATCACCCCATCACTTTTACTCGACCTTCTTAATTATAAACGAATGAGATTGAATCGTGCACCCAAACGCACTTGGCGCGTACCAGATGTGTTAATGTTAAAATTAAATTCTACATTTTAAAAAAACGAAAAAAAATATATTTAATTGATATGTATGAAATTTTATACAATTCAAATCATTTAAAATATTATTTGATTATTAAATAAATGGTTGAAAATTAATAAATTTATATTTTTAAAATCAATAAATTCTTAAGGTATCCTAATCTTACATCCCAAATCTCGCACATGGTACCCTTGGTGCAATATTGGTATCAAATTAACTTTGGAATTTAAATTTAGATCTCCTATTTTATATATTTCTCTACATTGCGGCTTCAACTTAATATATGGTAACCAACCCCATTTACCAACTTCCCTTTTTCTCTTCTCCCTGAAACTGTGCCTTAAAAAAGAAATCTTTTCTTTATTACTACTCACAGAAATGTTACTACGGATCAATGTATCGATCTTGTTGGCATTTCTGGCGGTGGGGGTAGCGGTAGCCGATAACCCCAACAGATTATTCTCCTGGAATATCACCTACGGCACCATCCATCCCCTTGGAGTCCCTCAACAGGTATCTGTTTTGCAGGGGATTTTGATAAATGGGCAGTTTCCGGGGCCGGAAATTTTCTCAGTCACCAACGACAATGTCATTGCTAATGTATTCAACAGCCTTGATGAGCCTTTCCTCATTCACTGGTAACCATTAAACTGATTCTTCAAAGTATGATAATGGATACCAAGCTTTATTTCTTCTTATCGCTGTGTTAAATTCAAAATAGAGACACATCAAAATTGTAGATTCCAAAAAGCGTACTCTTTTGTTAAAAAAGCTATTCTCAGTTTATCCTAAAGTGACGTTCTTTGTTCTAAGGTCTGGAGTACAGAACAGAAGGAATTCATTCGAGGATGGGGTGTACGGGACAACATGTCCCATTCCTCCAGGCAAAAATTTCACCTACATTTTACAAATGAAGGATCAAATCGGAAGCTTCTTCTACTTCCCGTCATTGGGTTTTCAAAAGGCTGCGGGAGGAATTGGTGGGATTAGGATCCTCAGCCGACCCCTAATCCCTGTACCATTTGATCCTCCTTCAGATGATCACTTTCTGCTTGTTGGGGATTGGTACAAGTCCAATCACACGGTATGTTATATCTCTTGTTTTCACAAAGCAATATGGGGAGGGGAGCTTTNTCATTAGAGTGTGACTTCAATTTTATATTTAATTTAGTCATGTGTTTCTTTGAAACATCAACCCAAATTATGAAAAGAACAATATACATGAAATGCAAATATATCCCAAATCAACTTGAAGTTAAAATATTCGAGCAATTTTTTATTTGATATTTCATCAATGTGAAAATTTAACAAATTACATATCAAACTTTATATGTCGAATTCTTGTAATAAAATTTTACTAACAATGAAATACAAGTAGAAATTTATGAATGATTTAACACATTATTAATAACATACAAAACTTATCAAATTAAATTATCTAAGCTACAAGTTGCACTTTTGATATTTTATAGACAAAATGGCTGGGCATTTATTCTTGGCCAAAATGATGTTTCTGTTTAAGTAGTTGATAGACAATCATATAATTGACAAAATATGATGAAATGGCTTCTGAAACCAAAGGAGAAACTGAATTCAATCTTCTGCTTTGGTTGGTTACATACTCTTATTTAAATAGAGCTACAAGACAAGAAAACATAAGGAAAATAAATGATGAAAGGAAAGTAAATAAAGAGATTTGTTCTTCATTTCGTGTTTCTTCAATATTCCTAATTTGTGGAATTCTTTCCTTGTTGTCATCTCCCCTCAATTCGGCGCATGGAGATCGTGAATGCCGGATTTGCTCAATAGATATCGAAACTGCGTAGTTCCCAAACTTTTGGTTAACATATCCGCCAGTTGATGTCTTGTATTGACATGTTTGAGAGTGATTATTTTATCTTCAACTAGATTTCGAATGAAGTGACAGTCAACTTCAATATGCTTCGTTCTTTCGTGAAATACAAGATTGGTGGCAATTTGGATCGCCGACTTGCTATGGCTAAAGAGCCACATGAGTCGAGTGTCTCCACACCCAAATCACCCAAGAGTTGTTTGCACCATTGAAATTCACATGAGATTACTGCCATGGCTCGATACTCAGCTTCAGCAAAAGATCGTGCCACAGTTTGTTGCTTCTTTGTTTTCCATGAGATAGGTGATCCTCCGAGAAAGACGAAGTACCATGTAACAGATTTTCTTGTTAGTGGACATCCAGCCCAATCAGAGTCACAAAATCCATATATTTGTAGCTTTGAGTCACTTCTTAAAAGAATGCCTTGTCCTGGAGATCCCTTTAGGTATCTGACTACTCGAAGTGCTGCCTCCCAATGATCAATTCGAGGTGTCTGCATAAACTGAGCTAGAACATGAACAACATAGCTGAGTTCCAGGCGTGTAAATGTCAAGTATATCAATTTGCCTACGAGTCGTCGAAATTTCTCTGGCGCATCCAAGAACTTGCTCGAACTCTTACCCAAGTTATGGTTTTGTTCGAGCGGTGTAAGTGCTGGTTTAGCTCCCAAGAGTTTTGCCTCTGAGATGATATCCAATGCATAATTTCACTGATTGAGATACATGCTCGTTGAGCTCCTCGCTGCTTCAATGCCTAGAAAGAATTTCAATCTCCCTAAATATTTCATATGAAATTTCTGACTTAGCTTGGCCTTGAATTCATTCACCGCATTAGTGCTATTTCCTGCAATTATCAAGTCATCCACGTAAACTAAAACATGTAACTCAACTCATCTTTTAGAATAAATAAAGAGTGAGTAGTCTGATAAAGATTTCCGAAATCCACATTGGATCAATCCTTTAGAAAATTTGGAAAATCAACATCGAGGAGCTTGCTTGAGCCCGTATAGAGATTTCTTCAAACTACATACTTTGTTGTTAGTGTTAGAATCAAAACCCAGTGGAAGTTTCATAAAGACCTCTTCCTCGAGATCCCCGTGTAAAAATACATTATGCACATCCATTTGATGAATTTCACATCGCCTAGATACCGCAATTGCCAAGAGGGTTCTCACAGTCACCATTTTTGCGACGCGTGCAAATGTCTCATTATTTTCGATCCCTTCGCGTTGAGTGTTTCACAAAATAACCAATCTTGCCTTATATCGTTCAATTGAGCCTTCAGCATTGCGTTTGATGCGATACACTCATTTGCAGCCTAGGACTTTCTTTCCATTAGGCAATGATTCAAGTACCAAGTTTTATTTTTCTCAAGAGCTTCGATTTCGGCCTGCATTGCTTCCCACCATGTTGGATTCTCGAAGGCTTCTGAGTACTTAGTTGATTCTGTGTGATCAGATGATAATGCAGCAACGAAGCTTCTATGTCCTGCACTGAATAAATCATAGTTCAAGTAATTTCCGATATTATACAGACTGTTACCTGAGGACTCTTTCTTGGAAACTATGATGGTCAGATCGAAGGGGTCGATGTTTTCCACTTTCATGGTTCTGCAAATGTAATCTTGTAATTTTGTTGATGGTTTCTTGACGCAGTGTCATCTGCTAAGTTGTTCAACATGTTCGTCTAATATTGCGGCATTGGTGTCCTTTGAAGGGAGAGGTATGATAGATTATGGGGAGCATAGACTTGGTGCTTCATCGACAGGGTCGAGATCAACTTGAGAGTTTGATGCTTCACCAACAGAGGAATCTAGTGCATCGATAACAAAGGAATCTGATGCATCGACAACATGATTAGTAGCAACAGAAGAATCAGATTGCATAATAGGGATAGGAGGAGAGGATGATCGGGATAATGCCTCATTAACATCCATGAGAGGAGACATATAAGAGTTTGTTTGAATGTGCCTATCATCGTGTAAAGAAGTAGGTTTTGTAGTGGGCTGAGAGGTAAGGAAAGGAAAGGAAATTCATTTTCAATGAAGACGACATCACGGGATACA
The DNA here is from genome assembly GCA_009725065.1 of Utricularia reniformis. Taxonomy (NCBI): domain Eukaryota; kingdom Viridiplantae; phylum Streptophyta; class Magnoliopsida; order Lamiales; family Lentibulariaceae; genus Utricularia; species Utricularia reniformis. The sequence continues at coordinate 180,167 of RWGZ01000122.1, forward strand.
AAGTGTTCATGGGTGTTCATATCGTAGACTTTCCATCCTTTCTTATTATGAGGATACCCCAAAAATAGACAATGACGACTGCGATTTGAGAACTTGTCTCGACCTCGATAATGACGATAGGCAAAACAAAGACATCCGAATACTCGAATTTGATCAAATGATGGGGTTTTTCCAAATAGACATTCGAATGGTGTTTTCCCAGAAAGTAAATGAGACGGTGTACGATTTATAAGGTAACAAGCAGTGAGAATACTTTCACCCCAAAATTGGAGTGGTAGTTTGTTTGGAGCATAAGGGCACATGCAACATTGAGAATGTGTTGATGTTTATGCTCAACCCTTCTACTTTGTTGGGGGTATACACATTGGAAGTTTGGTGAAGAATGCCAGAGGCTAAGAAAAATGGCCGAAGTGAGACAAATTCTAGCCCATTATAGGTGCGGAAGCATTTAGGAGTAACATTGAATTGAGTAGTGACCATGGAACAAAATTCAATGATTCGTGCGGAAACCTATCGTTTTGAAGCAATAAGGTATACCCAAATTCCCCTTGAGTATCAGCAAGTGTTAAAAAATAGTTAGCACCGCATGAGGATGAGATACTATAAGATCCCCAAATATAAGTATGTACAATGTCAAAAATATTTGTTGCATTATTTGAGCTAGAAGGGAAAGAGTCACGAGTTTGTTTTGCACGAAGGCAAATAGAACATCCATCAAAATGATGAGAGGATTTATTGGTAGTTAAAATAGAAGGAAACAATTGAGAAACAACAGAGCTAGATGGATGACCGAGTCGACGATGCCAGAGATCTTGAGTATTTGTCTTGACTCCAACATGAAAGGTTGAACACTGCTCCATCAAGTGGAAGTGATATACCCCATCGACCTTCTCACCTAGTTCAATCGGACTCCTCAAAGTTCGGTCCTGTAAAAGACACAAATCATCGGAAATTGTTAGAATGTAACGAGTCTTGTAGAGAAGTTGAGACACAGAGATTAAGTTGCATCGCAATCCAGGAACATAAAGAACATTATGTATGACAAATTGGCGACTAAATACCACACTTCCGGACTTGGTGGCAAAAGACATTCATCCGTCGGGAAGATCAACATAGAAATGGGCAGCATCACAAATATTGATTAAATTGCTAAGTGACCATGTCATATGTTGATTAGCTCCAGAATCAAGTAACCAATACGTATTACGATGCATACCATACAATTTTTCTTGATCTTCAGTTTTATTTTTCAGGAAGAGATTGCAAAGTGTAGGCCATTGTTCATTTGAGATAGGCGAGACACTTGATACAGAGTATGTTGTATTAGCTTGAATGACATGTGCACATCCACTGGAATTTCCACGTCTACTCTTTCGGGTTTCATGATGCGATGATCCAAGATCAGTGTTGCTTTTCAGGGTCACACTTTGTTTTGACAAGTGTTCTAAAGCGGCGACTGGATTTTTAGGGGGAACTCGAGGGCGATCCCCCCAACTTTCAGGGTATCCAACGACTGTGTAGCACTTCTCAATAGTATGTCCCTGTTTCTCACAAGCATTACAACAAGAGCATCTTGGCCTCGCATTTTGATAACTTGTTGATTTCATGGTAAAAGCAACAGCATCCGTACGGTCATCTTTCCCACGAGCCATAGCTTGATGGGTTTCCTCTCGAATTATACTTGAGTATGCCTGATTCAAATTTGGCAAAGGATCATTATTTAGAATATGAGATATTACCGTACCATACAATGAGTTATCAAGGCCCATCAGGAAGTGATGGTCGTTCTTCTTGTCGGTGGTGATAATCCTTCATTTGTGCACAATTGGTCTAACCGCAACAACAATGAAATGGTTTCTCACAATTCTGAAATTCAATCCATAATTTCTTAAGTCTTCCAAAGTAAATGGCCACAGAGTCTCCATGTTGATGACAAGTTGCTATATCATGCTGCAATTTTTGTATGTGTGGCCCATTGCCCACGGAAAAACGCTCTTGAATTTCATCCCACAATACCTTTGCGGATTCGAGAGACTCGAAGGTAGATCTAATCGCTGGTTCTAATGTATTCAATATTCATCCACAAACAATTGAGTTGATCATACACCACTCATTGAGAAGTCTAGGTGAGAGGTGTTGCTCCATTATAATTCCGTCAACGAACCCAAACTTTCTTATCCCGATCAAAGCTCGCTTCATGGCGATAGTTCACTCCTGGTAGTTTTCTCCTTTAAGAACAACCGGATGCAAGATGTTAAGAGTAAAAATCTACTATGTGATGTTTTATAATCAGGTGAGGATACTGTTGGTATACGGTTGCCGTGATGAAAGGAAAACAAGAATTTATACGTGGGAAACCCGAGAACTGGGAGGAAAACCCACGGGGCACCAAACCCAGGAAGAATTTACTAAGAACTTTTGATCAGGAACTCTCTGGAGAGCTTGTTCTTCAAAATTTTCAGACATTTCCCTTTTATAGACAAACATTCTACATATTTTAATTGCACACAATCTTATCGTAATCTATTACGATCTCACCGCAGCCATCTCGAGCCAATTTATGAGACTTTTGTGCACGCCGAAGCCGCATACCGCCGCCTGGAGTAATGGCGCAGCCTTCGTTGACATTTCTCCTGAGGACGCCGATCGCACACCCTTCTTCCAGCAATTCATTACCGATCCCGCAACACTCCGTAGGGTACCGATCGATTGACCATCGATTCTCTCTTCCGATCGGCAAGAGGATATTATCGTCCGATCGGTCATATCACCTGACTCTGATCGTATCGTCGTAAATCATGTATTAACACAAGAGAATTCTAGTATGATCGCTTGGGGCCAATGTCCAAACAGCGGGATCAAAGCCTCCCAAAGAGAGGTCTAACTGCATACCGAAATCCCAACTGCGACTTGATCCGAAGGGTATGTGAGTAGGCGTTGTGGAGAAGTGCCCAAAACTCATTTTTGGATTGGCCATGGGTGCTGTCCATGTCTGATATGACGCTATAAACGGCAATGGATGAAGCATCGCTGCTGAGGATGTGATACCCGGTGTACTTGGGTTGGTTACAATAGACTCATTGGACGATTAAGACAGAATTGCCGCTGCTGTGGTTGTGATGCCCACTGCACTTGGGTTGATTCCAGCAAAGGTTTCCGATCGTGTCAGCGGCGGAAATTCTGCAGCGGCATTGCCTGATTGGAAAGGTGTTTTGTTGCCACTCATCCTTATGAACGAAAAAGCTCCGATACCATGACAAAATATGATGAAATGGTTTGTGAAACCAAAGGAGAAACTGAATTTAATCGTTTGCTTTGGTTGGTTACATACTCTTATTTAAATAGAGCTACAAGACAAAAAACATAAGGAAAGTAAATGATGAAATGAAAGTAAATAAAGAGATTTGTTCTTCATTCCATGTTTCTTCAATATTCCTAATTTGTGGAATTCTTTCCTTGCTGTCAATAATCAAGACATATGGTAATATACATATTAAATTTGATTAATTTTGACTATTAATTAGACTATTTGAATTGTAGAATCTGATCTAAATTATGATGGAAAAACGTGAATGAACGATATATAATTGAAGCGATACTTTAAAAGACTTAAAAATCATGTGATGACACTCTTACCTTTATAAACTTAATTTATCAGTTTCATAACCAATGTAAAAAAAATTATAACTTTTATCATGTCTAACCATCTAATATATTTGGACTTGCAAATTGAAATGAAACGAATTAATTTCTATACAATCTTGAAATTATACATTCTTACTGAAAGTACGACGAGAGAATGTAAACGAATGAAATATAATGGGAGAAAACCACTTTAAAATACTTTAAATGTAATTATGTGATGGCACACTACATTTGTATAAACATAATCCATTCTACATTAATAACTAATATGAGATAAATTCAACATAAATAAGAAATTCAATCAAATTTAATATGCATATTACCGTCATGTTTGTCAAACCGAGATGAAGAAATGTGATTAATGGTAAATATTCACACGAATCCGTTCTTCATTATCTCAATAACATACCATATGACTTTCGTATTTAGCATATGTTCTGCATGTATTATAAGAATAAAAATTTATTTACATAATAGATGTATTTTGAAAATAAAAATATGTGTTGTGTTTTTCAGTGTAAATAATGAGTTGTAAAATGAAAGAGAAGTTATGTAGAAATGATATTATGAATATATTATCAAAAACGACATATTTTAGACATTTATATTAAATTTATAGGATCAAAATCGGATTGAGATTCATATTGCTTCCGGTTTGAACCGGGTAAATCGGCAAAACCGGCTCAATTTTATAACATAGCTGGCAAGTGATTAGGCATGGGAAAAAATAAAATTAAATAATATATATCCTTTAAGAATATTATTGTCATTATATACTAATTAATATATTTTGTAATTGAAATTGACCACTTGATGTCATTACATTTATGAGCAAAAATAATACGAACGTAAAGTGATGTGTGTTATGTAATTATAATTTCAATGCATTATTTCCATGGACTATTTTATAGCCTTCCCACCAAACACCGACGTGGTACGATTTAAATTATTGAATGCAATATAATAATCATATCACAAAATATCCAACGGGCCGGGGCCGGGGCCNCCATGTTGACGACAAGTTGCTATATCATGCTGCAATTTTTGTATGTGTGGCCCATTGCCCACGGAAAAACGCTCTCGAATTTCATCCCATAATACCTTTGCGGATTCGAGAGACTCGAAGGTGGATCTAATCGATGGTTCTAATGTATTCAATATCCAGCCACAAACAGTTGAGTTGATCATACACCACTCATTGAGAAGTCTAGGTGAGAGGTGTTGCTCCATTATAGTTCCGTCAACGAACCCAAACTTCCTTCTCCCGATCAAAGCTCGCTTCATGGCGATAGTCCACTCCTGGTAGTTTTCTCCTTTAAGAACAACCGGATGCAAGAGAATTCCAGTATGATCGCTTGGGGCCAATGTCCAAACAGCGGGATCAAAGCCTCCCAAAGAGAGGTCTGAATGCATACCGAAATCCCAACCGCGACTTGATCCGAAGGGTATGTGAGTGGGCGTTGTGGAGAAGTGTCCAAAACTTATTTCTAGATTGGCCATGGGTGCTGTCCATGTCTGAGATGACGTTGTAAACGGCAATGGCTGAAGCATCGCTGCTGAAGATGTGATATCCGATGTACTTGGGTTGGTTCCAATAGACTCATTAGACGATGAAGACAGAATCGCCGCTGTTGTGGTTGTGATGCCCACTGCACTTGGGTTGATTCCAGCAGAGGTTTCCGATCGTGTCAGCGGCGGAAATTCACCAGCGGCATTGCCTGATTTGAATGGTGTTTTGTTGCCACTCATCCTTATGAACGAAAAGGCTCCGATACCATGACAAAATATGATGAAATGGCTTGTGAAACCAAAGGAGAAACTGAATTCAATCGTTTGCTTTGGTTCTTTACATACTCTTATTTAAATAGAGCTACAAGATAAGAAAATATAAGGAAAGTAAATGATGAAAGGAAAGTAAATAAAGAGATTTGTTCTTCATTCCATGTTTCTTCAATATTCCTAATTTGTGGAATTCTTTCCTTGCTGTCAACCCGCGATATGAATCACACTTCCTTTGGACAAAGTCAATGCCAAACGCATTTGAAGTTTAAAATCAAATGCATATGCATCCCCGTGGCAAATTTTATAGCATTAGCAATCTAAGTATGAAACTTCCTTTTAATAGTCTTAGGAAGCTCCTTTTTCTTTTATGGTCATGTCATTTGGTTTGAAAAATATGGACACCTATCGACGGTTAATGGATTCGATGTTCAGTGATCTGATAGGGAAAAATCTAGAGATATACATTGATGACATACTAATTAAAAGAATAATCGGGGGCACCATATTCGACATTTTAATGAATGTTTCTATATTTTGAGAAAATATTAAGTGAAATTGAATCCTCTAAAGTGTACTTTCGGTGTCAAATGAGGCAAGTTTCTTGGTTTTACGGTATCAGAAAGATGAATTCAATTTGATCTTGATAAGATCACATAAATTCATAAGATGGAACCCCCTATAACTATTAAAGAAGTGCAAAGATTGACAGTGCATCTAGTATCGTTGAATCGATTTATTTCTACGTCAACAGAGAGAAGTCTATCTGTCTTTCGAACACTAAGGAAAGTAGATATAGTGAAATGGAACAATGAGTGTCAACATGCTTTCCAAAGATTAAAGGTTATCTTAGTAAACCATTGTTTATGTCTCCACCATCTCTCAGTGAACATCTGGATTTATATCTAGAAATTTCAAGAGGATATCAGTGCAGTGTTGGTCCGACTCAGTCAAAAATAACATCTATCAGCTTATTCGTTTTAGCTTTAATAGTCAGCTCTCGCAAATTAAAACATTATTTTTATAGCCACCCCATTGTAGTATTGACAGACTAGTATATCCAAGGTGTATTATCAAATGTTTATGCATTTGCCATATCATCCAAATGGAACATCAAGTTGGGACAATATCATATTGAGGTCTGTCAGGATGTGCATTAAAATCACAAGTTATAGTAGATTGTATAGTGGAAATAACCCGTTCGGGGGTATCTAGTAATGGTGAGCATTTAGATTTATTTGAAGATGATTCAATTTCAGCATGAAGGTCATATATCATTATATATCTCATAGAGAGAAATTGGTAACGAACACGATGTACAACTTCATTTTCCTCAACTAATAATGTCGTAAAATATGAGGCATTGATCTTCAATATTACTTTAACAGTCGAAATCGATATTTTAAACTTACATGTTTATTATGACTCTCAATTAGTTGTAAACCAATTTTAAGAAGGTTTTGCTACTAAGAATGAAAAAATAGTTTTATATTTTACGAAATTAAAAGAGGTTGTCAGAAGTTTAAAGATTTTCACCTTCATTTATATCCCGAGATAAGAGAATACATGTGTAGATGGTCTTGTCAAATCTGCTATACTCTTGGAGTTATCAGATGAAGCAAGGATCACAACAACGAATCATTATAAACCATCTATCGCCGATATGGACTTAGCCGCTATGAGACCCTAAATATAATTGTAATAACAATGAAAGTTACAAGAGTAAGTGTTGATAAAATATGTTTTATTAAATTATGATTACAATGTCAAGATGATAGAATTTATTTGTTTTCTTGAAGTATAGATAACAATAATTAGACCTTGATCTATTTTATAAGAGATGAATGGAAATAAGAGTAACTAATATTGATTGGAGGCAATACTATATAGTCAAATTAAGTAAAACTCTTGAAGATATCACACCTGTGATTGAAGGCAATACTATATGTAATTGGATGATTGGATGGAATTTTGACTTCCTAAGGTATCACACATGTGGTAGCGTGTGATATAGATAATCTTGAAGATCTTATGAGATAAATAAACACTCTGAAATAAAATTTTCAAAAGGTAGAAGGTAGAGAGGAAAAAAAACAACCTTAGAAAAAAGAAGTATGAAGATGTATTGCTTCTAGTATGTCTATCACCAAGAAAAGAGTCTTAAAGTGTTATATAGTTTGTGGGAGGTTAGAAATCAAAAGAAAGTTATAGGTAAGTGGCATGATTGAGTTTGCAATAAATTACAAACATTTGTTTTTAGCATCTATGTGATTATGTGAAATATGTGAATTTTTTGGTACCATTTGATACTATATTTGGTGCAAATCTTTACATGACTTTACTCATTTGTGAGTCTATATTTTGGTAAAATATTGTTGGTGCATGAAAGGTTTCAGAATATGAGTTTATACTAAGTTTTCAAAAGTGCCACAAAACTGTTTTTAATCTTTAGCAGTATCACATGTGTTGTATTCAATGATGTTTCTGAAAAGTTTGAGAGCTCGGATTAACGTGATTCTTTTTACATATGGTAGACACATGTTGGCCTATACCATGAATTTTAAAATGATTTTATAGGGTGATTTGAGCTCTCAAAATAGATATAGTGTGATAGGTATCAACTTCACTTCCTTAAGTAAATTATGTTTTTGTGAATTGCGGCTT